>CM035811.1:27827053-28167053 GCA_020458035.1 Magallana ariakensis | reverse complement strand
TATATGGTTTTACTTATATGCAAACATTTTGCCAATTTGTGATTCTTTAAAATTGTTAAGACTTTTGCCCCTGGACGATTCTTGGGCCTCACAAGGGGCTCAGAGTTTGATGTAGGTTTATATCCCATGTATAAACAATTGTCTAGGATCTTGTTGAGAACTGCGATGCTCAACATGTGATATGAATATAAAATCATCCTGTCAAAAAAGGGACTTGATTATAAACATAAGAATATCTACATGTATTACTACATTGTCCAGATATTTTGTATTATGTCGATCTCCATTAAGCTGATTTTATCATGCCTATTGTTGCTCAGGTGAGCGATGTGGCCCATGGGCCTCTTGTTTTTTAAATGAAATCAAATGCAGGTAATATAAAAATATAAATACCTAAACAAAACTCTATGATGGAGTTAATGGCTTCAGGAATCATCATATTTCTAGCAGTGAAGGAGCACTTCACTTCCAAAATTTCAGGCCTCAATTGCATTGCCTCTAGCACATTAGTCATCTCTGCTACTTGGTGGTTATAGTTGTGGGTTGCTGCCCGCCGGATGAGGCCATCAGGACTTGCGCCGAAAACACCATTCTCATGCAACCATACACTTAAGTGTAAAAAAGTTAAACACAGTGCTTTATTTTATTGAAAGTACATGTATACTAACAGCTAGTGTATTTAGTGTTTTATGCAGTACTTGTATAAAAATTACCACAACATAATCATCATATGAAAATGATACTGGTGTAGCATATTGCATATTTCTTCAACAACTGCATCTCCATAAGAGCAATACTTTGCTTTGGCAACTGACTCATTGCTAACTCCTCATACAATAGCATCTTTTGTAGATAGGTCGTAGAAGGCAAGAATTTGTTTAAACAATGAAGGTGGGAACCTGAAAGAATGATTCATTACATGTACAAAATTTACTAACTTGGCATTATAAGACCTAAGCTATTGTTACTTTATGGCATTTACAATAAAACACAAAACTTCAGATCATATGTAGATGATAAAACAAAATTCACACGGTACAGTTTATCTAGAGTAATACAGTATTCCCAGAATGCCCTACCTTGAAGTCGAGCATGTGTATTCCAGTAAAAAAAAAAGACTAACGTAGTTGCTAGCGCTCGTGAGCGCTAGCAAAAACGTGGTCGATTAAAAGAGAGTGCCCTTTCTTATTGTTGAGGAGGGTCTCTGGATGGCACAATAATACAGAATAGTGGCCATTCAAATATTATTCATATCAACCCCGTCGAGTCTAATTCAAATGCTCTAATCAACCGTCGTATCTTCAATTTTTGAACAAATGATCAGTCTACATGCAGAAATACCATGATTCTGTAAGTCTTCCATCTGGTCTTTCTGAATGATGTTAAAAGGTGACACTACTGTCAAAACAGGGGATATTCTGTTGGTTGTAAGGGGCTGCGGTAATAGATGGTATATTTAGCTTTTTTCAAAGCCCACGGGTAAGTTAACTAACAAATCACCTTTTTGTATATTTAAAACAAGAGAGCCTGTTCTTGTTCTTTTCGTAGCTTAATATCAGGGTCGAACGCAACAACTATCTATGTCTTTTAACTTTTCCTCCATGTTTCGAAGTGAAAGTGAAAGTAAATACAGAATCAAACAAAATAGTCCATTACATTTTTGAGGTTTGAATAAATATATACCACATTTAAGATGCGAAACATGTTCATCAAATCTACATTTTGGTACGATGATAGCTGGATTATGAAGTAGAACATGAAAGTTATAGCTTCTTGTCCATTAACTTTAGTAATGCAGGACCACCTGAAAAAGTTTATACACTCAGAAGTTGTCGCTGAAAAATATTTATGATTTATGTATGCTTCAATTATCAAATACACCACGTGATCATTGTGCACAATTCAGTAATTATTCCGCTTTGTCATAAAACATGGCAAAACAGCAAAACATACATTTTGAGTGCAAAAGGGTGGAATTAAATGAGACCTTACTCTGGAGGATAATACATGTAATTTTTCTTTGTATTTTATATTCATGTTTTGTCGATAGAATTTAGTGATATTCTTCTTTAGTAATTCATGATTCAAAGGAAATAAAGAAATGAGATAATGTAGAATGTATTCTGTCCAAAGATGAGCATTACTTAAGTTCATTAAGATAACGGGTGATTCAGGAATACAATATATAGCTCCTCCCGTACTTAGTTTTCTGAACAGTGATGTAAATGTAGCAAGTGGCATACACTATTCGATTAATACAAAACGGTTTACTTCAGTAAATAGAAATACAATTGTATAAGAAAATCGACAAACTGATGATGCTCTATACCTTTACATGTAGCTGTATAACTGAGCTAAAACAAACAATATTACTGCATCACTGAGTACTATTCATAATGTATGGTTTTAGACGCCTTTGATTAACCACAGAAAAGATTGATTATTTAAAAGTATTGGAAACAAAGTTATTCTTTTATGTTTTCTAATTATCAAATATTATTTGTTAAGGTACAATGCTTACTGATTGTCAACTAGTCAAAACACCCAGACTATTAAATATAAACTCTATTAAAAATGCAAACTCTAACGGACCCTTATTAAAGTAACTTTATTTCTCGTGAAACTTCCTCCTACAGTACAATGTGTATGTTCCGAATTTTCAGATGTCGGTGGTTTTTATTCAGTTTCATTGTGCCTTGTTATAGCAGTTTACAGTCGGTTTTCTCTGAACTTCAGCGTGGGCACAGACTGGACGGGAAGTACTCCAATCCTTCGAGACATTTAGTTTCCTGGACTGTGTGATAGAATGCCTGGTAACACCACGGTGTAAATCTGTCAACTATTTCAAAGGGGCTAATTTCTGTGAAATCAATTACGAAAATAAGACGACAGCAGAGACTAGGTACGTGGACGGTGCTGGATGGGTGTACAGTGACAAGGAGCACTGGCCGAAGGTAATTGTATTAGAAATCTAAATACAACCACCCAACCTGCGTAAATGGTCTCTGACACGAATCACGTAGATTTGAATCTATTTAATTGCAACACCCATATAAAGTATTCAGTTGTTCCACATATTTTAAATCGATTTGTGTGGAAGTCTACATTGAAATAATTCAACCTTTATCAGTTAATCAACTAAAATGATTGACAAACAAGTCACTGTATGTCTTTTAAATTAAAAGATTTTTTAATCCAAATTCTTTAATGGAACCACCAAAGACAAAGAAAAATAACAGTTAAAAAATAATTTTAAAAACGCATTATATTGACAAATTACTTTATGTGATTAGAAAAAGCAGTAAATCATTTTAAATTTAACGCTGTACTCTTCGTTTGACATTATTGCTATTTTGCATAAACCATAACGTATAAGGAAGAATATATATTAAGGTATATAATAAAAATTCAGATTTTGAGTAGATCAATGCACATGGATAAAGTTCATAAAATAAAATGTTCATACACATAAAGGATTAAAGATTCATGACTACAACGTCACATTTACCAAACATGTATTCAAGTTACCAACGCTTAGGCTAGTAGCAAAAAAGGGGAGCAACTAAGTCCATAGAAAATAACAGCCAATTAGGAAAAACATCGATATACTAGGTTTACTAAAACACAAAAAAGCATTTATTTTTAAAATCGGCATATTTCAATAATTTTTAAACTAATAAATGTATTTTAAAAAATGTGGTGTTAACGATCAGTATTCAAAATTAAAAGCCCAAAAGAAAAAAAACAAAACAGGAGCAGAGCAAACAGGGACCTTTAAAAAAACTAGAGGTTTTATCGGGTGCAGATTCGAAATTATAAAAGCCTTGACCCTCGATCTAATACTGGGGCCCCAAGAGGTGTTCAAAGTTTAACATAGAAATATATAGGAAAAATGTTTAAAAATCTTTTTCTAGAGAACTACAATGCTTCAATTTGTGAGATTACTATGCAAACATCATTAAATAATGTAGATTCAAAATTAATAAAGCTTTGGCACTGGACTAATACTGGGGCCCCAAGAGAGTTTCAAAGTTTAACATAGAAATATATATGGAAAATGTTTTTAAAATGTATTTCTCGAGAACTATAATGCTACAGTCTTTGAGATTACTATGCAAGGATCCTTAAATAATGTAAATTCTAAACTTTGGAACAATACTGGAGCCCCAGAAAAGGGGTTCAAAGTTTAAAATAGAAATTGCATATGTTACGAAATAGAATGTAACATGGAACTGCTGTTCAGGTGAGCGATGTGACTGTAACGCACTTGATATGATTGTATATATAATTTAAATTTCCCCGCTTTTCTTTTTACTCACTTAACCTGTTACTGGAGAGGCGTGTACACTACTAATTTAAAATACCGCACTCCAGTCCGTGCATTCCAGCAGAGTGGACGTGTGTCTGTTTAGAGGCACGTGGTAGTCTCCAAGATTGGGAAACTTCTCCCTACTTTGTGTTTGTCACCAATTTCAAGGTATTTGTTTTTATTTTTTTAATGTTATAGGCGTTTAATTGTTTATTTGCTATGTTAGAAAGCTTAGTTTAAAGGGGCATGGTCACGATTTTGGTCAAATTCTGTTTTTCAGTTTTCATTATTTACAATGCTTTAGGAATGCATTTCTAATGACCAAATGAAATTTGAGAGTCAGTCGTAAAGTTATAAGCAAGATACAGGGCTCACAATTCTTTACCATGTAAACAAGGCTCGTGCCCTGTTTTTTGTTGTCCCCCGCCGCAACGCGGAGCGGGGACATAGAAATGCCGGGCGTCCGTCCGTGGGTCCGTGTGTCCGTGGGTCTGTGTGTCCGTGGGTCCGTGCTTCCGTCCGTCACACTTTTTTGTTAGCGCTCTCATGCCTACAAATTTTGACAGATTTTCATTACATTTATACCAAATGTTTATACACCTATTACCTTGGTCAAGTTCGAAAATCAGCATTGGTCGATACTTTTTGTTGGAGTTATGGGACTCTGACCACAATAATGACTCCGTTTTATCCAAAAATTGACCTTGTAAGCGCTCTCATGCCTACAAATTTTGACGGATTTTCATTAAATTTATACCAAATGTTTATACACCTATTACCTTGGTCAAGTTCGAAAATCAGCATTGGTCGATACTTTTTGCTGGAGTAATGGGACTCTGACCAGAATAATGACTCCGTTTTCTCCAAAAATTGACCTTGTAAGCGCTCTCATGCCTACAAATTTTGATGGATTTACATGAAATTTATACCAAATGTTTATACCACTAATACCTTGGTTAAGTTCTTAAATCAGCCTTGGTCGCGTCCCCACGAACCTTTAAAATTTAAGCAATCAACGAAAATTGGCCCCCACGAAATTTAATGATTCCACAGTACAGTATACTAGTATACTGCTTGAACGGCGGGGGACCCAGGGATTCTATTCTTGTTTACATAGGTTTACATAGGTTCAATATACCAATATAACATCTTTGTCAATCTGATTTGTCTATCTTTTTATTCATTAAAATCATAAATAAAAAGTTCCTAACGTTTAACACATTTATTTTAGGTCTAAAACTGGAATTTTCACTTCAACATTCAAAATGTAAACAAAGGCTTTGTTTACATTGCAAAGAATTTTAAGCCCTGTAACTCGCTTATAACTCAAGGAATAACACTTAAATGTTGGTTGCCTATTAAAAATGCCTTACTGAAGCATTGTAAACATTAAAATCAGGAAAATAATTTTTGACTAAAATCGTGATCATGCCCCTTTAAAAACACGTGTTCGAAGGGAAAATTGTCATTTTAGTACTGAATACTAACGATAAATTGTTTAAAGTGTATTACATTCTATTTAAAAAGTAATTATGTTAAAGGGGATGACGGTTTATACCAGCTTGTATGCTGAGTTGTCATAACAACGTCGAAGAGGACTACGGAGGGCCAGACCCGCCATTTTTCATCTATTACGGGGACACGTGGTGATGGTGCATGGTAGCCGGAAGCAGTCTACGCTGGAGGCGTGTGTATATGTGTGTTGTATTGTGTCATCTGTCCGTGTGCTTGGCTATATGTGATGTCCGGGTGGGTGTAAAGTCGTTGGAAATATACTGAGGAGCCAGGACAACGGAAAAGTGACAAAATTGATTGAAATTTCACTTTTATTGTTGTGAATATTTGGTTCTAAGTGAACTGTAGTAATATTTAATGAAAATTGATTTGAACTTTGATAAACGAGTTTAAGGAAATTATTTGAAAGCCTAAATACATTTGGATCAACTAAAGTGTTTAAAGTTTGGAAATCATATCTTATTTAGAAGTCAATTTTAATGATTTGTTGTTGAAATTATATCAGTTCAGGATATATGGTTCATGACAGTGTGACCCATGGGCCTCTTGTCTTATTTTCTTTTCACCTTAAACCTTTTTCTTATTTTTTCTTCATAGGCGAGGCAACTTTCAGCAACAACTGCATACAAATACAGTGTATTGATAGTGCTAAAGAAGGTCGTGATTATACAAAACAGCATTTTTGCCATTTCTGCCAGAAACATCAGAAAAAATGTTCCAAGACACCTTTCGTCACAGCATCAAGAAGTGAATTTAGAAATTGCAGCAAAAGGTAATGAAAATAGAAAGACGATTCTAGACAGGTAAATAAGTCTTGGTGATTTCAATCACAACATCGAAGTTCTCTTGAAAAAGAGTGGAAATTTCATTGTTGGAAGAAGACCGAAAGATGCAGTGCAGATCAGTATCTTCCCTGCCAGTATTGTCTAACCTTTTATGTTGCAACTGACGCTTGGCGTCATTTAAAGAAATGTTCATTGCGAACAAATCCGCATGATCCTTCGAAAATATGTAACTTTCCATATAAAGAGTGCATGAAAGCTGGTTAGATGTTATTGCAAGGGTTAGTTAACTTGGATGAAGACAATGCTTCAGAGTTCCAATCATGTGTTGTAGAATCCATGCATGCAGATGAAATAAGCAAAACAGTGAAATCGGAACCATTGTTGTTACTTTTTGGACAAACACAATTCTCTACACAAGAAAGCCTCCCATGTTAGAGAAAAACTACGGCTTGCAGGAAGACTCAAAGTATCTCTCAGAAACTTACTGGAATGGAAAATGCCCATATTGAAGATTTCTTGATATCACAGCTTTTTGATGCATGTGTGAATGGTGTAAAAGAAATTGCAGAAATCACAAATCAAAACTCCCTAAGTAGAACAAAGGTATTTGCTAGGCCTTCTTCTGCTCTGAAGATGGGGCAACTACTAAAAAACTTGCAAGTTTCAAAAGGGGCCAGGCAATCAGGAATCGTAATACCATAGCTAAAGAAAAAACCGCTGAATTTCTTGAAGTATACTCAACCGAATGGAACGAGAAAATAGCTGGTTTAGCACACCAGAATATGAAAGAATTGAAATTCAATAAGGATGCTGTTATCCCTTTAACTGGAGACCTTCAAAAATTGACTGTAAGTTTTATTTTTAAAGTTGTGTACTTGTTTTGCGGCCCTAAATGAATGCACTTGGAAGTTTCTGTTTATACCAGGTAAATTGCCTGTCCATAAAGGTTTCAGTTAAGAAGATGTATGAACAGTTTTTATTTTGTCAGATAAATTATGAAGGTTATTTAAAAAAAAAATAAGATAGATTAAAATGGCATGTTCAGAGAACTATGATGTAATCTTAACAAATCTTAAGTGGTCAAAAGACCAGTATCATAGATTTTGAGATACTGTAAACAACCTTTTATTTGTGGTGACCTTATTTCACGATTTTACTTCTAATAAACTGGTTCATGATGACTTATTTTCATGACAAAGCTTTATCCAGACTAACAGCCATATGACAAAGACAGGGTCGCAGTGAGAAATATTTGCAAACACGAACTATTCGGAAATTTTCTGCATTAAGAAAGTAGGTTCTGAGATTTGTAAGAAGGAATTATAAATTAGAGAAAGACAAATTGCATATAGGTGGCAGGTGATCACATCATATCACAGGTCATCAACATATTTGTTTAATGTTATTAGATTACAAGCTTTATTTATATTTTTTGGTAGGTTATTAATGCATGTCTTGCCCTTTCAATGTGGAATCAAAATAAGAAGGATTCACATCACATACTTGTAATGCTTTCTTATTTAGCAGTTCACTGGGAACTTGGCAGATTCGATACTTGGTTGTATCAAAAGGTAAACGCTGCAATATGAATCATTAATTTAACTACAAAGCGTTAAATGTGTAAATTGATTGTGTAGATTCTATTTTGACATTAATAGGCAAATCTTCATATTTTCTGCAGTTCCTCAACTTACATGTTCTCTTTTAAACTGAAAGTTGTGCACAATAACAATGCATAATCAGTATTAAATATAGTCATATACATTACACATTTACACATTAAAATCTTCATTTTCTGTGTTATTTACATTAAAAATATGTTTACCTTAAAAGTTCATCTTATTGTAAAACTACCTAGTATGCTGCTGGTTGCAATTGAATTGACTACATGCGTTTCTTCACCTTCTTGAAGGTGCGATTATCAGCATTTAAATGGATTTTCCTACCAGTAAATGTACATGGAAACCACTGGGTACTGCTTGTTGCCGATGTTCTCCAGAGATCGGTTACCATCCTTGATTCAATGAATGGAGAGAATCGCAATTTAATACAGAGATAGGTGAAAGTTATATCATATTATGATTATGTTTTTTTTAATTTTGTCAGTACTTATTTCTCAAAATGAAACCTTGAATGATTTTCTGTTGCACTTTGTTTCCTAAATTACCGTAAAATAAGATTTGATTCGTGTTTGATGTAAATTATGCAGATACTGATTTATTTAAGTAATTTTAGATACATTCAAGCTCCGAAATTTATGAATATTAAAATTGTATGAGGTAAATCATGTATGTATTTGTATATAACATATGGGTTATGAATCTGATCCCTTTCACAAAGTACATTATTGATCACTGCAGTACAACTCACTTATAAAGAAGTCAAGCTAGGAATTTTTTTTTTATATTTCATTGGTTTCCTTATAACCGAATTTTACTGTACACTTTAATTGTGAATATTTGATAATCAGAAAAGTAATTCAAATTTGCAATAATTGTTAACAATATTCTTAATAAATATAAAGATGAAAGTTGTGGATATTATTTACAGTTCAAGTGTTTTTGTCCAGGAAACACATGCATATCCAGAATAAGCATGTGGATGATTTGCAGTGTTCTTGGACTGTAGGACAGCTACAGTCACAAAGACAGGAGGATGGGAGTAGCAATCTGTTGTGGTATAAAAAAGTATGAAAGTAAAACGCGCTAGGTTATGCCTTATTATCCATTTGCATGCATATCTTAAAGTAAAGTTGTCAAATTTAAAGTATCTGTCTGATGGTTAACTCACCCCGTTTCTGGGCACCCCGTTCTAGAAAGTTCTTTCCATTATTACTAAAATCGCATTCAATGTATTAACTTTTTGTATTAATCGAAGTCCGATCCAAGGTATCTTCCCGCGATGCATGATGAACTCGTCCTACACTTTTCGTTAATTAGTCAATTCGCGTTCTTGGTTACCCCGTTCTGGAAAGTTCTATCCTATTCTCTCACCAGAGGTCATGCTTCGCTAGCGAATGGGTATCAAAACTAAAATCGCCCACTAAAGAAACGAATTGACTTATTTTATCTATTCCAGATTTGTCAAATCTTAACGTTTATGCATTCTCTAAATAGGCGCACAGTAAATATATTCACTCTTTACGTAATCATTTAATAATATTTCATTGCATGTATATATTTTGATAGAGACTATCCATGACGTGGATCCGCCAAAGCGTGTCCACCACCTTACTCTCATTTTTGCTAATTCGGGCTTGTTTATCGAAAATGAAAGTTGGTTTATATTATAACTTATTAGTTAAAAGTCAGTTAAACCTTACGGATATCATTACACATGTGTTGAAAAACCAAAGGTGTAAGCAAGTACTCCGGTGCAGGCATTTTGTAGTTTATTTGCAAAATGCTTTAATTTATAAGTATAAGTATAGATATAGATATAGATATAGATTGTCGTCTGAACCTGAACTGCCAGCTGATGAGGAAGATGCATGCGTGGATACCGAGACGGAGTGGAGAGAAGGACGACGCATTGTTGAACAGGGACATCTTGCAAAACAGTTGTTTTGTCACGTATGCAAAACTCTTCTCCATTTAAGGTTTCTCCACCCTCGATGTTTTTATGGTTTAATCCGTGTAATTTTTGTTTAAATTTGAAGATTAATATGTAAACATTCAAATTGAACTTGAATATTGGTATGTTGCAAATATTTTGTTCATGCTGTATGAGCTAACACAGGTACACTATCATGTCAATTATAGCGACGACTGCTCTCCATACCAACATAACTTTTTTTTACTAATTTCTATATAATAAAGCAATTTTTAAAAGAAATTAATCACAATCCTTTATTTTATGTATTTTAACATTTTAAGGTCATTTAAACTTCCCAGTATGAAAGCTGTCACATTTACAGTACATTTTAATACAATTTTCCAACCATGAATAAGTACAGTTTAGCAGCATAAACAGTCTATAACTTTTGAAATAATGGTTCAAACTCACTGAAAATTGGTACATTTGTAATTCATTATATATCCTATCGAAATCTGCAAAGAAATGTTTACCTTGCCAGATAAAAAATTATGAATTGTAGTCTCTGTCAAGTTTGCCTATGTACAGTTTTATCAGTTTTTCATTGAATTCAGCGATTTCAACTCATATTACTCTCTATAAATTGTTAAACATTAGTGTCATATCACTTTACATAGCTTACAATGTGTTAAACACTAGTATAAATCAAGAAATATTGGCAAAACCATGCATCACATAACACTAATATTATAACCGATAACGGTAAAATATTCCGGAATGCTCACAATGACGTCATGCGACAATCGAAAGACCTTAAAAGACACTGCGTGAAAGAAGATATGGCCTAAGCTCCGTACTGAACGTACAATGTTCCAACTGCAGCGCCGTATGCCCCGTTGAGACAAGGAAGGGGGACCTACTGGAGCCTTCGACAAAAACACTAAAGCTGCTTTTGGAAATTGTTTAATCAATTTGAAGCTGTTTTAGCAAGAAAAAATTAGATCATGTAAATTGCTGACGAGGATCTAGCTACATAATATTCAACACTAGGACTAATTCATCGGGAAATAAACCAAAAGAAGAGGTCCTGCTTGTTAACGTCGTTGTAGAACACAACTTGTTGTTCCTTGTCACTGACTGCTTCAACAAGCTGTGCAAGTTCATTGCCTGGATATTAATATCGCGACTAAGTTCTCTTGTGGAAGGCCCAAAACTTCACAGATTGTGAAGCGCTTCTTGTCTCCATCTTTATACCAGGACGTGGTAAAACATCCTGTTCCGCTACTCCACAGATCGTTCCTACTCGAAATTCCTGGTTATGAAAATTTGCAACGTTGGAGCTACACCCGGCATCTCCGATTATCCTTAGCAGGTTTTCATTGAGAATAACATTTCCTAGTCAAATTCTGTCTGCTTAGTTTTATATGGAAAGACTTTCCGCGGGTGTGGCGTAATGAGGGTGAGATGGCCGGAGAAGGGATACAAAGTTGGAGCGAGTTCACCGGGTTACTCTTATAGCCAGTATGCGCTTGACTTGGTTACAGTTTCCGGGTGGACACCTGGAGGTCAGCTACCTGTGTCTTAAGAAGCTCTTCGTCAACCCAGCCCTCCTCGTCCTGGAGACGCATGAGATAAGCCAGGAAAGAATCCATCGTAGAGTACAGGGGTTGTGTTGCAGGGTCCATCATTCCCATTGCATTCCTATGTGTAATTATATAGTTGAGATGTTCCTACACAACAACTTCTTTTTTTTCTTTTTTTTTAATATAATGAATTTCATTTGCACATACAATATATACACATAAGCATTTCTAATACAATTGACAGATCTGTTGACAAAATCAATTTCAACAAATTTAAGACAGAGAAAAGGGGGAAAGTAGGAAATGGAGTGTGGGGGAGAGAATGTGGAATTACAGTGTATGAGAATGCATGTATCATGTCAGAAATATTTTACAGATAAAAAGGCATAATCAAAATATTTACTGCCGATTTGTCGTCTTCGGACAAGGTATATATAATTCGTACAAATATGTTGATAAGTCAATGGTCAGGATCTACATGTTCATGAGAAAAAGCCAGTCGGTCCATTGGTTTAAAAAATTATTATATTTGCCTTGTTTCGTAGCAGTGTATTTAAGTGTATTTATATGAGTTTTGAGATCAATCAGGAGATCATTGATAAGTTTTCGTGTAGACATCTTTTCCTGTATATATAAGATTTGATTATAAGAAAAATTACACTCAAATTAATTGAAATAGGTGTTCCTAATATGAATGATTTTTCTTCTAATGTAATATGTAAACCTTTACTGTCACATATTGATATAAAACGGCTTCAAAGATTTTGGACAAGTAAGCAGTCCCAGAACAGATGTGAAATAGTTTCTTCGTTACTTTGACATAAAGAACACAACTTTGTGTCAGTTTTACCAATTTTAAATAAAAATGAGTTTGTAGTCAAAATATACTGATTTATTCTAAATTGCAACCATTGTAATTTAGAATCTTTGGTGTATAAAAAAAGAAAATGTAAAAATATTTTCCCACTGATAGTCTGAAATTTCAAAAAACTTTCCCCATTTTATTTTTCCAAGAGGAATAATTTTATCTGTAGTAAGAATATTGTAGATATGTTTTGTTTCTTTTTTTGTTGTTACGAAATGTTTTAATATTATGAGGTAGAAACGGTTTAGGATTATTTGTTTCCATTTGAATTTGAAAACTTGAGAGACTTGTTTTAATTGAATTTCTGAGTGAAGCATAATTCAGAAAATTAGTTTTTATCTTAAATTTTTTTGGTAAATCATCTAGAGGATAATATTTTCCATCTTCATCGAGCAGATCTGCTATGTATATTATGTTCTTGTTGAACCAGTTTGTGTAAAAAACTGTTTTATTTTCAATTTTAATTTTAGAATTGTTCCAAATAGGCTGAGTAATAAATTCATTCCATGATTGAACTTCCAATTTTTCTTGAATTATTTGAAAGACAGTAGGAGTATCTTTACAGAAGGGATTTTTTATTTCCTTTTAAACAACATTAATATAGTCTGATCCAGTTTTTAATATTTTTTCTATAGGAACAGTTTTGCCAAGCAACACTTTCCATTTTGTTTCTTGGGAATAAAGAATTCTTTTTATCTAAGATGATTTTAACCCCATGTTGTAATTATTCATGTCAAGCATGTTTAGACCTCCATTAACATAGTCTTGCACTACTTGCTTTCTTTTAAGTTTATCTACTTTAGAGTGCCATATAAAGGTAAAAAGGGTTTCATTCAGGTTTTTCATAAATGTATTTGATGGAGAGGGTAGAGAAATGAAGAGATGGTTTAATTGTCTACACAACAACTTTTACTTATTTTCAATAACTATGCTCAGAACTGGTTTTCACTTTACTTTCTGGTTCGGGCCTGGGCCTTAGTGAGCACGATGCTCTTTTTTTTAAACTCAATTTTCCTCTGAATGTTTTTTATAGGCCTACAGTTTGTACAGTTGTTTTTAATCTTAAACCACCAATTTTGTTTTGTACACAGTTGATTTTTGATATCTTTACAAGCTTCATATTTTTATGTCACCTGAGTAGACTCAGATGACCTATTGCTATCCGTTTTCGTCTGTCGTCGTGCGCAATTCTGGGGCCAAATATGCAAAAAAAAAGCCAAATTTTCAAAAATCTTCTTCTCTACTCCCACACATGTGAGGAAAAAACTGATTGCATGGTTATGATGTCCATGAAGCCCTCTACCAAAATTGTGAAATTCATGGCCCCTGGGTCAGGGGTTCAGGCTCTAGGGTGGGGCCAATATGGCCATATAGTAAAAATGTATTAAATCGTAGAAAATATTCTATACTTCCCTTCCATAGATATTTGTTAAAAACTAAACGCATGGTTATGATGTCCATGAAGCCCTCTACTAAAATTGTGAAATTTATGGTCCTTGGGTCAGGGGTTCAGGCTCAAGAGTGGGGCCAATATGGCCATATAGTAAAAATGTATTAAATATAAAAAAAATCTTCTTTTATACACCCATATATATTTGTGAAAACCTAAATGTATGGTTATGATGTCCATGAAGTCTCCTACCTAAATTGTGAAATTCATGACCCCAAAGGGGGGGGGGGGGGGTAACAGTTTATAGAGTTATTTTCCCTTGCTTCTTTCTAATGGAGAAATCTTCCTATGTTATATTTAGTCATTAATCATTAAATATAATGTAATTACCCGGTATAAAGATCAAAAGAGTTTAGCAAGGATTTTTATCATTTGAAACAAAAACAGTTTTTAGCTTTCAAAATAAACAGATAGACTTGTTAATAGTAAAGTAATAATTGGTTAACTAAAATCACTGATATAAAGGTAAAATGATTTTTATCAAAATCATTTTGGTATAAATGCCAGATAGTGATTGTCAACTAAGGTTGAATATTCAAAAAATGGAACGGGAGACGTAACTCACGATGGCTCTTAAAGCTGTTTTTTTTTCGTTTGTTTAAATGCCCACATGGAGAGTTTCTCTCTGCCATGGGGTATGGGAGGTTGGTTTAGACAAGTTTAGCTTTTTAAAAAAGCTTACCGTCTTTAGAGCAAACTTTAAACAGCATTAAGTTATCAAAGAAAATTCAATTCTTTTTTTATATATAAGGTCGCCTTCCTCTACATGCAATGGCTTTTTAAACTTTTTTTATGTACATGTACCTTAAGCGTGCGTGCCTTAAATTGAGAAATGCGTACCAAGTGCTTGTGAGTTCGACTATAGTAAGGAAAAAGAGATCTTAGGAGGGCCGTATTATTTTAATAAAATCAAACTTAAAACCATAGCATTTAGCACTTGTTTTACTGATATTAGAACCATTTTAACAAGACCTTGGACTTTCAGTAGGACGTGTCAAACAAGTTAAAAATGACGCTGGTTTCAAGCGAAATATACACCGATTGCGTAGTCTTAGCTCCGAAGCCAGACAAATCTTGTTGTTTTCAAAGAGCCATGGTTGTATGGCCAGCAATGAAATAGACAGGCCTATGTCACAATGCTGTTTGCCGCAACTACCCAAAGTCCAAGCTCCTGTTAAAATGGTTCTAGTTTTACCCGATACCGTATCGTTTTTACTGATATTAGACATACCGTATCAAATTTTCACATTTTTGTACTTGCATAAACAATCCAAAAAGAAAAGAACAAAAAAATTCAATGGATATTATAGAACATTGCTTTCAACTAGTTGTACTAAAAAATTGAAGTCTGAATTTCATTGATAGCTAATTTTATTGCTTTTTTCGTTTTCTCACTTTTCAAGATTTAAAATCTACGAAAATTGTTAAGTCGTACGTAAAAAAGACCATCAGAAAATTATCTCCCTTGCGCCGAACAGTTTTTCAACCAATGAATTAAATGTAAATTTTCACATCATGTATTTTCTACCAATCACAAAGGAGAGGAAGTGCACAACCCGGAGACTGTAAATTATTTCAACTCTTTTATACCGTCTTTCAAGGAAGACGGTAATAAAACATGTATAATAGCCACCTTGTTATAGCTTTTCTATGAAAACATTTGCACATAAAACCTATTCGGAAAGTTAATAAATATGGGAGAAGTATTTTCTATCAGAGTTTTGTTTGAAATAGTTTGAAATAAATCCTAACACGGAACAACACCGTTCAGGGACGTCCCGCCGCCCCAAGATTGCCACCACCTCCTCCACCCCAAGTTGGGACACAAACTAGGACATTTCCACAACCACCACCCCGGCCAAGTCCAACAGAGAGATAATATCTCCGCCCCGCCAAGAGGTTTTTCAATGTTTTAAGTTTTCTCTTTATCTCTCTCTCTTTCGAATATTAATGTATTTTTTTACATAAAAATATGAACAAGGTCTTAAAGCTGCCTTGTCCGATTTTATATTTTAAAAAAATGCGCGTAAAATGTTTGTGTATCACTTGCATTTTGCCTATGGAACATACCCGCTGTGTAAATATAGTCGTCTACGTAATGTGTCTATATTTAGATATGTCTCTTATTTAAAGGTTCTATGTACGTTAGGGAATATGCCCGCTGTTTTGCAACATTTCTTTACTTGCTTATGAAAAGGCACGACACGATTAACGATAATAATAAATTTTAGGGCAGTGATTAATGCTGTGTAATCAATCATTTTTAGCCCTCCATATTTGTAATCTTGTATTAAAGTGTTTTTCTTTTATTTTATGCATTTTGCATCCCCATAAAAAGTGGAACAAATCATTTTCCAATTTTTTGATCGAGTTTGTATCTGGGTTGGGCAAACTTAATAATTGGTTTAATTTGGGTATAATTAATGATTTTATTAAGTCTCCCTATCGGTGTTAGTTTCCTATGTTTCCATTAATTAATTTATTATTTTGTTGATTTCGAACTATTTAGGAGTATACTTTAGATCAGACATTTTTTCAAGATTTATTGAAAATTTGATTCCGAGAAGGTCATCTGTTCTGTTGTTCCATTTTTTTTTCCATCGCGTATAATGATAAACATCTTTTGAAGTTTTTTTGCTACCTATCCATATCATTTTTGTTTTTTGGAAATTAATTTTAAGACCAGATATATTTTCAAAGAAGTATAATTTTCTTTGAATACAATCAAGTGTTAGGGGAGATCCATCTGAGATAAGAGATGTATTGTTTGCTATTGGGACAGCTTATATTCAACATAACCAATTTTAATACCTGTTATGTCTTTATTATTTCGAATTATTATTCCAAGAATTTCTTTGTGTGGTTTCATGTGTGATGATTTTTGTATTTGAGGTTGTCAATGGAGCATTTTTTGGGCTTATTTCAATTGATGTTGATTATTGTCTTCCTGTGTCGATTTAAGGTTATGCACATTAAGAGACCCATAACCTTAGACGAAAAGTTGTGAGGAGATTCACAAATCCGCCTATGGTGGAAGAGCTAGGGAGGGTTGCCTCTCTCGACAACAAAATAAGGGGAAAGTGTCAAATGTAGGTTGTTGTATATTTTTAAAAGATAAATATTTTACATATTTTGAAAACGATTGATGATGTTGTCTTCTTTTAAAGATGATAGCCACATTATTGACTTCTTTACATTTATCAGATTCATGAAAAATTTTGATTAATGTAAGAGGGCTTGATGTTCACGGCCTAATTTAATGTATTGATTTGATTGTTAAGAGGAGCTGATATTAATATATAGGAAATTACCTTAACTTTTAAAATGGATATATATAATCTGAATTTTTGATAATAAGAATTGAAAGCTATAAAATTTCTGCAAGCATACTGACTAATTTGTCCATTGAACATATATGAGTTGCGATGGGAAAAGTAATGACGGAGCAGACCGGGACTCGAACCCGGACCCCCTAAATCTCAATCAGGTGCTCTACCAACTGAGCTATTTGGCGCCGGTATTCGTACCCCGGTCTGGTCCGTCATTATTTCTCCCACCTAATTGCTATCATAACAAGAACTGTCCCCAAGAATGTTGATTTTCCAATATAAGTTTTAAAAACAATTACTTACTAAAATTATTGCTTTCTTAATGGATGTATCTGTGCTTTTCTTGTAATTCTGTTGCTGATTATAATATGCCTCTTTTATTATTTATTGCTATTTTATATCGGTATACTGAACTAAATTATATATTTTGATAATTTAATTTGTGGATTTATAATCTTAAAAGTTTTTTCCCAACTGGTTTTGGGGTTATGAAATGCATTTTATCATCTTTGTCACATTGATGGTATTTGTCATAGCACTTTTGTGTATTATATTGAATTACAATGCAAATGTGTTTGAAGCGCATTTTTATTTGTTTATTCCTTTTTGAGGTATCTGGCATTACACAGACGAATGAGACGAGGAGGAAGATTGTTACATTGTCTACTGGCAATACTACAGTAAAAGTGACGCTGTGGGGCGATTTATCAGCCCTAAGGATATTTGAGGGGTCTATTGAGATCACCTGTGTGCATGTTGATCTATACCAAAACACGAGATTACTGAACTCGTCTACCAGCCGTAAGTAAAGGTCTTATTGGTAACATGCTTTGATTATATTTGACAAATGACAATGTATGATGAGAGTTGAACTTGGTCCTACATATTATGTAATCCTTCAACAGTGGTTATGGTATTTATATATACATATATTTGTTTTGTATTTTGTTGTAAAATTTGTAATACATTTTCTGTTTAATGTAAATCTCATTTCATTTACTCGCATATGTTGTATTTACACCACAATAGCACTTTATTAACATTTTAATTAAAGTGAGACATATAGGTGTGCTGTTCTTTTATTTCTTTCTTTAAATATATAACCAAGAGTGTAGCTTTGAAGATGGACAATCTGTCTGTCAATAATTTGTTTTGGAATTATAATTGTTTATTTAAAATATTACTTGTCCAAGACTGTAAGGTCAAAGTTTTTGGAGAGTTTTAATTACCTGAAAAGCTACTTTCATGGATGAAAAGGTCAACTTTAACATGTTATGTATTGGTATTGTGATTAAAATTTAACAAACACGTGTATGTAAGAATTTTATTTTTGTGAAATATCATCAACGGTATAAATTTGTCTTTGTTATTGGCAGGATATAGCAATTAGTGGCCTTTGTTTCCACACTTAAAATTAGCTCTTACTTGAAAAGGACGTCAAGGAATAGAGGACATTTTAAAAGAGCAATTTCATGGAAAACCTAGAGTGACAAGTTCCAAAAGGATCATAGATGCCATTGCTTATTTTTTTCAAGATGCTCTCTCTGTAATTTAGAATTTTTTAAGTTGTTATACTCTTTAACCCAATTTAGTTTTCTGACTGCATGGATAACGCATGATTTTGCTGGTAGTAGATATTTTTAATGGTTCTTCACCTCTGTGTGTTGTCAAACTTGGTTTTGCATGACAATCATTTCTTATATTTGGCTGTGAATTTTTGGAAAAAATAATACTGCTTAAGCTCACTGTAAAACCTTAAAATATTATTGTTTAAATGCTTGAAGTGAAAATTAATTTTATATAATTTATACCATATGTTCATATAATATCAATACATATTATAATTATGTATATAACTTTGAAATGTACTTGAATGCATTTTACCATCTTCGCTAGCCAAGTGTCATATTCGTTTTTCTCATCTCCCTCTTGGCAGATTTAGCCGAGTTTGAAAGCTTTCAAATCATCGCGCTTTGACTTTCCAGGTCATCCAATCAAATTGCGCCATACAAATATGTTCGGTAAGAGCAATGGCGGCGTCCAGTGACAATCCGTGTTGTCGGCTTTGTCACGGTGTTTTGTTAAAAATAACAAAGAAGAACAATATTTGGCGAGACGTTCGGGGTTTACGATCAGCTGCTATATCGATTGTGTTCCATACCCAGACGACGACGGGAGCAACTGTTTGCGGTATGTGTTGGAATAAACTGAAAAAAATTGTCGAAACTTGAGCACGACATCAAAAGGAAACTTGAATCCTTAAAAGCAGATAGGTTGGAATTAATTCGGACTTTACGGCAGAAATACTAAGGGGACTTTTCTTTGCATCAGCCTAGAATGTGGACACCAAAGTCCAAAAACACAATAGTATCCATTCGCGAACGCCGAGAAAAGTGAAACAACTGTTCGTTCCATCCAGTCAGTCAGATTTAACAGGGCCAACCACAATATCAACCAGCCAAAAGTCGTGCTCGAAGAAAAATCCAGAACAAGAGGAAAAGAAGGAAAAAAGAGCCAAAATTCAGTTGTTTTCCCCCAGTAAAATCAAGGTATGTTCATACATATTTACACCATTTAATATACTGATAAAATAAGGTACATTATATATAGATTTACACAGATGGAAAGAATACTATATTGAGACATCTACATATAGCTTTGCCTCTTTATTGTTTTTTTTTTTTTTTGAGATTGAAATTAAAATGAATTTTGTTAATTGCTGAACCAACTTTTGAATGTTATAACATTTTATACATCATAAGTTTCCTTCATTTTTGTCGTAGCTATAGGAAAGGCAGATAGAACAATTTTTCTGCTTATTCCTTCACTTTACTTAGTGATAAAAGTGTTGCTTGTCAATTATGTTAGAAATGGTTTTTATTTCCTAAACAAATGTTCACAAAAAATACAATATATATATGTTGAACACAAAAATCACTTTATTTAGCCAGCTAAACATGTAATATCATATTTGCATATTGTATTTCTTTTATACTGTTGTTATCCTTAACATGCAGATTGTATTTAGGGGCTAAAAGGAATCTGTTAAATCTAAAGTGATTCCAGCTGGGTGTACCAGGACATTATATGGGGAATGTCCAAGATTTGAATCCCATCAGAAAGTATCACAGCTTCTCTACAATTCCAGTTTGAAAGAAAATATATGGAACTCTGTTCTCAAAGATCTAAGAAAAGAGCTATCCAAACTAAAAGTTATGTTTTACCTTCTTTTTATTGCCATTGTTTTTGTGCCGAAATATTAAACTTGATGTTCCTTTGTTTTCAAAATACGTTCTTGTACCAATAAAAGGGTTGTTTTGATAAGTAAATCTTAATTGTAATGCTTTGTTTTGTTTTTAAATAGCTATTGTATAAAAAAAACATATCCAAACTTTACCTGTCCTTTGAGTGACATGATCAACCTTATAATGCCAAAATAAATCAATGTCACTTAAAGCATAATCTACTTACGTTTAATGATATCAAAATGCAGAAAGGTAGTATGTGGAAGTTACTGCCTTAATTTACGTAAAAAGTAACACTACACCTAAAAGGCAAAAGGTTGTATGTGTAAAAATTGAATAGAAAACAAATATAAAACAATGTTTATATCTTTTTTGTTACAATCTAAATACATAAGTTATTATGTACAACATTGGAGAGTTTAAAAGAGAAGTTTTAGTCTTTCAAGTAAAGAAACAGTTTTTTGCGTTTTTCTCTGTTATTTCAAATCAATGGACGCCTATACATACGACCTTTTGCCTCTATGACGACGATATATCTGCATTTGTGTAATATTGTTGACAGCTGTTTCCAACCTTGCGTTGCATAAGCCTGCAAACCAATCATCAACGTTTACATGGCCAGAAGTTGGACAAACCTACTCTGCCAATCTGGCAGTTGATGGAAACAACGGTACAGACTTTGCCGTAGACAAGTGTACCAGCACAGCGGGTGGAGACACAAACCCGTGGTGGTTGGTGGATCTGCAGGCTGTTTATTCCATCACATCTGTCAGAATATTCAATAGAGGAATGGACAAGTATGGAATAGGTAAGGGTACACAGTAACATTGTAAAACGATACAGGTATAGTCTACAAAGTAACGACATTGTAAAACGAAGTAAAGTAGTGGAGTACAGCTTTGATTACATCCGTGAAAATAAAACGGGAAAAACCTCTTTATCTCTTACTGATTTTATTTTAAGCGAGGAGAAAAAACCAACAACAAAATATATAAGGAAAAAATGAAATCTATGCAGTTTTCTGAATTATTACTTTACAATTTCGCATTAATATATGTTGGTTTTGTTTTACTAAGATGTATCAGACCGACTGCGGAATGTTACCGTCACTGTAGGGCTGACAGAATCAGATGTCAGCACTCCCTGCGGTTTCTTTGCTGGTCCCGGTACTTTGTCACAGCTGGTAGTCATCAACTGTCAGACATTACCACTGGGAAGATTAGTAAAGATCTCCATGATCACTGAGTATCTCACACTTTGTGAGGTTGAAGTGTTTGGATACTCTGTCTAATTATTATTGCTGATGCTTTTTTTTATCTAATTGATTCTCTTTCCGACCAATCAATTACTGTATATTCCAAAATAAACGCAAGGAATTAATATCCGCGAAAAATCGCAAGAAGCTCCCCTTGTAAATCTCGCTTTTATTTTTATGGACGTTAGGTACTATAAGAATTATGATACAAATTCAGTGTTCGCGATTTTATATCCCCGCCATTTGATCCAAAATGACGGAATCGCAGAATTAAGAGCTCGCGTAAAATAAGGAATGGACAGTATGTATATGTTGAGTTGAGGTTTTCAAAAGCCTAATGTTCAGTTTTGTGACAAAACTCTCTATTTAATGATTGCTTTAAGTGTTTTATTTATAAAACTGCATGCAGTTGATATGAACATGTAAAGCGTTTTTTAAACTATTATATTTAATTCAACATTTAGTAATTAACTTTGAACAGAATATTTTAAGTTCTATTCTGTTCTGTTCTCTTTGGGGTCAATAAAAAAAACATCTGCATTTGTGTTGTTTTGTTTTTAAATCGCATGGTCCGATTTTATGGCTATCACAGTAGTATCAAAAATGTTTCGTCAGAAACTTATTATCTTAGAAAGTTATAGGCTTTGCTTATTATACCAGCAAAATTGATCTCCTTTCAAAGTTAAAGATATTGAGCGTAAATAAAAATAATTTGGATCCATCTGTATTGATTATTATAATATTTGCATTATGTAGCCATTGATGGTAAAATATTGGTCTTGATATTTTGATCAAAGTTTGGATTCAACAAATATCATAATATGTGGGTGATAGATATTATTATCTTGAAGAACATCTCTGTAATGCTGGTTAAATGATCGAACATTTGATAATGAATTGTAAACTGATCTGATGGTTCTGATAAAATTTTGAATGATGGTATTAATTTTATACGTTTCTGTAGTATTTGCATTTCTTCCACAACAGTTGCATCAATTTGAATTTATTTTTAATATGTATAGATTGTAGAAAAGTCGTAAGTTTTGATGCTATTATGGTATAATTTTGGGATTTCAAATTTTCTGAAAATTTTTTGGAATCCTTAAGTATCCACATCTGATTTACACCGCTTCTTAAATATACTGTTGCACAGTACTCTCGAAGTTTCTCCTTTACTGCTTTTCATATTTTGGTAAGAACTAAAGAAAAAGGCAATATATCTTTGTAAGGACTTTTTTGAAGTTTAAGTATCCAATAAAGGTAAGGTAATGAAAATTGATTTTGGTTATTGGGAATATTGAAAATATTTAAAACGACGTATAATTTTGAAGAATTTCTTCCTTGGAAAGAGAGTAATGAGTATAAGTTGTATTTCCACTTACGGAATTGAATCCAAGGTCTTATAATTTACAATTTATATAATGAGCCTTACAAAGAAAGACAATGTTGTTTCCTGCTTTGTCAGCAGGGACCAGTACAAACGAATTGTGTAATCTATCAGTACACTGTAACAAGTTCCATAATCACGAGATTATTTATCAGCCTGAGATAAACTGCTAGCATTTTTCATCTTCCTAGCATACAAATTATGTAATAGCTTTGATAGTGGCTTCCAATTCTGCCTATCGAAACCAGAGTAGTCCCTTAACCTAGTCTACCTGCATAAGATTTAAAACCACAGTACTTCCTTGCAGCATGTATATCGCATGATACACAAAGTAAAGCTGCTCTAAAACAGATGCACCGTTTAAAAAACTAGACTCCAAACGCACCCATTTGCATAGCACTTGCAACTCTTCAATTATTTGATTCAAAAGTGAATTATTATTGTGGGGCTTCTTCTTGAATGCTGCGATCAAACCTGCTATTATGACATTTTTCTAAACCTGAAGTAACTCCGTAAATTGAACAAAACAAAATTAATAACTCCAACAGAATAATCATTACGATTTTTAAACGGCTAAAACTAGTCAATATTCATCTTTAATCCATTACATTTAAATTCGGACAAAAAATGAACCCCATTAAAAACACATGAAAGGTATCCAAACTATACCATCATAGATATCCCTCAGAATGTCAGTTTAAGTTTCCCAGTCCCTCCAGTGTTACCAAACTTCTTTCATTTCTTTTCTTTTCAAAACGCTTTCAACGCCTAAAATAAGGCTGTTGTAACAAAAAACTTTCATTGGGTAAAATTTCTATTCATTGCCTTTACAAATTACTTGTTTCACTAAGGGTGTGTTACACACAACTAAATTGTTCATGAACTTTAAATTCTGTCTGACACTTTTTTTCCCGTTTCCGACACCCTTTTTTACTTTCAAAACACAATAAAATATATCATACAGTGTGTGATAAGATGAACATACACCGTAGCGTTTTAAAATGATATCTATGTAATTTTAATAATTTCTTCGCAAGGTACAGCCTTGGCAAAAAGGCAATACAAAACTCTAAAAAACAGCTGGTTGTTAACATAAGCAGCATATTTGAAGAGAAAAACGCATTAAGTATTCTACGCAATGATCTCTCATGTAATGGACTGCTTGCTAATAAAAAAATGCATTCACAACACAGAATGAAAAATCATTAGTCCATTACAAGCTGTTTGAACTGCTATGGTGTTTTCTTGTTCATCTTTCCCCTGCACAGATGAAGTTCTGAGGACAGAATTAGGTTTTATGTGTTTTTAAAACCCCGATCCACTTCTTTGCTAGTAGTTTAGAGTAATGTCTTTTATATGTGGTACTTGCTGGTGTGCTTGGCAGTGTCATCCTTTTGTAGTGTTGTTGGATTTAAGGCTATGATTTAAACTATTTATATCTAATCGTTTGAGTCAAAGGTTTTAAAATTATTTTATCCTAAAATAATACTCTTTTATTGATGATTTAAGGGTTTAAAATTGCATGGTACATGTAACTACAGTTGACCTTGGTGAAGATGCAGTAATGGAAAGAAGACCCACGTCCATCTGGTCTCTACCAGAATAGTTGGTGCAGCAGTTGGAGTTGTAATTAATTGATCTAAATAATACAATGTTATTTAATATTGTGGCAATAATTTAAGCTATCTCTATATATCTTGAGGAGGTTTACTGGTTTTTGTATCCGTTCTCTTTTATTCTTTGAATAATAGGTATTTTACATAAATTGATAATTTTAGAGTTTTAAACTGAAATTGACTTTGGTGAAGTTGCAAGAGTTAAGAGGAGGGAACTCGCCGTGTCCATTTGTTCCACGGTCGAAATACTTGGTGGACCAGTTTGAGCTTTAAATATTTGATTAAATTAATTTTTAAATAAGTATGGATATGTTTCAATCCTTAACATAGAACTTATGTTTTTTTTCTTTTTTCTAAGTTCAACCTTGCACAAAGGCAATTAAAATATACATGAACTGAAAGTTATTGATCTACCTTCTCTTAATATGGTTGATGCCAAAGTATCCCACTGGTCTGTTGATAAGACCTTCTGCCACAAATGTCCTAGGGCTGTAACCTCCAGCATCTAAATAAAAAAATAAATAAATGCATTATTTTTTCTGTCCATTTATACTCTCATATTTTCATCTTTTAATGATAAATGCACTATAAAACAAAGCAGTATAAAAACGAATAATTCATAAAGTTGTGATAATCAATTCATTTGTTGGATTGAACTACTTATGCAGTTATCTTGAAGTTTTCATATAAATTCAGTTTTCTTTCCTTCTTAAGGGTGTCGTTTACTCAGGGTTCTCAAATTCGGATTGTTATAAAGTTCAAAGTCATGAGTAAAATTTTTTCTAGACACAAAAAATATTTATGAAATGAATTATTATTGACATAACATTCGATTTTTCTACTATATTATGGAATTAGGCTCAAATAAAAATTGACTTAGCCAAACAGAGGAAATTCGGACTAAATTTTGCAGATTTTGTTTTCCGCTCAAACATTTTTGGCAGTACTCTAATATTAAAAGTTAAGATTTTATATTTTAGTTTTTATAATTTTGCATATTTTCTGTTGGGTTTACCTCACTTATTCAGTAAAATTATCGTATGGCACGAATTGCAAAAATATTGAAAAAATGCTTAAAAACGATAAAAGACAACATATCTCAAAATTTTGATCATTGACTTCATATAAATTTTATGCCAACAGAATAAGGTCAATATAAGTAGTTTAATACTATAAATGTTTTTGTGTTATCATTCAATTTTTTGTAAAGTTTGATCAAAAATGGGTAGGGATTTTAAAACTGATAGAGGAAATTCGGACTGGAATATTTTTAAAAATTGTTGCTGATATTTTAATGCTTTATATCTATTTAGTGCCACTACCATTCATAAACTGTATTTCATATTTTAAAGTGTTTAATTATTTCTAATATTTTCACAATTAAGAAATTCTCAATCGTAGTGTAAAATTTTTATGGATTTTTCTTGATTTTTTAAAATATATTCAATAGCCATTAACTCAAAAAGTAGGTCATTGACCTACTTTTTTGAAAGTGAAAAATAACACTACAATCAAAGGTCTATAGCATACAATAGATGGATTTTCATTATCATCAGTGGAATTTTTTTTCATTCTGAGTAAACGTCATCCTTAATCAGAGAGAGAAAAAGACATCAATGCCCTCTGCCACTCTGATGGCCAGTCCTTCCAGACTTGGTAGCAGTCTAGATGTTTCAGTTGCAAAATCCTCCGCGGGAATTTCCTTAGCCATCATCTTTAGGGTGATGAAAGCAGATGAGGCTGCAATTGCTGCCTTCGTCAGGATGGCAAAGGTACCGGGTTGAGGGTTTGTCTTTGGTCTTACAAAGACGATGACAAGCAGCATGGAGCGATACGTACAGAATTAGAGATTATTTAATAAGTTTCTAAGAAATAACAAAGCTTTTTACGTGTTCAAAGCATTACATCATTTGGTTGTTTTTTGTTCATCGCTATTATGTTTATTCCATGGAAGGCAAGAATGCACAGCAAGTTTTATATCTGAAGACCATAGTAAGTATAAGCAATATACTGGTATTTTAGGAAAGTAATTTAGCAACATGATTCAACATTTGATTGTTATGGGCCAACAAAATAATATTTACTTGTGTTGATAATATCTTAAAAGTAAAATATGACTGATAATCATTTAACTAAATTATTTGCAGTTTGAACCTGACAGCTCAAAAGTTTACTTCACAAATTTAAACTCATGTTGTAAGGAAGGAAGTGCACGCTTCCGCAAACCAGTAAACAATCTATTGTATATATGGCCGTGTGACAGATTGTCCACTAGCTATGTGCAAGAGCAATGACTTCCTTATATGCTACAGTTCTTATCTCTGGATGTGCTTTGGCAGAGAGTGACAACAAAAGTAATGATTTATATAACAAAAATGATTTGATGATTCACGATGAACATTAACAATAATGACAATATGAGATAACAACTATGGCTATGAATGAGTTGTAAATGAAAAACTCTAAATATGAAGTATTTCAATAATAATATTCTCAAAATGTGAATAATTTATAAACAAATAAACTTCGAAAAATCTAAATACATATTTTTGCCAGAAATATATATTCCAAAAATTCAAAGGAAAAGTTGGAAAATAAATATGTTCCAGAAATATTAACTAATATGCCAAACCCTCAAAAAAGTATTCCAAAATATTCTTAGTAATTTTCATAAGAAAATACAAATCCAAAAATATATATTCTGAATAGGAAAATAATTTACTTTGCCAAAAATAAAATTTTAGCAAATCCGAATAACTCAATGACTGACTTGATAAAATTTCACAGTTAAAGTGAAAGTTGCAAAAACTGCAGAAGGCGAGTTAGGTGCTGTAGTACCTGAGTGGAGTGCTCTGCTGGACAACTCCCCGATAAATAAACAAAACTGTCCTTCTTTATACGTACTAGACAATAGAAATATCAATTTGTTTTATCGAACAGACCAATTGGATTCACCTTTTACGGATTGATTAATCAGAGGGAAGCTCACAAAGCGCTTCGTAATACAAAAGTTAAACAGGAATTTACATAAATGGAGAATCGGGCAACATGTGTTTGCACTTTGGGGTGTTGTTTAAGTTAAATACGCATCAACATCATGGAGTATATACAAATAATCATTAAGTATAAGGATGTAACGATGACTTAGGTCAGCCATTTCATTATTATTTAAAACCAGTTTTCCTACACCCCCCCCCCCTCTTGGGAAAACAAATCTGTAAACATTTGTGTAATGTATAAAAATCATCAAAGAAAAACACTTACAATTACAAAACATCCTACAATGACCAATAAATAAAAATATAAGGTCATTATAATACGGTATCAAATAAATATTATAAATCACTGGTATATATTTTCAACACAATCAAACGAGTGATTATCATCATAAAACTTTCACAGGTAGGTAGATAAATAACAACAATAAAATAAAGGTGTATATAATTAAAGATCACAAATACCAGAAGTTTCCAAATCAATAATTTCAATATGTAATAGATTTTCTGGTTTCTAATGACTCCACCGGTGCATTTTTGCCCCAACGGGAATTTTTTTTTTTTTGTAGGTTACGGTTGTTTTGTTGTCAGATTCGTTAAAGTATTGCTTTTCCTCTCTAGAATATAGACATCCGGATCTAAATTTACAGATAAAATAGTAGTGTTTTTAATATATTTCTGAGCCTTTAGTTTTCTTTTCCTTTGTGCTATTTTTCTTGGAGATTCGACTGGCATTTACTAAACTTCTGTAATTGATTTGAAAAATTTCGCTGGATCCTGTGTCGATATAATAGTAAATTAAATTTTCTGTTGAATCTCTCAACAAGGCAGTCAGATTGCGGATGATAGGGAGTAGTTTTGGTTTTTTCAATGCCAAATAAAGTGCAAACTTGTGTAAATAACTGAGATTAAAATTTTCTTCCTTGGTCTGTGTGAATGTGATCTGGAAAGCCATAATGACAAATAAAACTGTGTCTAATTTATCTGCTACAAGAGCAGTATGGTCTTTTATTGGAAAGGCTTTTTTTCATTGGGTGAAACAACACCAATGACCAAAGTATACAAATTTCCAATTTTGGTCACGGCACCAAAATGTAGCAAGGACGATGTCTCAAGCTATTGCACGATGTAAAGATTTGGCCTCTCACAGTGGTTATCATGCACACTAGCCTCAATCATCCCTCTAACTCAATTCATGATGTGCTTATGGTTTGAGAACAACGCCAACTAGAAATAAACTGAATATTGATTATGAATGAACAACAAAGAATGAAACGACAATGTTGTCTATTGTGTCAAGAAATATATCTCAAAAGCGCATACAAATGTAGGAGGTAAAAATTCCATTCAATGATATCAGAAATATGAAGATATTAAACTATGAAAATGTCAAACATATGATGATCTGAAATATTTTTCTTTTGTACCTTATTGTTTTCTGACTTCTATTTTTATGCCCTCGCTGTAATTTGCAATGTCAAAAATAACCATAACAGAGTTTGCTTATGAATGGATATAAAATACTGATAATAAATAATAGTCACGAAAGTTTATCTTCATATTCTATGTTTCACAAAATCTTTATAACCTACTTTTCTCTCCACCAATTCATTATAACATCCAGCAAGGATGGCGTTTTTTGATTGCTTGATCTTTGGTCTAAACGTTTAGCCACTTGGATTAACTGCCCACTGGTTGATCTATTGTACTCTGCAACAAAATGAAAGATGTATTAATTTTGATAAAATAGGCTAGTGTGTGAAATTACATTTTCTACAGAAATTCATGAGTTCTTTCATCTTCGCTAGCCAAGTGTTTTCGGTCCACTCTGCTCCCCATAAACCCTTGGCGGATTTCATTACGAGAACTCGGTGACAAGCTCCGTTTAATGATTGGCTGCAGCTGCGAGTAGCTGATCCAATCGCAGCGTTGTAAACATTCGCTTATAAATAAACTTT
Organism: Magallana ariakensis; assembly: GCA_020458035.1. Taxonomy (NCBI): domain Eukaryota; kingdom Metazoa; phylum Mollusca; class Bivalvia; order Ostreida; family Ostreidae; genus Magallana; species Magallana ariakensis. Next base: position 28,137,226 of record CM035811.1, on the reverse strand, counting down.
TAAAAGAAACACACGTGTGCATTCGGTGCTTTTCACAAGTTGAGGCACAAGTGCTCTAGTACAATATTAGTCTAGTCAATATACAAAATGACCTCAAGAAAATTGCTACAAAAGGTTTTATTGCTTTAAGTTATACTACAATACAGTCTAAACAACATATTAAAAATATACAAAAATATAATTTGCGGAACACGTAAAAAAAGTAGAAGTATCACACCTTCTTCCTCACAATGCCTTTCCTAACACGGTCCAGCTCCTGTTGTCCCGTACCAGTTGTAAGGGAACCGAAGGTTTCCTACGCCATAGAGGTCCTAACACAGTTTTCAGCACGGGTTAACGGCCAAGGGGTTGCCTGAGTTTTGGGAGTCTCTCACTATCTGGCGCAGGTCTTCATCACCGATCGTGTATTCCTCAGGTATGTCGTCCAGGGACCACGTTGTCGATCTGTCACTGGAGCTATAGGATCCTGGCGCTTGCTTCGGATGTTCCTTGCGACGTCGATCAAGACATGGAAGTTCAAGAGCACAGTCTTCTGTGTGGCCTCATATGACGCAATGCAGCGGTTGGCAGCGTCTAACTTTTTTGTCAGGTTTTCGATTACCATTACGCATTTCCACCATTTCCCTCGTCAGGGCTATTTAAAAGGGGCTTTCGGTGCTGTCCTCTGCAGTGGCTTCATGGACATCATAACCATGCATTCAGTTTTTTCCTTACATGCGTGGGAGTAGCGAAGAATATTTTTGAAAATTTGGCTTTTTTTTTGCATATTTGGCCCCACCTGTGGGACCCTGGGGGTGGTAGAGCCACCAATTTCACAATTTACATTCCTCTCACCATAGAGATGCTTTACACCAAAAATGGAAACAATTTGCCTTGTAGTTTTCAAGAAGAAATTAAAAATGTAATTGTAATTCTTATGTTTGTATTTACGTCAACGATTTTTGTTAAATTGTCTTTACATGACAAATGACATACTGTCTTTTTATTCTAGCTAACGTCATGAAAGGTCACGAGCTAATCATGAGGTGAAATCTATGGGAGGCCTTAAACATAGCTGCTAATGTATCTATGATAGGAATGTTAATTTTACTCGGTTGGATTGGTCGATTAATCGAAGCCTTTAGTCGAGCGATAGTCGAGTACTCGTTGATTAATTTGATTTTTTTTAATATAAATTAAATTTAAATCGTTGGTTATATTTATAGAAATTAATTGTTATTTCCACTGTAGATGTATGCCTAAAAGCCACGTTATTTGTATTACAACATGTAGTAATCAATTGTTAAAGGGAATTTTTACCTTCGGCTGATGAGCAAACTCCACAACGATCTCCACTTGGTCCTTCACCACCAACCAATATTGATGATGATCAGCACACTCCTTTAGCCAACCCGAATGTGTAGTTTATTTCATATTAAGTATATGTATAACATTATAATGATTGACAATTTTAAAAAAACATGAATTATAAACGTACATTAGAGATGAATTCTTAAAATGCGATAAGAATTGACTTAAATTATAACCAAGTAGTGTAAAAGATTAAACATACATTTTTCCTCCTTACAGGTATGTTATATATTATTTCAGACTATGCAGTTGGAGAGGGCTTTATATATATATATATATATATATATATATATATATATATATATATATATATATATAAGAACACTCATTTCAAAATGATATTTAATTGTTTTAGGGATTCCAAACTCAGATGAAGGACAGGGTATATTTTTGGATCTGAACAATGTAATCACAAAATGGGAGAGACTTCAGGCTGACATCAATTTCAATAATTCATGCAATTATTATGTTGGTCAGGCACAGGAATCAGCAGCTGTATCGAGAATTGAAAACGGGGAGGAATCGGTATTAACACCCCAAAAATCATATAAATTTACATCAACATCAGGAAGGAAATCTCCCATCCGCTGTACTGTTCCTTGCCCAGATTCACTCACATCAGTGATCTTTTGAACCTGGAGAGAACAAGGTAAAGACATGAAATGATTAATGATCTTTTTTTCAATAAACACAGTAATTAAACGAAGAAGTTAAAAGTTGCAATACCAGCTATATGTTTGCATTGTGTGGCCTATAATTGTGTAACTATATTTAATGATATTGAAAGAGAATTGATTAAAAAAGATATATTTTGAAAAGTACAAAGAAAATTGTAGAATCGCATAATCTGTACATAAAATCGACGAAACTGGTTGCAATCCGGTACATAGGGAGGAAAAATGATGCTCGAGACTTGTGGATGTACTTTTTTCAACCAGAATACTCTGCTCAACATTCTGCTACGGGCTTGAAGTCCCCGAAAAGAAAATTTCCTACAGAAATTATTCATCCAATAAGAGGTATGTTGAAATCTTTGTTTTCAGGTAGCAAATTGAACATTTTTAGAAAATACTGCATCATTAATATTGTGGATTTACTTCACAAATGAAAATAATGTAACATGCGTTTGTTACGTTATTCCAACAAGACATATCAACCATGTACAATTTTTTGTTTAAATAAAGCCATTTTTCTCTGAAAAAAGGGTTGGATTTTGTTATAATTAAGTTCTCACCTGAGAAAAAAACCATTTGATTAAATCACACTTGACTTTTTCACATGTGGGTTTTTATACATGTACCAACACTGTCTTGTACAGCTGCTCTACTTACCAGCTTCACTGATACATGTACGGTGTTGATGATTAAAAAATCAATGTGAAGGTTGTGTATCATGTACAATTTAATGTCTAATGGGGAAGAGCTCATTTATCGCCATCGCCATTTTTTTTTTGGTCGAAGGGATTTTTAAATATTTTACACGCATGAAACAAATAAAAATTTAAAAGGAAAACTCAATATGCACTTTACAATAAATTAATTCACATATTTCTTTCAGATATAAAACCAGTTTTGCTATATAATGAATACTCAGTTTAAATTATTTAGCCACGTTTTTTCAATCAAATTACATAATTCTTTCGTTAAAAGATATTATGTTTGCTCATCTTTGCACACGAGCAGAATCTATCAAAGAAATGGCGGTAAGAAGTTTGCAGTAAGCTGTTATCAGTAGCTAGCTCTTGGTACATCGTGTAAATTATGATATTAAAATCCACACTTTATCTTGACTAACATATCAACGCGCGTTGAAGAAAATAAGTGCTTGACTTGCTCAGTAATTTAACAGTGAGGATTACTATTAATTTTTTTGCCAATGTAAATAAAATGCGCCGATCTTTATCAACATATCTAGAGCAATGATGATACTCTATGAAATGTTTTTGCTTTGAGTGGTATTGTCTTGAAATGATGTACGCCTCAACGTTTTTTAAAACAAAACGTTAACTTGTTTTATTTTTTTATTAAGGTCTTCCGTTTCCAACGGAAGACCTTATTGTTTTCGTACTGTTTCTTCTTCTTATTATTAAGGTCTTCCGTTTCCAACGGAAGACCTTATTGTTTTCGTACTGTTTATTAAGGTCTTCCGTTTCCAACGGAAGACCTTATTGTTTTCGTACTGTTTCTTATTAAGGTCTTCCGTTTCCAACGGAAGACCTTATTGTTTTCGTACTGTTTCTTATTATTATTAAGGTCTTCCGTTTCCAACGGAAGACCTTATTGTTTTCGTACTGTTTCTTATTAAGGTCTTCCGTTTTCCAACGGAAGACCTTATTGTTTTCGTTCGGTTTCTTTTTCCCTATTATTATTTTTTTTTTTTCTTACAAAATTTGTGCACGCGATTTCTCGAAATTGGCTCGACCGATTTTCATGAAACTTTCAGATCTAATAGATAGTGATCTGAACTTAATATATTTTTTTTTATTTTGATGACGTCATTTCCGTTCTTGAGATAATGACGTTTTAGCGATTTTCAGAGGGTCGGCTTGTCACTCGAACTCCTCCTAAACGATAAAAGATATCAAATTCAAATTTTCAGGAATTGTAGACGAATGATTGTAGTTTTGCATAAAGTGAATCATTTATGTCTGGCGCAAAAGGCACCGAAGCTCGCCTGGACCCGAAAATTGAGATATAAAAAATGTAGTGATTTTTCTTGGTTTTCTTTATCTCTTTTCTCGAAAATATTTTGTTAAGACATGTAGAACAATTAAAATTTATTTTTACAAGAGCTTTCATTCAACATCAAGAAAAAGGGTCTGGCCCCTAAAATTAGGGGCCAAAAGGTCTCTAAAGTCTTTTATTGATAGCACTTAATTGAGAAATATTTTGTAATACGTTTAAGAAGCAAAAATGTTCATCTTACAGTTAAATAACTATAAATTATAAATAAAAAATCATGCGTTACGTAATTAGGGGTTTTAAGGGGCCAGAAGTTCCAAAATTTGATCACTTATATCACAAAAAGGACAAATATTTCGAAAAGCAATATAGAATAAAAGATGCTAAAAGTGATGTTCTAAACAATATTCAACCATCAAAATTTCGTTCTGTGGCCCCTATAAGGAAATAAGGGGTCGGCCCCTAAAACGTTCTTTCCCAGATAGCTCAAGAACGGTAACGAATTTCTAAACACTTGTTGGACAAAATATGTTAAATATCAAAAGACCTTTCATTTGACATTAAGAAAAAGGAGCTGGCCCCTAAAATTAGGGGCCAAAAGGTCTCTGAAGTCTTTCATTCATAGCACTTTACTGAGAAATATCTTGTAATACGTTTATGAAGCAAAAATGTTCATCTTACAGTTATTAACCTATACATTATGAAAAAAAATTAATGCGTTACGTAATTAGGTGTTTTAAGGGGCCAGAAGTCCAAAATGTCGATCACTTATATCACAAAAAGGACAACTATTATTCTAAGCAATATAGAATAAAAGATGCTTAGAATGATGTTCTAAACATTATTCAACTATCAAAATTTCGTTCCTTGGCCCCAATAAGGAGATAAGGGGTCTGCCCCTAAAATGTTCTTTCCCAGATAACTCAAGAACGGTAACGAATTTCTAAACACTTGTTGAACAAAATATGATTATTATCAAAAGACCTTTCATTTGACATCAAGAAAAAGGGACTGACCCCTCAAATTAGGGGCCAAAAGGTCCCTAAAGTCTTTTATTTATAGCAATTTACTGAGAAATATTTTGTAATACGTTTAAGAAGAAAAAATGTTCATCTTACAGTTAAATAACTGTACATTATAAATAAAAATTCATGCGTTACGTAATAGGGGATTTAAGGGGCCAGAAGTCCAAATTTTCGATCACTTATATCACAAAAAGGACAAATATAATGAAAAGCAATATAGAATAAAAGATGCTTAGAATGATGTTTTAAACATTATTCAACCATAAAAATTTCGTTACGTTACCCCAATAAGGAGATAAGGGGTTGGCTCCTAAAACGTTCTTTCCCAGATAGCTCAAGAACGGTAAAGAATTTCTAAACACTTGTTGAACAAAATATGATTATTATCAAAAGACCTTTCATTTGACATCAAGAAAAAGGGGCTGACCCCTCAAAGTAAGGACCAAAAGGTCTCTGAAGTCTTTCTTTCATAGCACTTTAATGAGAAATATTGTGTAGTATGTTTCAAAAATGTTCATCTTACAGTTATGCATCCATTATTGAAAAAAGTTTTCTCATATGTTACGTAATTAGGGGTTTTAAGGGGCTAGATATCTTTTGATAATAGCTTTTATTTGTGAAATATTTTTAAATAAATTATAGAAGCAATTATGTTTATCAAAACGTTATAAACCTGTAAATGACAATTGTTTACTCCTTTGTTACGTAATTAGGGATTTTAAGGGGCCAGAAATCCGAAATTTTGATCTTCAATATCTCAAAATGGAGACAAATTTGATAAGTAAACTTTAACAAAAGATAGTTAAAATAATGTGCTTAACAAGATGCAACCATCATGTTTTTTTAGCCGGGCCCTTAACGGGGTTAGAAGGTCGGCCCTTAAAATGATCTGTTCCAGATATCTCGAGAACGATATATAATTTGTAAACACTTGTTGAACAAAATGTGTTTGACGTCAAATGGGCTTTCTTTTGACATCAAGAAAAAAGGGTCGGCCTTTCAATTTCAAGATCCAAAGGGGATTATAATTCTTCATCCATCGCACCTTTAGATCCCACCCGCATTTCCTGATATGTTTCGTTGATGAAGATCTAAGGCAATTTCATTTCCTCTTCTAAAAATCGGACGGAAGACCTCCTCGTTGCTCGCAACGAGATCGTGTCTAGTTATTAAGGTCTTCCGTTTCCAACGGAAGACCTTATTGTTTTCGTACTGTTTATTATTATTTTTTTTTTCCAAATTTTGTGCACGCGATTTCTAAGAAACTATTGAATCGATTTCATCCATTTTTTCACAGATGATGGATCTGAATTTTATATGTTTTTGAATTTTTTGTTGTCGTCACTTCCGGTCCCGATTTATGGCCGATTTTGTAATTTTTTACGACCTATTTTGTGCAGAGCTGATCTCAGAAACTATTAGAGATATAACTTTGAAATTTTTAGGATAGGTAGACCATAGTTTGAAGTTGTGCACTATTATTTTGTTTTACGCCAGTGGCGCCATTTCTTGGAGCTCGCCGGGGCACGAAAATTGGGTACGAATTTTGAATCAAAATTGTCATACGTTATGATCTCTATCTTTTTAACAGATGAAAATTTGTTAAGACATATATAAGAAAAGTGGTGGAATATCAAAATTTCTTTTCAACGAAATCAAGAAAAAGGGGCTGGCCCCTTTTATTAGGGGCCAAGAGACTCGTAAACTAAATTACAAATAACTTTAAAACGATAAGGATTTTGTAATGCATTTTAGAAGCAAATTTGTTGGACGTAACAATATTTGTTTGAAAAAACTATTGCCATACCCATTTATTTCGTAATAAAGGGTTTTTAGGGGCCAAAATCCTTAAACTTTGATTCAATATATCTAGAGAAGGAGACTTATTTTGTTTAGCATTGTAGAAGAGAAAATGTTTGGATTAATGATTCTATTCGTTTCCACTAATCGAAACATCATTGTATGTCCCCATTAAGGGTTTACAGGGCTGGCCCCTAAAATATTTAATCATTTGTATCTCAAAAATGAACAACAATTTAAGATGGGTGTAAGAACAAAAAATGTTAGTATTCGTGAGACCTTTCGTATGAGGTCAAGAAAAAGGGGCTGGCCCCTTTAATAAGGGGCCAAGAGACTCGTAAAGTCTAACGTTATTTCAAATAACTTAAAAATGATGACGATTTTGTAAAGCATAATAGAAGCATTAATGACGTTATTAGGAATGTTTATTCAGTATCTGAAAGTAAGAGGGAGTAATTCTGTTGTATCAATATTTCATGGTATCATTTAAAAAAAAATCACACGGAAATTAGGGGACGTACTAAAGACCTGCAATTCTATAGACCTGAAAGGCATGACCTTACAATTTATATAGGCCTAAATGATACAGTTCAATGTTCTCCGTCAAATAAGATGACTATGTGTGGCTTTTATCTAGGCTATATATATTATTTGTGAAAATTGTTGGAAAAATATCATGACATGGCATCATTATCAGTTATTGACACAGTTATTATAGTTATTGACACAAAAATACGAATCAATATTAATGTCATTTCATTATATTTTTCTATCACATTTCACATGGAAAGATAATTTAAAAAACATACAGGGAGTCATTTTGTTTGACGCAGAACATAAAAATGTATCGTTTACATAAATTTTCAGGACATTTAGGTCTTTAAAATTTCAGGTCTTTAGTATGTCATGAGAATGGGATTAGCCAATCAGCGTTGGCCTATGATTTGTTTACAAAGAAGAAGACAAAACTTCTAGGGCTGCGTGAGAAATTTAATTATTACTCCTGAAACCCATCTTGGTGTGAAGTTGTTTAGAGACACCTACATCAACAAAGAGTGTGTTTGCACGAAAAGATTTCAGTGTAAGTATATGGGATAAAAACCACAGATTTTATCGTATATTTCCGAATATAGGTTCATCGTTTGATTGCGCCATTTTGATTTTAAAATAGAAGTGGGCTTCAGCGGATCAGTTTATGTTTGATGGATTTACAATAAAAATGCGCCAAAAATGAGAAATTGTTGGGTATGCCTTCTGTGTTGTGTTATTTTATTTGTATTGTTCAGTTGACATTTCCAGCATAGGCAACTGATCTGTATAAGTAAGTCCAGAACATTCACTGGGTCCCAATCACTAGATTTAGCAACGTAGCATGATTTGGCTATATAGCTTTGTTTACCTAAGTGAAATAGATTTATTTAGCTAATTTTATGCAATTTAACTTTTTATGTACAGCAGATAGAAGGTTGTACAGTGTTGTAAGGAACTTTCAACCTGTATTTTTATAAAAGCAACCCAGAGCAAAAATAGTTAAAACGTCACTGCTTTTGAACAGTTTTAATTAAAACATGCATTTCTATTGCTTGAGTAACCGTATGACAGACTGTGTGCAATGGGGCATAGATTAGTGTAATTACTTCACTTTGTGCTGAATTATTACTGGTCAATATGATCAATTGGTAGACAGACGTCTCGGTTCAACTTCACATCGGCCCTGACAGGTCGGCCCAATAGTGTTAAATCTAGGATTTGAAAAGGGCATGTTAAAATAATGGTGAAAAGGGCACTTTTCTCGGCGGTAAATATTACAAAACCTTGAAAGGGGCACCTTTTTCTGCGGTAGTATTTTAAATCATTAATCCTTGAAACATGCATATTTTAAGGAAAATTTTGCATCATAATCAAGTGTGACCTCGAGATCTGTAATGAATCAAGATAATTGAACAATAAATAATTTGCATTTGCATTCACATAAGTCTTATTCAATATTTTATTTTCAATCTTTTTTATTCTTTCTTAAATTGATTTACATTAATTTTATCTCTTAGAACAGTCATTGCATTGGTCTGACTAGTTTTAAAGTAGTTTTATATAGGACATGTATAATGTAGACAATATTCTCTTTTGAGAAGTGGACAAGCATAGCATGGATGTAGGCTATGCCTGTCCACTTCTCAGTCAAAAGAGAATATGTAGACAACTGATGGCAAAATTATTAAACCACAGAAATTTTGATATTGAAATTGTTGTTTTAAGGTTTTAGAAAATGAAATTGTATTAAATCTGTATAACAATCTTTTATTATGAAAAAAGTTTCTGCATTCTTCAAGAAGTTTTACGTTTTCTTTGGAAACAGAGAAAATTCTGGTTAATCTGACGATTGTTTAAAAGTTTAAAAAAGAATAAGAAATTTCACCTCTAGATTTTTATTATAATGTTTCATTAACCTAAACATGGTTTTAGGTGCTTTAGTGGTTAAATTTCAAATTATCTCTATAAAATATATTCTTTTGTGTTAATTCTATTTATAGATAACCTTACGATGTCTTGTACAATTACTAATTTCAAGGAGATAATTCAGTTGTTATTTATCAAATTATTGTACCAGTAATTAGGTGTCAAATCACCCACTTATGTAGGATAGCTGTGTATACCCCCTCAGCTTGGGCCTCTCCAGTTTACCTGTATCGTCTATTGTCTCAGGTCACCCGTGCGTGAAGTCCAGCGAGTTTTGGTTTAACTTTGCAATCAAAACAGAGGCTAGGACAATGGTGGTTTTGAATTAAATTTACTTTCAATAAAAAGGGCGTCACTTTTATTAATTATTGAAAGGGCATGACGTTTGGAAAAAGGGCATGGCGCTGATAAAATGGGGCATGGCGCCGCGCCACGCTATTTTGCTTTAGATTTAACACTACCCAAACTTATTGACACGTCTGCCCATGTAAAAGACACCTTGGCCAATGAACATTTTTGGTTATAATTTAAATGTATATATGTCTCTGTACATAATAAATATATTTATAACATAATAGATATCTATTACAATTAGGAACAGATAATTTCATTCAACAATAAAAAAAACATGGGCAGATAATTTCAGACAACACATTGTGGGTGAAGCGAGTACATGTGGGGCGGGAAAGTAGATACCATTGCAAAAATTACTTTATTTATTCATTTATATGCTTATGATAATGCAACTTCATTGATTTTTATTTCGTATGAAAAATCTGTAATTTGCGTGCTACTGAAAAAGTGCTTAATATACTGTACTGTTTACTTTACACAGTAGCTGACATGCTGACCATAAGTGTGTAACGGTTGTGCCTTAATTCTGTTTTTGATATAGGACTAGATATTTCTGCTCAAAGTATAACTTTTTAAGTAATTAAAATATTTTAATAGTATTTTTCTTCTTTTCGACTGCACTATGTTATAAAGAATATCCACAATAGTATACATCCATGATATTCACAATGATTCTTAATTTAATTGATAAACAGTCTACTGGTTTGAAACTGAAATAAAATGAAATGATTGACTCATTTATGGTCTTGTACTCATTAAGACCTTCTTAATTAAGGGAAAAAAAACCAAATAGCAAGGATTTCTTTTTTATTGATGGGAATAAAAATTCTGAGAAAAAGTCAAAGAAAACAAAAAGTTATACGTATAGAAAACCAAAGTATGACTAACGATATGGAACATCTGGTATGGGTTGATAATCAGGGAAAGGATATATATGGACTGCAGTGATTATTGTCTCACAATTAAGCCTGCTCGTAATTGTAAATCCTCATTGTCGCCAGTGACACGAGTTTGAGACTCTAAAGGAAGCGCTGCATCCTCTTGTTTGTTTAAAACTGTTAACACTTCATTGTCTTCTTTTTTTTCATTAATTCACCTTCTTTTGTATTTTCATTGATATGTAATATATATGTTAATAAAAATATTTAAATTAATTTAATTTTGCTTGTGCCGAGGTGTCTTTTACGTGAGCCGACTTGTCTCAAATCTTGGGCCGAGTCGTCAGGGCTGAGGTGTCATTTGGCCGGATGTCTGAGTGCAGAGGTGTCATTGGGCTGATTTGTCTGACATTTAATCAATTATGTTAACCAAAACTGTTCTTCTTTATTATTCCATTTATTATAAGAAGTAGATGTTTGGTAAGTGGTAACACATGAACAGTTAAACATTGCCCAAAAACTCTTAGAACTTTTACTGCATTTTTGGAAAAAAAGCAAAATTTTTTAAGAGTGATTTTTTTTTTCATGAATTGTTGTCAGATCAGTTCATAGTTGAAAATTTTTGCTGCCTTTAAGTACAACTTTTAGCACAAATGCGCATTGATCAAGTATCAGGTAGGTAAATAAAGCTATATAGGTAAATCAACCTGCATTGCTAAATCTTGTGATTGAACTGGACCTGATAGATTAGCCTAGGCCAACATTATATAGATTTATTTGGTATCGTTTCATCATACATACATGTATAAACATATTGTACTATTAGTACGCATTGATAATAGTTATAATCTAAAAGACATATACTACGGTTAACGCGATTAGCGTATTTACTGCGAGTCCTTGTGGTGTGAAATTGATCACGGTTTAGCACAGGTAACTCGGGTAAAACCGCGCATTCTTGCGGTACAGCTTCTCACCTTGTCCACACCGTTGCGGTTTGTGAAACCAGTCTTGGGTGAAAACTGTTCTTGTTTTTAACGTAAGTTACCTCCCCCGATTTCTCCTTGCACGGGAAATATGATTGAGGGAATTAATGAATAATTATTCAATTTAGGGAATTAATGAATACAGTACTGATCAGACCCAACCTAACACCAGAGTAAACCACGACTAAACCCCGGGTTTACTTTGGGTTTACTCTGGGTTTACTTTTTGAAAATTTGGGTCCACTTGAGGTTTACTATGAGTTTACTTGGGGTTTACTTTGGGTTTACTTGGAAATTGCTTTTCAGGTCAACTGTATGCACTGAAGTGTGAAGCAGACCCGTCTTTTATCTCGCTATCCTACTAACTGTAATTCCTGCCCCTTGTATATTCCGAATACACAGTTAGCGTTTGCTTTCAAGGGTATACTTCTGACTGGGTTTACTCTGTGTCCACTCTGGGTAAACTTTGGGTTTACTCTTGGTCTACTCTAGTAAACCCAGAAAGTAAACCCAGGGTTTAGTTGGGGTTTACTTTCTGTTAGGTTGGGTCTGATCGGTACTGTATTAATTCATATTTATTTATTTTATAAATGAAGTTGATTGTTACAATTCATTTTTAAAAAAGTGGGGAAAATAAAACGAACTTGCATTTTTGCTAATACAGAATTTTGTACATATATACATGTAATACAGATTTCCTGATAGTGTTCAATATTTGTTTATGTTGTTTTGGCACATTCATCGCTGACAATGATCGGTTATCAATTAAGTTATTTAATTAAACATTTCATCAAAGTATCTTATCTAGCCTCGGGAAAGGGAATAATAATTGGCGTTTCATTTACATCTTTTCATAATTAATTCTTAACTTTAAAACATTTCTTACATTTCGTCAATTCTCTTAAATATGTTAAAAAATTTGTTTAACGAACAACAAAGTACATGTACATTGTAGACAAATAATGTAATTGTTAAAATCGTGTGTGTTTTAAAACTCACTTTCATATCCAATTCCACAAAAGTATGATGTTCAGATGGTCGCCCAAAATTTATGTTGATCAAAACCCGAATGATATTCTATGGAATCCATCACATGTTAAAATTTGGCAAAGTGTCAAGTGACCAAGTGAGGACGGGGATTGCGTAACATTACGTATACAGATGTGTATTCAGAATTTGGTTGACCTCTGTCAGGATGGGTGACTTGGGGTCCGCTAAATAGAAGTTTATAGTCTATTGTTACAAACAGCAAAATTTTCTTGGTAGAATAATTTAATTTCAAATAAATGATTTTTAGCTCATTGAGACGAAGTCAGGGGGAGCTTATGCTATACCCTCGGCGTCGGCGTCTGGACCTGGTTAAAATTTTTATTGCAGTTCCTGTATCTTAAGTTATTACTTGCCCTATCTTCACCAAACTTGCATGGATGATGCATTTGGACCTACTTATGGACTTGAAAGACTTGGATGCTGAATCTGGGCCATGGATTTCAGATGCTGGAGGAAGTTAAGGTTTTTGGGGCAGGTTAAAGTTTTAGGTGCAGGTGCCCTTTCTAAGTTACTACTGGTCCTAACTTCACCAAACTTGCATTGCATGGATGGTTTGTCTTATGATATGGTATTTTCAGATTTCTCATTTAACTGTAATTTGAGTGGATTTTGTACCATTAATAGTATATTTTGTGAAAATGGATAACTTTTTTGGTTATATATGTCATTACATGATTTATTAGCAATAATATACAAGGGGAGTAACTCCCTCTTAAATGAGTAGAATGACCACCACTAGAGTAAATTGGCTTAGATAGTAGGTATTTCCTATCCTGATGACAATTAATAGGCTTAAGTTAATTACTGAGATAAGAATAAATACTTAAAAACAGTTTTGATCATTTGAATTATTAAATTTATAATTTTGCTGTCTGATTTTATAGAATAACATTAAGCAACCTGACTTATATAACCCATTTTTTTAAAAACAATATATTTTTCTTTCAAATGAAGTTTACGTGTAGGCAAATGCAGTTATCAAGGATACAATATGTCAAAAACCTCAAGTTTTTGCTCCTTCCTGTCCAAAAGTGATATTTTAGATGTATATACAGAATTGAAAAAGCCACCCCCTTTCCAATTGTCTCCATTACCATTACATGTAGGATATGTAATTGTACATTTGACCTTAATATAACATCTGCTATAATAATTACTCTTGAAGTGAACAAGAAACAACATATTTTTACCCTTTTATTGTATATATGCATCGAAAGTGTACAACACATGTAAAATTTGAACACTTTTCATGTAATTCTCATCCATCCCCAGGTACCCGGGTGTGATTGAATTTTATTTTAATTAAAGGCAGACATCACACTTGTAGGTGTTACTATTTTAGCAAAGTTAAAAGGAGACTAGAAACCAGAATAGATAAGATATTCACTAGATATGATTATACTCTTACTTTTTCATGAAAACAAGAAATCACATGTAGGGTGGCATGTCTTTTTGTGAATAAAAATGCTACAAATCATCCATTAACCAAAAAAGATCAATTTTCAATATCAGTGATGGTTGTTTTCAAATATGTTTGAGAAATGACTCAAGGAAATTGCCACAAGTTTCATAATACATGTATTAGGTTAAAGTGTTCAAACTAATGCTTCTTATGAAAATCAAAAGATAGGGGGAGGGTATACATGTAAGGGTATTTCTAAGTGATGTGATGCTTTTATCATGATAATATCCTTTAGATGTATGTAGTATTGAATAAGGTTTCTTATTTAAGGAGGTTGAACAACAATTGACCTCTAAAAGAGGGAGTAAAGATGCTTTATTTATGGAGAGCCATATGAATCTGTGATAAATACAGGAAAGTGAAAATGGTGGGTTCACTTAAATGGCCATATTTTTCTTAAACCTCAATGGAATTGGCAAAATGTGACATACTTTTTCTTAGAATAGCATAAGCTTTTTAATTCTAAGACAAGATGACTTTTCAGAGAATGTTAGTGTAAGTTAAAGGTAGCAAGGGACAGTTTCGGATAAAGTACCCGTCAATATTTTTGTAAAATTAAGAGTTTCTATACTTGAAGGCTTATGAGTGTTGCTAAAATTCATGAAATGATTTTTAATGATTATCATTAACTAGAGGGATGTCCCTTGTTGAAATTGACATGCAATATGTAGGCCCCATATGTTAGGTACATGAGAATCAGAAGTAAAATGGGAAACCTGCGGCTTTGACTGTTGTGTTGACTTTACACAGTGAAATTGCAAGTGACAGACGGGAGGTAAAATAACACGAAAAGTAGGTGGATGGGACATTGTAAACTATACACCGGTAAGTTTCTGACATGTGATGGTGCAATATGCACACGGTATGGAAGGTCAACGCTTTGCAGGGAACTAGCTGGGGGAGGTCTAAAAAATCCAGAAAAATCAAGAAAAATTAGCAAAATATAAAAGGGTCAAAATCTCAAAAATCAGTATGTAGAAAATTGTACAGGTTTTGACTATCAATTTTCTTCAGAAATTGGCAATTGGCCTTATAACAAGTGAAATAAAGGTAATTTTGTGCTGAATGGGAACTGAGGAAATTCTCATTACAGAGTTCTGAAGACACACATCCCCTGGCTGCAATGAATTGTATAAAAAAAACCTGTCCTGTGCCACCTTAGTTATTACTGGTCCTAACATCACCAAACTTGCATAGATGGTGCCTCTTGTAATATTGATGCACCTGACAGGCTTTAATGCTGAATCTGAGCCATAGGTTTCGGATCCTGGAGAAGGTTAAGGTTTTTAGCTCACCTGAGCTGAAAGCTCAAGTGAGCTTTTCTGATCACTTTTTCTCCGGCGTCCATCTGTCCGTCCGTCTGTCTGTCCGTAAACTTTTTAAATTTTCGACTTCTTCTCCAGAACCACTGAGCCGATTTCAACCAAACTTGGCACAAAGCATCCTTAGCTGAAGGGAATTCAAGTTTGTTAAAATGAAGGGACACACCCTCTTTCAAGGGAAGATAATTAAAAAATCATTGAAAATTTGTTGGTATTTTCAAAAATCTTCTCAAAAACCATTTTAGCCACAAAACTGAAACTTTTGTGGAAGCATCCTAAGGTAGTGTAGATTCAAGTTTGTTCAAAACATGATCCTCAGGGGTAGGGTGGGGCCACAAAATGGGGGGGGGGGTTAAATTTTTACATAGGATTATATAGAGAAAAATATTTAAAAATCTTCTTCTCTGAAACTGATCAGCCAAAAATGTTGTTACTTGTGTGGAGGCATCCTCAGGTAGTGTAGATTCAAATTTGTTCAAATCATGATCCCCGGGGGTAGGGTGGGATCACACTGGGGGGTTGAATTTTTAGATAGGAATAAATAGGAAAGTCTTCTTCTCAAAACTGATCAGACAGAAAGGCTTCAACTTGTGTGAAAGCATCCTCAGGTAGTGTAGATTGAAGTTTGTTCAACTCATGATCCCAAGGGGTAGGGTGGGGCCACAATGAGGGGTCAAATTTTTACCTAGGAGTATGTAGATAAAAATCTTTAAAAATCTTCCTCTCAGAAACTGATCAGCCAGGAAAGCTGTAACTTGTGTTGAAGCATTCTCAGGTAGGGTAGATTGAAGTTTGTTCAAATCATGATTACTGGGTAGGGAGGGGCCACAAGGAGGGGGGGGGGGTCAATTTTTACATAGGAATATATAAATAAAATGCTTTAAAAATCTTCTCAGAAACTATTCAGCCAGAAAAGCTGTAATTTGTGTGGAAGCATCCTCAGGTAGTGTAGATTCAAGTTTGTTCAAAACATGATCCTCATGGGTAGGGTGGGGCCACAATGGGGGGTTGATTTTTTTACATAGGAATACATATAGTAAATCTTTAAAAATCTTCTTCTCTGAAACTGATCAGCCAGAAAAGCTGTAACTTGTGTGGAAGCATCCTAAGGTAGTGTAGATTCAAGTTTGTTCAAATCATAATCCCCAGAGGTAGGGTGGGGCCACAATGGGGGGTTGAATTTTACATAGGAATACATAGAGTAAATCTTTAAAAATCTTCTCTGAAACTGATCAGCCAGAAAAACTGTAACTTGTGTGGAAGCATCCTAAGGTAGTGTAGATTCAAGTTTGTTCAAATCATGATCCCCAGGATCAAACTTTTACAAGGTATTACTAAGAAAAAAAACACTATGTTAAATATTAATGCATAACTGTATAATAATAATCGTCTTTTAAGCTTATGCAGGATATGTATATTTTTATATCTCTGTTTTTCAGATGCCAAAGAGAAAGGGCATGAATGAGAGGGTGAGACGCCTAAAAAACAGGCAGAGAATGAGGGATGCAAGGCAGCAGCATTCGATCCCTTCAGGCGATTCAACAGAACAGCCTTACCAAAGTTCTGCTACCTCTTGCGGGGAAGTAGAAGGAGCTGTCTCAGCTCCCCTCGGTTATCCTCCGGGGCAGGTTTCCATGGGGTTTCCTCTGAAGGAAGAAAAACCCCTGGCCAGGATGCAGGCCTCTCTTCGTGAGAGAATGCATCCAAACGCCCTGAGTTCTGCATCTTCTCAGGGAAGTCGTCTGTGTGCCCAAAGCGGCGGCATGGCACCGTCCCCTGACTCCCCACCGTGGGTTTGTACCTCACCGAGGGTACCTGAGCCGGACACCGTGCACGTGTCTGGCTCAGCAGGACAGGCGCAGCTGGGTATGTCATCCTCCTTTAGTGGGGGTGAGTCCAGCAGGATACCAATTGATGCACCCAGAAACCTAACGAGAACTAAAAAGTATACTGAACGGAAATCTTATGATACTGTATATATGAAAAATGAATGCAATGATTATGATGATGATAGTGATGACAATGATAGTGATGATGATGACAATGATGGTGATGATGATGATGATGCTGATGGAACGAAAGACAATAGTATCTCAACAACAAATAAGGTATGTGTTTCTCTTCAAGGGTCTTATCATCAAGCTGATATCATTTTTGGTGATAATGCAGGAACACAATGTGTAGCAAACTGCCTTGCCGCAATAGCATTTCAAAGGATTAAGGATACTAATAAGTGGGGTAGAGGAGACATGAACACTGTTTTGTTTACAGGAAATGAGTTATATACTCATTTACAACACAGTTCAACAATTGTAAGTAGATACCTTCTGGTAGATGAATTGCCCCAGTTTTTTGAATGTTTCAGTCAGACATTTGAATTTAAAGCAAATGAATCATTACCTAGTCTGATCAGTCTATCTAAAGTTGAACCTTAATATGATGACTTCAATGCATATCCACTTTTAGAGGCTCTTCAAATTGCTCTTGCAGACACAGATGGCTGCTTTGTTTGCTTTGGTGGAAATACGTTTTTGATAGGGAAAAGAATGAAAGGGTATTTTACGTTTGATTCCCATTCTAGATCTACTGAGGGGTATCTGAGTGAAAGTGGAAAGAGTACAAGGGTACTGTACAGAACAGTCCATGATTTATTCAATCATATTGTGACTTTGGCTAGGTCAATGGGATATTCTGAAACAGTACAATGTGAAATAACTGGAGTGCTCTGTTCAATAAAACAATTTCAGTTTAGAGAAATTTCTGTTCAAATGCAGCAAAACATAGAGTCTGTAAGTGTTATGGAAAATGCAAAGGTCGCAGAAGTACATGTAGAAGAAAATTGCAATGTCACACCAAACACTCTTTTTTCCAGACATGATGACATTGAGTATGTTTGCAGTGAAAATAATGGTTTTGATTTTAAACCTCTATCAGACGTGAAAAAACGGCAGTTGTGTGAGTCACTTGGAATTTGTTGCTCATTTGTTGGCAATTCAAAAGACGTGACGGCTGAAATATTAAACATGGGAAAACCAGTTGGGGTGAAAGACATAGATCAAGATGGTAATTGTTTGTTTAAGGCAATTTCGTTTAGTTTGACAGAAGTACAAGACTTTCATGAGGTAATTCGCTCAGGGGTTTGCCATCATTTACTTCAGAAGCAATTGCTCTTTAAACCTTTTTTAAGACATGGAGAAGACTCTGTTGAGAACCATATTTCAAACAGTCAGATGATTGAAAATGGAAAATGGGCAACTGAAGTAGAAATTCTGGGACTTTCTCATTTGCTTAAGACCGATATCTATATATATGCAGACAATCGATGGGTTCTATTTTCTAGGCGAATGGTAGATCCAGATTTTGATATTGATCAATTAGGGTCAATTTATTTGCACCATAAAGATCAAAATCATTATGATGTTGTCACAATGGTATCGAGTAGGTCAACTTATTTACAACACCAATCTGTTGCACCAAGTGGCGAGGGCATGATCGAATATAAAAAAAGATTAGGCAATCGAGAAAGAATGAGAATGAAGCGCAACATATTCTCAAAAATGCAAAGTGAAGTGAAGATGTACTTGCTAAGAAAAAAATGCGGTACATGAATGATGAGACATTTAGATCAAAGATTAAAGAAAATAGTAAAGGAAGGTACCTGTGTGACGAAAATTACAGGACAAATTTAATAGAGAAAGGTGTACAGAAATATGAACTGGATGCTGAACATAGAATGGCCATGAAGCGAAAAAGCATTGCGAAGTACAAGGCAGATGAATCACACCGACAGGACGTAAAAAACAGAAGCAAAATTAAGTACAAATTAGATGAAGAACACAGAGAAAAAGTGAAAATTGCAAGCAAAGAAAGTTATCATACCAGTTCAGAGACTAAAAAGAGAAGAAAAGAAAGTGTTTTAAAGAAAAGACAAGAAAGGATAGAAAAGCTTAAAGGTGAAGACGAAGTAGTGAATTTGTTTAAAGACATCGTCAAACAAGGACCAGAGTACACATGTTGTTGTTGTCATCGTTTGATGTTTGAAAAACAGGTTCGTGGATGTACACACGAAATGTATACAAAAAACCAGCAGGCAAAAAATGTGGCAGATCAGTGTATAGATGACAAATATGTTCACCAGTGTGGCGCGTCTTGTACAGACTATTGTCCCAGATCTTCTTTGTGGGTGTGTTTTACATGTCACAGAAAAATCATGAGTGGAAAAATCCCACAAGAGGCTACAATGAATAAAATGTCACTTGAGGAAATTCCACCCGAGCTCAGTGATTTAAATTCCTTAGAACAACACCTCATTGCTTTACACATTCCTTTCATGAAAGTCATGGCTCTTCCACAAGGTGGTCAAAGAAATGTGCACGGACCTGTAGTGTGCGTTCCGTCAAACATAAAGAAAACAACCAGTTTACCACTGAACGTTGATGACAATCTGTTACTGAGGGTGAAACTCAAACGCAAACTATCATACAAAGGCTACTTGGAATACCAATTCGTAACTCCACGACACATTAAGGTTGCTCTTGAATTTTTGAAAGAAAACAATAAATGGTACCAAGACGTTTCTTTTACCAGTAATTGGACTGACAATGACGATCACTGTTTGTTGAGTGATACTATCGAAATTTGTGAAAACAATCAGGAAATGGCAGAAATAAAAAAAAATCCGAACCTGGAAGTCGCAACTGACACATGTTTACAACCTGTGGACATCGCGCAAGAAGTTCTTGATCATTACTTCGATGATGTCTATAATATTGCACCAGGTGAAGGACAAAATCCTGTAAGGATGTTACAAGAAGAAGGAAATGAAGCAAAGTCATTTCCACATTTATTCCCATCTGGCAGATTTTCATGGAATGAAGAAAGGGATGAAAAGATCACGCTTTCTAGATATTTTAACAACAGACTTATGAATACCGACAATCGATTCGCAAAGGACACAAATTACATATTTTTTGCTCAATTTATGTCGGAATTAAAACAGGTGATTGAAAAAACGCAGATATCAGTACGGAAGTCTTTGTCCAAAAGTAACGATGGAAAATTGGTGACATCAGATATGCTTCAAGACCCAAGCGTGCTATCAAAACTTCTCAGAAATGACGAAGCCTTGCGATTCATGCAACCAATAAGAGGAACGCCTGCATATTGGTCAGCAACACAGAAAGATCTGTTTGCAATGCTCCGACAGTTAGGAATTCCCACATGGTTTTGTTCTTTTTCGGCTGCTGAATTCAGATGGAATGAAATAGTGGCTTGCATTTTGCATCATGAGGATGACAATAGAAATCCATCTGATCTAGACTGGTCTGAAAAAAGTGAAATTCTTAGAAGAAATCCAGTCACTGTCGCCAGAATGTTTGAACACAGATTTCATGTATTCCAAAAAGAAGTCATTCTGTCACCAGCCAATCCCATAGGAATTGTTGTGGACTACTTTGTAAGAGTTGAATTCCAACAAAGGGGTTCCCCACATATGCATTGCTTGTACTGGGTTGAAGATGCACCACAATTAGGAAAAGATAGTGAGGAATGTGTATGTGAGTTCATTGACAAGTATGTGTCATGTTCCTTACCATCCGAGGATGATGATCAAGAACTGAGGCAAACTGTGTTAAGTGTTCAACAACATAGCAAAAATCATTCAAAATCGTGTAGAAAAAAGGGAACAGAATGCAGATTTAACTTCCCAAGACCACCATCAGAAAGAACTTTTATAGCTGAACGATGTGAGGAAGATACAGAGAGTCTTCAAACCAATGTAAAAATGAGTACAGCACAAGCTAAAGATACTTTACTTAAGGTGTGGAATAAAGTTCTTGATGATAATAGTGAATCTCAAACAACTGAGGAGATATTCGCAGATTTATCTCTGCCGCAAGAAGATTATGAGATCGCACATAGGGCACTGACAACAAGAACAACAACTATTTTGAAGAGAGACCCAGTGGAAATGTGGACAAATCAGTACAACGACTGTCTGCTCAAATGCTGGGATGCCAACATGGACATTCAGTATGTTCTTGACCCATTTAGTTGCATTGTATACATAATTTCGTATATCTCAAAATCAGAACGGGAAATGGGAATGTTATTAAAACAAACGAAAATTGAGGCAACTGAAGGAAATCTTAGTGCTAAGCAAACAATTAAGAAAATAGGATCAGCTTATTTAAACCACAGAGAAGTCAGTGCACAAGAGGCTGTGTACAGAGTATGTAATTTAAAAATGAAAGAATGCTCAAGGAAAGTAGTTTTTATTCCTGTTGGGGAAAATCCAACACGCTTAAGCAAACCTCTTTCGCAGCTGAAAAGAAAACAAAAATCACAGTCAAACGAGTGTGAATGCGATGAAGATGAGGAAGACATTTGGATGACAAATATTGTAGAAAGATATGAAAATCGTCCACAAACAGACTATTTCAATCATATGTGCCTTGCACAGTTCTGCTCCGAGTTCAGAGTACTTGCAAAATCCCAGATTCCACAAGTTGAAAAGGAAGGAGTATACGAATTGCAAAATGGAAAAGGTTATATCCAGAAAAGAACAAGAGGTAAGCCAGCTGTCATAAGATATCCAAGATTTAATGCTGAAAGTGCACCAGAAAAGTATTTCCAATCAATACTTCAGCTGTTTTTGCCTTATATTAATCAAAGTCAACTGAAACCACCCGGTTTTGATCTCTATGAGTCATTCTATAGCAATGGGTTTGTCAGAGTAGGAAGCGATTTGCAAGCAGTAAAGGATGTGGTCACTGAGCATCAAGGTCAGTTTTCGAAAGACGAGGAGGCAATTGACAATGCTGAAGAAATATTTGAAATGATTGGTGAGCCTGAGGATGCATGGGCAAGTCTTTGTCCCGATACTGAAATGAAGCGGGAAGAGTGTTTAATTCAGAAATCAAAATTGGACACGGAAGACAATGGCAAAAAGGAAGTAACTGACGAAGTTGAAAGAGAAGATCATTCGGATTTTATATATCACATCAGGGAAGCTTCGAATTCAAGACAAGATATGCTACCTTTACTGCAAAGTTTAAATGATAAACAGAAAGAGGTCTTTTATTCCGTGCGCGAATGGTGTCTAAAGAAAACATTCAAAGGAAAACCAGAACCATTCTATATTTTCATAACGGGCGGAGCAGGAACAGGGAAAAGTCACTTGATCAAAGCGATTCATTTTGAAGCCTCAAGACTTCTTGGAAAGATATTACCAATACCCACCGCCTTATCAATTCTTCTAACTGCTTTCACAGGGACGGCTGCCTTTAATATTGGAGGAAGCACAATTCACCATGTTTTCTCATTGACAAAAGCTCTACCTATTCCATATGAACCCTTGAAGGAACAAACTTTAAATGCAATGAGGTCAAAATTAGAGAATGTGCAAATTTTGATCATAGATGAAGTATCCATGGTCTTTAAACGTCTGATGTTTTACATACATGAACGACTTGTCCAAATTAAAAAATGCAAACAACCATTCGGTGGTATTTCAATTATTGCTGTAGGTGATTTCTACCAGCTTCCCCCTGTAAAGCAACGAAAAGACGAGCGATTGTATAAGGTAAATGAAACATACCCTGTTGACTATTGGTTAGACTTCTTTAAAGTCATTGAGCTAGACGAAATTATGCGTCAGAGAGAGGATGTTGAATTTGCTGCCGTTTTGAATTCTTTGCGTGTTAGAACAATTGATGAGGAAATATCGAATGAAGCTCTGACAGTACTGAAAGATTGCATAAGAGAAGGTCCAGATGACGTGTTGCACGTTTATTCTACAAACGAAGAGGTAAACAATTTCAATCTCGAAAAGTTACAAACATGCTGTGCAGATTTGATAGAGGTAGATGCAGAGGATTACCAAAAAGACAAGACAACGGGAAGGTTAAAGTTACGTGAGAAACCACTCTGCACAACCAAAACAGATGGACTGTCATCTTCACTGCTTTTAGCTGTGAATGCTAGGGTTATGCTTACAAGAAATGTGAATGTTGAAGATGGACTTGTAAATGGTGCAATGGGTTATATATCGCACTTTGAGTATGAAAGAGATCCCCAAAGAAAAAACATTCAAGGAATCGGAATGATATTTGACAGTAAAGAAATTGGTAAACTGAATGGAACAATGACCCCACACGGAAATCAGATTGTAATTCAAAGAATTCAGGAAGATATCAAAGAAAAAAATACCAAAAATGTAGTTCGACACCAATTTCCTTTAAAACTGTCTTGGGCATGCACAGCACACAAAGTGCAAGGAATGACAACAGACAAGGTAGTGGTCAATTTGGATCGTACTTTTGCTGCTGGACAGGCTTATGTAGCTATTAGTAGAGTGACTTCAAAACATGGGTTATTCATAGAAACCGCAGATGAAGATAAACTTAAGAAAAAAATTTACGCTGATCCAGATGTTAAAGCATCATTGAGCATCATGCTAAGATTCGTCCCCAGCGTGGTAGGTGAGATTGAAGAAATGCAGACTGAAGAATGCAAAACTATCCTTTTACTCAATGTACAAAGTCTAAGGGCACATATACAGGACATCAAGTCAGACAACAGGCTCAGGAAAGCAGATTTGATATGTTTAACGGAGACATGGCTCAGAGACCAGGAAGACTTGTCAGAATTTGAAATTCCCGGCTTCAATTTTTACAGCATTTCAAGAGCAATGTGTTATGATGGTTCATCAAACACTTTTTGTAAATTAAGCCAAGCCAGAGGCGGGGGAATAGGTGTGTTCCAAAGGGAAGAGGAAAGTATTAGAGTTCATGAACTTCCCCTAAAGAATATTGAGGGTATGGCGTTAGAGCTTTGTAAAGAGAACGTCATCATACTAGTGATCTACCGACCAGGCAACATAAACGTTGGCTATTTTCTAGATACCCTTCAGAATATTGTAACTGTTTACAAAGAACGTGGTTTTCAGTGTGCTCTAGTGGGAGATTTCAACGAAGATGCCAGATCTAAAGGACCAATTACGAGTTTTCTTCAGTCAAAAGGATTCCAACAAAGAGTAGACTTTTCCACAACTGAAGGAGGGACTATCCTAGATCACATTTATGTTACTGAAGGAATATATGTTAAAGTTGTGAAAGTTCCTGTCTACTTCAGTTATCATGATGCCATCAAAGTGTACTTGCAATGTGTAAAATCGGCAATGGACTAATCAAAACAAACTTGTCAATTGTAGTTACACATAATTACTTCCGAATTATTTTTCCCTAGTCGGATATTTTCGATTTTTATTATATTTTTGTAAGATAATTCTACCATGGATATGGTATTTTTGATGTTTTGTTAGATGATGATCATTTGTCACAGGGACTACTTCTTTCAAAGCACATGTACCATTTGTGTAGTCTGTTTATAATTAGATACAAACGGAAAACACAGTAGACTTCGTTGGAGTTAGACATTTTGAGAAAAGGCCGAAAAGTGAGCCTTCATTGTGTTAGTTTAAAAATTTTTCCTCCATAATGTAATATATTAAAACATATTGTGATACCTTGAAGAGCTGTATGTTGAATTGCAAAAATAATTATGCTGATGCTAACTTTCAGTATCTAATGTCAAATTTTGATGAAAGTAATCATTATATATTGGCAAAGTTAAAATTAATCATTGCGAAGAACAAAATGAAAATTCCACTTAAGGATTATTTTGAGCAAAACTTTATTTTAATGCTTTTGACCACTTTTTTCTGATATTTTATTTCCTTGCTTTAAGACCCATATAATTCGATGAAAAGATTTGGCCAATAATGTTTATGATTGTTTTAGTTTCCCACTGATGATATATTGATTGACAATTTGTGACGTATACGAACAAAAGAAAGAAGTAATCGTCAAGCTGACTAAGAAAGGTGACCTTGGAGACTGCAACAACTGGCGTGGGAAAACACTTCTCTCTCATACCAGCAAGATTTTTGGTGGCATTATACTACAGCGCATCACTACTGCTGTGTTCGACATACTTCGACTGGATTCAGAAAGGGGAAATCCTGTGTTGACCATAAATTCCTATTAAGACAGATACTGGTACAGTCATGTAAGTGGAACATCACACTGTATGCTGTATTTGTCGATTTCGAGAAGGCTTTTGACAGCCGACACCGTGAGTCTCTCTGGTAGATCCTGCGTCACTACGGCATCCCTCAGAAACTGGTTCACGTCATCCAGTCTCTCTATGAAAATTTTGAGTGCCGGGTGATTTATAACAACCAGCTCTCTGAGCCCTTTGCAGTAAACACCGGAGTGAAGCAAGGATGCATTCTGTCACCTGTGCTATTTTCCTTTGCAATTGATTAGATTATGAAGAAAATCACAGAAGGCAAAAGACAGGGATTGCAGTGGACACTGACCTCAATCCAAGATGACCTAGATTATGCTGACGACCTAGGTCTCCTATCAAGCAGACACCAGGATATCCAGCGGAAGACAGAGCTTCTCAGCACAACAGCGAGCAAAATCGGATTGAAAGTCAACACCAAAAAGACAAAGGTTTTACGAGTAAATGCTACCAACAGAAATCCAGTACTTATATATAGCAAACCAGTAGAGGATGTTGAAAAATTTACTTACCTGGGCAGCTAAGTCACCACATCGGGAGACTGCAACAAAGAAATCGACACAAGGATCAGCAAAGCAAACCAAGCTTTTGCGATAATGAAACCTATATGGAAATCTACATCCACACCAAGATCAAGGTCTTCAATAGCATGGTACTCAGTGTCCTCCTATATGCTTCAGAGTGCTGGAAAACCTCTCTTCTAATTGAAAGAAAACTTGAGGACTTCCAAACCAAATCCCTCAGGCGTATCCTAAAGATCTTTTGGCCAAACACCATCTCAAATGAAGAACTGTTGAAAAGAACTGGGATGACTACAATAACACAGATCATTCAAGCAAGACGCTGGCGATGGCTTAGTAATGTCCTGTGCATGCCCCCAACTCACTGCCTAGGGTCGCCGTAAGATGGACCCCCAGGGAAAAAGGAATAGAGGCCGACCAAAGGAGACCTGGAGAAGAACTGCCCTGAAAGACCTTAAAAGCAGAGGCCTGATCATGGAGACAGCACCTAGAGTAGCTGCAGACCGAGCCAGGTGGAAATCCCTTGTATAAGCCTCAATGACCTAACGGCGCAAAGAGGTTTTGAATGAGTGAGTAAGAACAAAAAGTATTCTTAAGCCTTTCGTATAATATCACGAAACAGGGGTTTGCTCTTTTAATTAGAGACCAGGCGACTCGTTAACTCTATTGCAAATAATTTAAAAACTATCAAGATTATCGAATTCATTATAGAAGATAATTTGTTAATTGTAGCAATAACTATCTGAAAAAAAAAATGTCACGCCCATTTATTATGTAATAAGGTATATATAATGGATTGAACCCTTTTTCTTTAATGTATCTTATGTTAAAAAAACACTTTGATGAGCATTTTAAAGATATTGGTAATCCTATACATTATCTGAAAGTGAATGGGGGCGTCAAAAATGTTATCGACATTTTATCGTATCGTTTCAACAAATTGGACGGAAGACCTACTCGTTACTCGTAACGAGATCGTATCTAGTTAAGGTCTTCCGTTTCCAACGGAAGACCTTATAGTTTTCGTACAGTTTCTTATTATTATTATTTTTTTTTTTTTTTCCACAAATTTTGTGCACTCATTTTCTCGAGAACTATTAGACCGATCTCAACCATTTTTTCACAGATGATTACAAGTGGTCTGAATTTATTTTGTTTTTAAAATTTTTGCCGTCGTCACTTCCGGTACCGATTTATTGCTAATTTTGAAAACTTTTACGACCCATTTTGTGAGCAGTTGATCTCAGAAACTATCAGAGATATGAATATGAAACTTTCAGGATAGGTAGTCCATAGTTTGAAGTTGTGCCTATTGTTTTCGTTTTACGCAAGTGGCGCCATTTCTTGGAGCTCGCTAGGGCTCGAAAATTGGGTACGAATTTCATATAAAAATTTTCACACATTTTGATCTATATCTTTTTATCAGTTGATATTTTGTTAAGACATATATTACAAAAGTGGTAGAGTATCAAAAGTTCTTTCCAAAAAAATCAAGAAAAAGGGGCTGGCCCCTTTAATTAGGGGCCAATAGACCCGTAATATCTATTACAAATAACTTAAAAACGATAAAGATTTTGTAATGCATTTTAGAAGCAAAGTTGTTGATCGTAACAATATCTATTTGAAAAACTCATTGCCACGCCCATTTATGACGTAGTTAGGGATTTTTAGGGGCCAAAGTTCTCAAACATTGACACAATATATCTAGAGAACAAGACATATTTTGTTAAGCATTGTAGAAGAGAAAATGCTTGTATTGATAACTATAATCGATTCCAATATTTGAAACACCAATGTCTGTCCCCATTAAGGATCTACAGGGCTGGCCCCTAATATATTCAATCATTTGTATTTCAAAAATGAACAACAATTTGAGATGGGTGTAAGAACAAAAACTGTTAGTATTTGAGAGATCTGATTTTGTATGAAATCAAGAAAAAGGGGCTGGCCCCTTTAACTAGAGGCCAATAGACTCGTAAAGTCTATTACAGATAACTTAAAAACAATAAAGATTTTGTAATGCATTATAGAAGCAAAGTTGTTGATCGTAACAATATATATTTGAAAAGCTCATTGCCACGCCCATTTATGACGTAATTAGGGATTTTAGGGCCCAAAGTTCTCAAATTTAGACACAATATATCTAGAGAACGAGACATATTTTGTTAAGCATTGTAGAAGAGAAAATGCTTGTATTGATAACTATAATCGATTCCATTATTTTCAACGCCAATGTCTGTTCCCATTAAGGATCTACAGCGCTGGCCCCTAAAATATTCAATCATTTGTATCTCAAAAATGAACAACAGTTC
Source organism: Magallana ariakensis (assembly GCA_020458035.1). Lineage (NCBI taxonomy): Eukaryota > Metazoa > Mollusca > Bivalvia > Ostreida > Ostreidae > Magallana > Magallana ariakensis. The sequence goes on along the minus strand of CM035811.1, from coordinate 28,108,939 downwards.
AAAAAAGGTGTAAAAACAAAAAATGTTAGTATTTGTAAGATCTTTCGTATGAAATGAACAAAAAGGGGCTGGCCCCTTTAATTAGGGGCCAAGACCCACGTAAAGTCTATTACAAATAACTTAAAAACGATAAAGATTTTGTGATGCATTATAGAAGCAAAGTTGTTGATCGTAACAATATCTGTTTGAAAAACTCATTGCCACGCCCATTTGTGCCGTTATTAGGAGCCAACGTCCTTAACTTTTGATGCAATATGTCTAAAGGAGACATATTTTTTTAAGCATTGTAGAAAAGAAATTGTCTGCATTTAACTAATTAAAACACCAATATATGTCCCCATTTAAATCTATAGGGGTGGCCCCTAAAATATTCAGTCATTTTTATAAGTTTTATCGATAAATCATCGTATCATTTTAAAAAATCGAACGGAAGACCTACTCGTTACTTGTAACGAGATCGTGTCTAGTTATTATTATTATTATTATTTTTTCCAAATTTTGTGCACGCGATTTCTCGAAAACTATTCAGCCGATTTCAACCATTTTTTCACAGATGATGAGTCATGATATGAATTTTATACGTTTTTGAAATTTTTGTTGTCGTCACTTCCGGTACCGATTTATAGGCCATTTTGTAGTTTTTTACGACCTATTTTGTGCAGAGCTGATCTCAGAAAATATCAGAGATATGACTTTGAAATTTTCAGGATAGGTAATCTATAGTCTGAAGTTGTGCACTATTATTTTGTTTTACGCCAGTGGCGCCATTTCTTGGAGCTCGCTTAGGCACGAAAATTGGGTACGAATTTTAATTCAAAATTTTCATACGTTTTGATCTGTATCTTTTTATCAGTTGAAATTTTGTTAAGACATATATAACAAAAATGGTAGAGAATCAAAAGTTCTTTTCAACGAAATCTAGAAAAAGGGGCTGGCCCCTTAAATTAGGGGCCAATAGGCTCGTAAAGTCTATTACATATAACTAAAAAACGATAAAGATTTTGTTATGCATTATAGAAGCAAAGTTGTTGATCGTAACAATATCTAACAGAAAAAATCATTGCCACGCCTATTTATTACGTAATTAGGGATTTTTAGGGGCCAAAGTACTTAAACTTTGACGCAATATATCTGGAAAAGGAAACATATTTTGTTAGGCATTGTAGAAGAGAAAATGCTTGGATTGATGATTCTAATCGATTCCACTAATCAAAACACCAATGTATGTCCCCATTAAGGATCTAAAGGGCTGGCCCCTAAAATATTTAATCATTTGTATCTCAAAAATGAACAACAATTTTAGATAGGTGTAAAAACAAAAAATGTAAGTATTCATAAGACCTTTCGTATAAAATCAAGAAAAAGGGGCTGGCCCCTTAAATTAGGGGCCAAGAGACTCGTAAACTGTATTACAAATAACTTAAAAACGATAAAGATTTTGTAATGCATTATAGAAGCAAAGTTGTTGATCGTAACAATATCTAACAGAAAAAATCATTGCCACGCCCATTTATTACGTAATTAGGGATTTTTAGGGGCCAAAGTACTTAAACTTTGACGCAATATATAAAGAAAACGAAACATATTTTGTTAGGCATTGTAGAAGAGAAAATGCTTACAATGATGATTCTAATCTATTCCACTAATCAAAACACCAATATATGTCCCCATTAAGGATCTAGAGGGCTGGCCCCTAAAATATTTAATCCATTGCATCTCAAAAATGAACAACAATTTTAGATAGGTGTAAGAACAAAAAATGTAAGTATTCATAAGAACTTTCGTATAAAATCAAGAAAAAGGGGCTGGCCCCTTAAATTAGGGGCCAAGAGACTCGTAAACTGTATTACAAATAACTTAAAAACGATAAAGATTTTGTAATGCATTATAGAAGCAAAGTTGTTGATCGTAACAATATCTAACAGAAGAAATCATTTATTACGTAATTAGGGGTTTTTAGGGGCCAAAGTACTTAAACTTTGACGCAATATATCTAGAGAAGGAAACATATTTTGTTAGGCATTGTAGAAGAGGAAATGCTTCCATTGATAATTTAAATCGATTCCACTAATCAAAAAACTAATATTTGTCCCCATGAAGGATCTAGAGGGCTGGCCCCTAAAATATTCAATCATTTGTATCTCAAAAAGGAACAACAATTTAAGATAGGTGTAAGAACAAAAATTGTTAGTATTCGTGAGACCTTTCGAATGAATTGAAGAAAAAAGGGCTTGGCCCTTTAATTAGGGGCCAAGACACTCGTTAACTATATTACAGATAACTTAAAAATGATAAAGATTTTGTAATGCATTATAGAAGCAAAGTTGTTGATCGTAACAAAATCAGTTTGTAAAACTCATTGTCACACCCATTTCTGACATAATTAGGGATTTTAAGGCACTAAAATCTTAAATTCTTAATGTGCTGTATGTGAAAAAGCAAAACACTTTGTTAAGCATTGTACAAAATATTGACAATCGTATACATTACTTGAAAGGAAAGGGGTTGATTGGGAATTGTGAAATTTCATTAATATTTTCATCGCATCATTTAAGATATTGAACGGAAGACCTACTCGTTACTCGTAACGAGATCGTATCTAGTTATTATTATTATTATTTTTTCCAAATTTTGTGCACGCGATTTCTCAAAAATTATTCGGCCGATTTCAACCATTTTTTCAGAGATGATGAGGCATGATCTGAATTTTATATGTTTTTGAAATTTTTGTTGTCGTCACTTCCGGTACCGATTTATCGGCCATTTTGTAGTTTTTTACGACCTATTTTGTGCAGAGCTGATCTCAGAAACTATCAGAGATATGACTTTGAAATTTTCAGGATAGGTAGTCAATAGTCTGAAGTTGTGCACTATTATTTTGTTTACGCCAGTGGCGCCATTTCTTGGAGCTCGCTTAGGCACGAAAATTGGGTACGAATTTTTATTCAAAATTTTCATACGTTTTGATCTGTATCTTTTTATCAGTTGATATTTTGTTAAGACATATATAACAAAAGTGGTAGAGAATCAAAAGTTCTTTTCAACGCAATCTAGAAAAAGGGGCTGGCCCCTTAAATTAGGGGCCAATACACTCGTAAACTCTATTACAAATAACTTAAAAACGATAAAGATTTTGTAATGCATTATAGAAGCAAAGTTGTTGATCGTAGCAATATGTATCAGGAAAAATCATTGCCACGCCCATTTATTACGTAATTAGGGATTTTTAGGGGCCAAAGTACTTAAACTTTGACGGAATATATCTAGAGAAGGAGACATATTTTCTTAAGCGTTGTAGAAGAGAAAATGTCTGTATTAATGATTCAAATCGATTCCACTGATCAAAACACCGATGTCTATCCCCATTAAGGATCTAGAGGGCTGGCCCCTAAAATATTCAATCATTTGTATCTCAAAAATGAACAACAATTTTAGATAGGTGTAAGAACAAAAAATGTAAGTATTCATAAGACCTTTCGTATAAAATCAAGAAAAAGGGGCTGGCCCCTTAAATTAGGGGCCAAGAGACTCGTAAAGTCTATTACATATAACTTAAACACGATAAAGATTTTATTATGCATTATAGAAGCAAAGTTGTTGACCGTAACAATATCTAACAGAAAAAATCATTGCCACGCCCATTTATTACGTAATTAGGGATTTTTAGGGGCCAAAGTACTTAAACTTTGACGCAATATATCTGGAAAAGGAAACATATTTTGTTAGGCATTGTAGAAGAGAAAATGCTTACAATGATGATTCTAATCGATTCCACTAATCAAAACACCAATGTATGTCCCCATTAAGGATCTAGAGGGCTGGCCCCTAAAATATTCAATCATTTGTATCTCAAAAATGAACAACAATTTTAGATATGCGTAAGAACAGAAAATGTAAGTATTTATAAGACCTTTCGTATAAAATCAAAAAAAGGGGCTGGCCCCTTAAATTAGGGGTCAATAGACTCGTAAACTGTTTTTTAAAAAAACTTAAAAACAATTAAGATTTTGTAATGCATTATAGAAGCAAAGTTGTTGATCGTAACAATATCTAACAGAAAAAATCATTGCTATGCCCATTTATTACGTAATTAGGGATTTTTAGGGGCCAAAGTACTTAAACATTGACGCAATATATCTAGAGAAGGAAACATATTTTGTTAGGCATTGTAGAAGAGGAAATGCTTCCATTGATAATTTAAATCGATTCCACTAATCAAAAAACTAATATTTGTCCCCATGAAGGATCTAGAGGGCTGGCCCCTAAAATATTCAATCATTTGTATCTCAAAAATGAACAACAATTTAAGATTAGTGTAAGAACAAAAATTGTTAGTATTCGTGAGACCTTTCGAATGAATACAAGAAAAAGGGGCTGGCCCCTTTAATTAGGGACCAAGACACTCGTAAACTCTATTACAGATAACTTAAAAACGATAAAGATTTTGTAATGCATTATAGAAGCAAAGTTGTTGATCGTAACAAAATCAGTTTGTAAAACTCATTGCCACACCCAATGATGACTTAATTAGGGATTTTAAGGCACTAAAATCTTAAATCTTTAATGTGCTGTATGTGAAAAAGCAAAACACTTTGTTAAGTATTGTACAGGATATTGACAATCGTATACATTACTTGAAAGGAAAGGGGTTGATTGGGAATTCTGAAATTTCATTAATATTTTTATCGTTTCGTTTAACATATTTAACGGAAGACCTACTCGTTACTCGTAACGAGATCGTATCTAGTTATTAAGGTCTTCCGTTTCCAACGGAAGACCTTATTGTTTTCGTACTGTTTCTTATTATTATTATTATTATTTTTTTTTTCCAAATTTTGTGCACGCGATTTCTCGAAAACTATTCGACCGATCTCGCTCATTTTTTCACAGATGATTGGACGTAATCTAAACTTCATACATATTTTTCATTTTTTTTGTCGTCACTTCCGGTACCGATTTATCGGCCATTTTGTAATTTTTGACGACTCATTTTGTGCACCTATAAACTCAGAAACTATCAGAGATATCACTATGAAATTTTTAGGATAGGTAGACTATAGTTTGAAGTTGTGCAGCTTGTATTTGTTTTACGCCAGTGGCGCCATTTCTTGGCGCTCGCCTAGGCACGAAAATTGGGTACCAATTTTCATTCAAAATTTTCATACGTTTTGATCTGTATCTTTTTATTAGTTGATATTTTGTTAAGACATATAGAACAAATGTAGTAGAGAATCAAAAGTTCTTTCCAACAAAATCAAGAAAAAGGGGCTGGCCCCTTAAATTAGGGGCCAAGAGACTCGTAAAGACTATTACAAATAACTAAAAAACGATAAAAAATTTATAATGCATTATAGAAGCAAAGTTGTTGATCGTAACAATATCTAACAGAAAAAATCATTGCCACGCCCATTTATGACGTAATTAGGGATTTTTAGGGGCCAAAGTACTTAAACTTTGACGCAATATATCTAGAGAAGGAAACATATTTTGTTAGGCATTGTAGAAGAGAAAATGCTTGCATTGATGATTCTAATCGATTCCATTAATCAAATCCCCAATGAATGTCCCCATTAAGGATCTAGAGGGCTGGCCCCTAAAATATTCAATCATTTGTATCTCACAAATGAACAACAATTTTAGATAGGTGTAAGAACAAAAAATGTAAGTATTCATAAGACCTTTCGTATAAAATCAAGAAAAAAGGGCTGGCCCCTTAAATTAGGGGCCAAGAGACTCGTAAACTGTTTTACAAATAAGTTAAAAACGATAAAGATTTTGTAATGCATTATAGAAGCAAAGTTGTTGATCGTCACAATATCTATCAGCAAAAAATCATTGCCACGCCCATTTATGACGTAATTAGGGATTTTTAGGGGCCAAAGTACTTAAACTTTGACGCAATATATCTAGAGAAGGAAACATATTTTGTTAGGCATTGTAGAAGAGAAAATGTTTGCATTGATGATTCTAATCGATTCCACTAATCAAAACACCAATGTATGTCCCCATTAAGGATCTAGAGGACTGGCCCCTAAAATATGAAATCATTTGTATCTCAAAAATGAACAACAATTTTAGATAGGTGTAAGAACAAAAAATGTAAGTATTCATAAGACCTTTCGTATAAAATCAAGAAAAAGGGACTGGCCCCTTAAATTAGCGGCCAATAGACCCGTAAACTGTTTTACAAATAACTTAAAAACGATAAAGATTTTGTAATGCATTATAGAAGCAAAGTTGTTGATCGTAGCAATATCCAACAGAAAAAAATCATTACCACGCCCATTTATGACGTAATTAGGGATTTTTAGGGGCCAAAGTACTTAAACTTTGACGCAATATATCTAGAGAAGGAAACATATTTTGTTAGGCATTGTAGAAGAGAAAATGCTTGCATTGATGATTCTAATCGATTCTACTAATCAAAAAACTAATATTTGTCCCCTTGAAGGATCTAGAGGGCTGGCCCCTAAAATATTCAATCATTTGTATCTCAAAAATGAACAACAATTTAAGATAGGTGTTAGAACAAAAAATGTGAGTATTCGTGAGACCTTTTGAATGAATTCAAGAAAAAGGGGCTGGCTCCTTTAATTAGGGGCCAAGACACTCGTAAACTCTATTACAAATAACTTAAAAATAATCAAGATTTTGTAATGCATTATAGAAGCAAAGTTGTTGATTGTAACAATATCAGTTTGTAAAATTCATTGCCACACCCATTGATGACATAATTAGGGATTTTAAGGAACTAAAATCTTAATTCGTTAATGTGCGGTATGTGAAAAAGCAAAACACTTTGTTAAGCATTGTTCAGGATATAGACAATCGTATACATTACCTGAAAGGAAAGGGGTTGATTGGGAATTCAGAAATTTCATTAATATATTAATCGTATCGTTTAACATATTGAACGGAAGACCTACTCGTTACTCGTAACGAGATCGTATCTAGTTATTATTATTATTATTATTTTTTCCAAATTTTGTGCACGCGATTTCTCGAAAATTATTCAGCCGATTTCAACCATTTTTTCACAGATGCTTAGTCATGATATGAATTTTATATGTTTTTGAAATTTTTGTTGTCGTCACTTCCGGTACCGATTTATCGGCCATTTTGTAGTTTTTTACGACCTATTTTGTGCAGAGCTGATCTCAGAAACTATCAGAGATATGACTTTGAAATTTTTAGGATAGGTAGTCTATAGTCTGAAGTTGTGCACTATTATTTTGTTTTACGCCAGTGGCGCCATTTCTTGGAGCTCGCTTAGGCACGAAAATTGGGTACGGATTTTTATTCAAAATTTTCATACGTTTTGATCTGTATCTTTTTATCAGTTGATATTTTGTTAAGACATTTATAACAAAAGTGGTAGAAAATCAAAAGTTCTTTTCAACGCAATCTAGAAAAAGGGGCTGGCCCCTTAAATTAGGGGCCAAGAGACTCGTAAAGTCTATTACATATAACTTAAACACGATAAAGATTTTATTATGCATTATAGAAGCAAAGTTGTTGACCGTAACAATATCTAACAGAAAAAATCATTGCCACGCCCATTTATTACGTAATTAGGGATTTTTAGGGGCCAAAGTACTTAAACTTTGACGCAATATATCTGGAAAAGGAAACATATTTTGTTAGGCATTGTAGAAGAGAAAATGCTTACAATGATGATTCTAATCGATTCCACTAATCAAAACACCAATGTATGTCCCCATTAAGGATCTAGAGGGCTGGCCCCTAAAATATTCAATCATTTGTATCTCAAAAATGAACAACAATTTTAGATATGCGTAAGAACAGAAAATGTAAGTATTTATAAGACCTTTCGTATAAAATCAAAAAAAGGGGCTGGCCCCTTAAATTAGGGGTCAATAGACTCGTAAACTGTTTTTTAAAAAAACTTAAAAACAATTAAGATTTTGTAATGCATTATAGAAGCAAAGTTGTTGATCGTAACAATATCTAACAGAAAAAATCATTGCTATGCCCATTTATTACGTAATTAGGGATTTTTAGGGGCCAAAGTACTTAAACATTGACGCAATATATCTAGAGAAGGAAACATATTTTGTTAGGCATTGTAGAAGAGGAAATGCTTCCATTGATAATTTAAATCGATTCCACTAATCAAAAAACTAATATTTGTCCCCATGAAGGATCTAGAGGGCTGGCCCCTAAAATATTCAATCATTTGTATCTCAAAAATGAACAACAATTTAAGATTAGTGTAAGAACAAAAATTGTTAGTATTCGTGAGACCTTTCGAATGAATACAAGAAAAAGGGGCTGGCCCCTTTAATTAGGGACCAAGACACTCGTAAACTCTATTACAGATAACTTAAAAACGATAAAGATTTTGTAATGCATTATAGAAGCAAAGTTGTTGATCGTAACAAAATCAGTTTGTAAAACTCATTGCCACACCCAATGATGACTTAATTAGGGATTTTAAGGCACTAAAATCTTAAATCTTTAATGTGCTGTATGTGAAAAAGCAAAACACTTTGTTAAGTATTGTACAGGATATTGACAATCGTATACATTACTTGAAAGGAAAGGGGTTGATTGGGAATTCTGAAATTTCATTAATATTTTTATCGTTTCGTTTAACATATTTAACGGAAGACCTACTCGTTACTCGTAACGAGATCGTATCTAGTTATTAAGGTCTTCCGTTTCCAACGGAAGACCTTATTGTTTTCGTACTGTTTCTTATTATTATTATTATTATTTTTTTTTTCCAAATTTTGTGCACGCGATTTCTCGAAAACTATTCGACCGATCTCGCTCATTTTTTCACAGATGATTGGACGTAATCTAAACTTCATACATATTTTTCATTTTTTTTGTCGTCACTTCCGGTACCGATTTATCGGCCATTTTGTAATTTTTGACGACTCATTTTGTGCACCTATAAACTCAGAAACTATCAGAGATATCACTATGAAATTTTTAGGATAGGTAGACTATAGTTTGAAGTTGTGCAGCTTGTATTTGTTTTACGCCAGTGGCGCCATTTCTTGGCGCTCGCCTAGGCACGAAAATTGGGTACCAATTTTCATTCAAAATTTTCATACGTTTTGATCTGTATCTTTTTATTAGTTGATATTTTGTTAAGACATATAGAACAAATGTAGTAGAGAATCAAAAGTTCTTTCCAACAAAATCAAGAAAAAGGGGCTGGCCCCTTAAATTAGGGGCCAAGAGACTCGTAAAGACTATTACAAATAACTAAAAAACGATAAAAAATTTATAATGCATTATAGAAGCAAAGTTGTTGATCGTAACAATATCTAACAGAAAAAATCATTGCCACGCCCATTTATGACGTAATTAGGGATTTTTAGGGGCCAAAGTACTTAAACTTTGACGCAATATATCTAGAGAAGGAAACATATTTTGTTAGGCATTGTAGAAGAGAAAATGCTTGCAATGATGATTCTAATCGATTCCATTAATCAAATCCCCAATGAATGTCCCCATTAAGGATCTAGAGGGCTGGCCCCTAAAATATTCAATCATTTGTATCTCACAAATGAACAACAATTTTAGATAGGTGTAAGAACAAAAAATGTAAGTATTCATAAGACCTTTCGTATAAAATCAAGAAAAAAGGGCTGGCCCCTTAAATTAGGGGCCAAGAGACTCGTAAACTGTTTTACAAATAAGTTAAAAACGATAAAGATTTTGTAATGCATTATAGAAGCAAAGTTGTTGATCGTCACAATATCTATCAGCAAAAAATCATTGCCACGCCCATTTATGACGTAATTAGGGATTTTTAGGGGCCAAAGTACTTAAACTTTGACGCAATATATCTAGAGAAGGAAACATATTTTGTTAGGCATTGTAGAAGAGAAAATGTTTGCATTGATGATTCTAATCGATTCCACTAATCAAAACACCAATGTATGTCCCCATTAAGGATCTAGAGGACTGGCCCCTAAAATATGAAATCATTTGTATCTCAAAAATGAACAACAATTTTAGATAGGTGTAAGAACAAAAAATGTAAGTATTCATAAGACCTTTCGTATAAAATCAAGAAAAAGGGACTGGCCCCTTAAATTAGCGGCCAATAGACCCGTAAACTGTTTTACAAATAACTTAAAAACGATAAAGATTTTGTAATGCATTATAGAAGCAAAGTTGTTGATCGTAGCAATATCCAACAGAAAAAAATCATTACCACGCCCATTTATGACGTAATTAGGGATTTTTAGGGGCCAAAGTACTTAAACTTTGACGCAATATATCTAGAGAAGGAAACATATTTTGTTAGGCATTGTAGAAGAGAAAATGCTTGCATTGATGATTCTAATCGATTCTACTAATCAAAAAACTAATATTTGTCCCCTTGAAGGATCTAGAGGGCTGGCCCCTAAAATATTCAATCATTTGTATCTCAAAAATGAACAACAATTTAAGATAGGTGTTAGAACAAAAAATGTGAGTATTCGTGAGACCTTTTGAATGAATTCAAGAAAAAGGGGCTGGCTCCTTTAATTAGGGGCCAAGACACTCGTAAACTCTATTACAAATAACTTAAAAATAATCAAGATTTTGTAATGCATTATAGAAGCAAAGTTGTTGATTGTAACAATATCAGTTTGTAAAATTCATTGCCACACCCATTGATGACATAATTAGGGATTTTAAGGAACTAAAATCTTAATTCGTTAATGTGCGGTATGTGAAAAAGCAAAACACTTTGTTAAGCATTGTTCAGGATATAGACAATCGTATACATTACCTGAAAGGAAAGGGGTTGATTGGGAATTCAGAAATTTCATTAATATATTAATCGTATCGTTTAACATATTGAACGGAAGACCTACTCGTTACTCGTAACGAGATCGTATCTAGTTATTATTATTATTATTATTTTTTCCAAATTTTGTGCACGCGATTTCTCGAAAATTATTCAGCCGATTTCAACCATTTTTTCACAGATGCTTAGTCATGATATGAATTTTATATGTTTTTGAAATTTTTGTTGTCGTCACTTCCGGTACCGATTTATCGGCCATTTTGTAGTTTTTTACGACCTATTTTGTGCAGAGCTGATCTCAGAAACTATCAGAGATATGACTTTGAAATTTTTAGGATAGGTAGTCTATAGTCTGAAGTTGTGCACTATTATTTTGTTTTACGCCAGTGGCGCCATTTCTTGGAGCTCGCTTAGGCACGAAAATTGGGTACGGATTTTTATTCAAAATTTTCATACGTTTTGATCTGTATCTTTTTATCAGTTGATATTTTGTTAAGACATTTATAACAAAAGTGGTAGAAAATCAAAAGTTCTTTTCAACGCAATCTAGAAAAAGGGGCTGGCCCCTTAAATTAGGGGCCAAGAGACTCGTAAAGTCTATTACATATAACTTAAAAACGATAAAGATTTTGTTATGCATTATAGAAGCAAAGTTGTTGATCGTAACAATATCAAACAGAAAAAATCATTGCCACGCCCATTTATTACGTAATTAGGGATTTTTAGGGGCCACAGTACTTAAACTTTGACGCAATATATCAAGAAAACGAAACATATTTTGTAAGGCATTGTAGAAGAGAAAATGCTTACAATGATGATTTTAATCGATTCCATTAATCAAAACACCAATGTATGTCCCCATTAATGATCTAGAGGGCTGGCCCTTAAAATATTCAATCAATTGTATCTCAAAAATGAACAACAATTTTAGATAGGTGTAAGAACAAAAAATGTAAGTATTTATAAGACCTTTCGTATAAAATCAAGAAAAAGGGGCTGGCCCCTTAAATTAGGGGCCAAGAGACTCGTAAACTGTATTACAAATAACTTAAAAACGATAAAGATTTTGTAATGCATTATAGAAGCAAATTTGTTGATCGTAACAATATCTAACAGGAAAAATCATTGCCACGCCCATTTATTACGTAATTAGGGATTTTTAGGGGCCAAAGTACTTAAACATTGACGCAATATAACTAGAGAAGAAAACATATTTTGTTAGGCATTGTAGAAGAGAAAATGCTTGCAGTTATGATTCTAATCGATTCCACTAATCAAAACACTAATATTTGTCCCCATTAAGGATCTAGAGGGCTGGCCCCTAAAATATTCAATCATTTCTATCTTAATAATAAACAACAATTTTAGATATGCGTAAGAACAGAAAATGTAAGTATTCATATGACCTTTCGTATAAAATCAAAAAAAGGAATTGGCCCCTTAAATTAGGGGTCAATAGACTCGTAAACTGTTTTACAAAAGACTTAAAAACAATTAAGATTTTGTAATGCATTATAGAAGCAAAGTTGTTGATCGTAATAATATCTAACAGAAAAAATCATTGTTATGCCCATTTGTTATGTAAGAAGGGATTTTTAGGGGCCAAAGTACTTAAACTTTGACGCAATATATCTAGAGAAGGAAACATATTTTGTTAGGCATTGTAGAAGAGGAAATGCTTCCATTGATAATTTAAATCGATTCCACTAATCAAAAAACTAATATTTGTCCCCATGAAGGATCTAGAGGGCTGGCCCCTAAAAAATTCAATCATTTGTATTTAAAAAATGAACAACAATTTAAGATAGGTGTAAGTACAAAAATTGTTAGTATTCGTGAGACCTTTCGAATGTATACAAGAAAAAGGGGCTGGCCCCTTTAATTAGGGGCCAAGACACTCGTAAACTCTATTACAGATAACTTAAAAACGATAAAGATTTTGTAATGCATTATAGAAGCAAAGTTGTTGATCGTAACAAAATCAGTGTGTAAAAGTCATTGCCACACCCATTGACGACATAATTAGGGATTTTAAGGCACTAAAATCTTAAACCTTTAATGTGCTGTATGTGAAAAAGCAAAACACTTTGTTAAGCATTGTACAGGATATTGACAATCGTATACATTACTTAAAAGGAAAGGGGTTGATTGGGAATTCTGAAATTTCATTAATATTTTTATCGTATCGTTTAACATATTGAACGGAAGACCTACTCGTTACTCGTAACGAGATCGTATCTAGTTATTATTATTTTTTTCTAAATTTTGTGCACGCAATTTCTCGAAAACTACTCAACCAATCTCGACAATTTTTTCATAGATGATGGGACTCTATCTGAATTTTATATGTTTTTGAATTTTTTGTCGTCGTCACTTCTGGTCCGGATTTACGGCCGATTTTGTAATTTTTAAGACCTATTTTGTGCAGAGCTGATCTCAGAAACTATTAGAGATATGACTTTGAAATTTTCAGGACAGGTAGACCATAGTTTGAAGTTGTGCACTATATAGTTGTTTTGCACCAGTGGCGCCATTTTTTTGGAGCTCGTCTAGGCACGAAAATTGGGTACGAATTTCAAATTAAAATTTTCACACGTTTTGATCTATATCTTTTTATCAATTGATATTTTGTTAAGACATATATAACAAAAATGGAAGAGTATTTAAAGTTCTTTCCAACAAAATCAAGAAAAAGGGGCTGGCCCCTTTAATTAGGGGCCAATAGACTCGTAAACTCTATTACAAATAACTTGAAAGCTGAAAGCTCAAGTGAGCTTTTCTGATCACCTGTTGTCCGTCGTCCGTCTGTCCGTCTGTAAACTTTTTACATTTTGAACTTCTTCTCTAAAACCACTTGACCAAATTCAACCAAATTTGGCACAAAGCATCCTTATAAGAATGTGAATATTAATTGCAAAAATAAAAGATCAGATTTTATTACAAGCGGAGAAAATCTCGAAACTGTAAAAAAGGGGGGTGCATTTTAAAAAATCTTCTTCTCAAGAACTACTGAGTCAAATTCAACGTAATTTAGCAAAAATAATCCTTATGGAAAGGAAAATATAAATTGCAAAAATTATGGACTAATTCAGTTTCAAATTTGAGTAATTAAAGTAACTACAGTCATTTCATGCATATCTTTTACAATTTTATGTTATGCTATGGTATGCTATGAGATTTCAATGCAATGCTATGAGATTTGTAGGCTATGCTATTAGAAATTAAAATGAAGGGCTTTATGATATGGTATGCTATGCTATGCTATGGTATGCTATGAGATTTGAACAAAAACGCCTCCATACACAGAAGAGTTCCAACCATTTCGAAGTTAAATGATAAGAAGCCAAAGTTTACCACTAATCTGCAATGTTAACATTTATTCTTTTAAATAAAACCATTTAAAACCGAGTTAAAATCAGGTTGTATGCTATGCTATGGTATGATATGATATGACGAATAAGAATCTATGAGATTGTATGCTATGGTATGAGATTCCAATGATATGGTATGAGATTCCAATGCTATGCTATGAGATTTCAATGCTATGCTAAGCTATGGTGTATGTTGTAAAAGACATGCTTGAACTGACTGTAATAATAAAGAAATGATAGCTTCGATCAGTTTATAACTTCGGGTTCGGTATTCCATACCTCGAAAACGGAAGTATTTTGTATGAAGCAGCCATGACGATCGCGTGACACACGGATTAAACTGACAAAGATGAACTTGCTGGTCGTGCAAAACTTTACGTGCGAAGAGAATATTTGAAACATGCAACATCGATTTGTGCCGATTTTGTGAAGTAAATTGAGGTTAAATATTTCAATGCGTTGATTTTTTAACTTGTGACATTGGTATTAGCTTGTTTTGATTCTCGTTTCATTTTCGTTACTTGAGGGGAACTATCGCCTGTATTTTGGAATTTTTACGTATCAAATCAAATATAGACTTCGGTAAATCAGACAGCTGATTGTTTATCTGCGCAAAATAAGCAAAATCTGATGCACTTACAACATATTATAAAATACTGTACATTTAATTGGTAATTCGGTACGATCTCTACGTAATGGTTGATTAATGCAACGTGTTTTGTTAAGATGCTCAGAATTTTCAGTCTAAGCGGAGATTGTTTTCGCTGCTAGAAATACATAGGTATAATTATATATGATGAAAAATAAATTGTGATCTTTCTTTGTTGTAGTGCACGTTTCTTCTGTTAATTGCTTACAACTTTTTATTTACTTACCTTCTAATTATAAGCAAGCTACAGAGCTTTGCTCACAATTTTCTATTTGCACACAGAGCTGAGGCCATGCTTTTGTTCTTATTTCTTCTTTTGTTATTATTTCTTCATTTTAAATGCTGAATAGGAAATATCAAGTTTAAAAATCTTGAGTTGAATGTAATAAACTCTTGTGAACAAAAAAATTGACTCAAACCTAGCAGAATTACGAGCTCTGTATCATGCTTATAATTTTACGATTGACGCTGAAATTTTGATTGATAACTAGAAATGTCTCTCTAAACGTTAAGTACTTGTACAGAAAAATTATAGAAAATTTGCTGTAACTACTTTCTTGGGCCCCCTCCTAATACGATGAATTATATGAAATATACATCAACTTTAATGGTTTTCAGACACAAATATAAACGATTGCTTTAAAACAGTTTCCATAGTTATGACACATTACTGTTACGGGGATAAATGTATTGTCACTCTTAAGAAAATATTACAGCGGAAAATCATATCGGTTTGTATAGCCATTTGTTGTTTTTTAATAAAGATGAAAATAATGGGTGGGCCTTAGTAAAATCCAGTGGTGTTGGAAGCAAGTTGAAAATGGGGTGGTGGGGGGGGGGAGGCTAGACCTTATCAGAAATCTTGACAAGCAAAAAAAAAAAAAAGATTTTGAGTATGGCTATGTCTAACTTTGCAAAAAAAGGGGGGGGGCTTACCCCCCACCCACCCCATTCCGACGCCTATGCATTGATTATAATAGTTCTTTAACATATCACATGACACCATTTTTCATTCGAGTGTATTCATCGATCAAGTGAGTAAGGTTATAAAACATCCTACGAGTTCAGCCAAGTAAACAACACTCATTTATAATGCAGAAGACCAATTAAATTTTTGAATGTTTTTTTTTTATTTGAGAGCATTAAGGTACAATTTTCTTCTTTCACATATGGATTTTTTAAATAAAATACAATAACTAGTAGGAAGTTGAAGAAGAAAATCGACCTATATGCTCTCATATTTTAATCGCTTTATAAAGTGTGGGGATGGGGAGGGAGCAGAACTAAAATAAAGGAAATTGGAAGTTAATATCCTTTGAACACCCATATAAAGCCATTGTTGCTCAGGGGAGCGATGTGGCCCCATGGGCCTCTTGTTTCACAGATGATGAGGCACGATATGAATTTTATGTTTTTCAAATTTTTGTTGTCGTCATTTCCGGTACCGATTTATCGGCCATTTTGTAGTTTTTTACGACCTATTTTGTGCAGAGCTGATCTCAGAAACTATCAGAGATATGACATTGAAATTTTCAGTCTATAGTCTGAAGTTGTGCACTATTGTTTTGTTTTACGCCAGTGGCGCCATTTCTTGGAGCTGGCTTAGACACGAAAATTGGGTACGAATTTTTATTCAAAATTTTCATACGTTTTGATCTGTATCTTTTTATCAATTGATATTTTGTTAAGACATATATAACAAAAGTGGTAGAGAATCAATAGTTCTTTTCAACGAAATCTAAAAAAAGGGGCCAAGAGACTCGGAAAGTTTATTACATATAACTAAAAAACGATAAAGATTTTGTTATGCATTATAGAAGCAAAGTTTTTGATCGTAACAATATCTAACAGAAAAAATCATTGCCACGCCCATTTATTACGTAATTAGGGATTTTTAAAGGGCTAATGTACTTAAACTTTGACGCAATGTATCAAGAAAACGAAACATATTTTGTTAGGCATTGTAGAAGAGAAAATGCTTACAATGATGATTCAAATCGATTCCATTAATCAAAACACCAGTGTCTGTCCCCATTAAGGATCTAGAGGGCTGGCCCCTAAAATATTCAATCAATTGTATCTCAAAAATGAACAACAATTTTAGAAAGGTGTAAGAACAAAAAATGTAAGTATTCATAAGACCTTTTGTATAAAATCAAGAAAAAGGGGCTGGCCCCTTAAATTAGGGGCCAAGAGACTCGTAAACTGTATTACAAATAACTTAAAAACGATAAAGATTTTGTAATGCATTATAGAAGCAAAGTTGTTGATCGTAACAATATCTAACATGAAAAATCATTGCCACGCCCATTTATTACGTAATTAGCGATTTTTAGGGGCCAAAGTACTTAAACATTGACGCAATATAACTAGAGAAGCAAACATGTTTTGTTAGGCATTGTAGAAGAGAAAATGCTTGCAGTTATGATTCTAATCGATTCCACTAATCAAAACACTAATATTTGTCCTCATGAAGGATCTAGAGGGCTGGCCCCTAAAATATTCAATCATTTGTATCTAAAAAATGAACAACAATTTTAGATATGCGTAAGAACAGAAAATGTAAGTATTCATAAGACATTTCGTATAAAATCAAAAAAGGGGTTGGCCCCTTAAATTAGGGGTCAATAGACTCTTAAACTGTTTTACAAAAAACTTTAAAACAATTAAGATTTTGTAATGCATTATAGAAGCAAAGTTGTTGATCGTAACAATATCTAACAGAAAAAATCATTGCTATGGCCATTTATTACGTAAGTAGGGGCCAAAGTACATAAACTTTGACGCAATATATCTAGAGAAGGAAACATATTTTGTTAGGCATTGTAGAAGAGGAAATGCTTCCATTGATAATTTAAATCGATTCCACTAATCAAAAAACTAATATTTGTTCCCATGAAGGATCTAGAGGGCTGGCCCCTAAAAAATTCAATCATTTGTACCTCAAAAATGAACAACAATTTAAGATAGGTGTAAGTACAAAAATTGTTAGTATTCGTGAGACCTTCGTGAGAACAAACAGAAAAGTTATAATTAATTCAATCACACACTCAAAAAATAATTATTATGAAAAAACCCAAATACTCTTATGTTTAAAGGAACATTCAAGTGGTAGGTTTCAATTTGTGTCTAACTTCCTCTGAGATTTTGATTTTATCAAATTGTGAAATATGGATGGCGCTTAAGAATGCATTCTGGCTAACAATGATACAAAGTAGCTATTTTTAAGAGCTTGTAAACCCACTCAGTGTTACCTTCCTTTTTGGGGGTATACATGTATCGCTCTGGATGTTGCATCACAAGATGAAATGGTTGGATTGTTACCGATTTTGGAAATTCAACCCCACAAGCAGCACATCTCTTTGCTCTTTTTTCGTCTTTTAGGAAATGTACATCAAATTCATCTTCGTTATGAAATGGTTCCGTAAATATAGGCACTGATGATGAAATTACCGGTCTGGTATGGGGATCATTTTTTCCCTTTCTGGACTTTTTTTGCTTCACGTGTTTTTCATGATCAAGCAGCGTATTAAGAGATACTTTTTATTTCTTGTACATACTTCTGCAAAGTTCCTTGAATTTCACTGGTAGCCATAATGTGTTCACAAAAAACGTTAAACTATGTTCTGACATTTGTTATTACATGTACCAGCACATGTACAAGATAACCAATCCAGTTTTTTCATTTCCCTGTACAATGTATACATTTTCAGGACAATCTACACACGTTTTGTTGCCTGACAGTTTGGTAAATATAGATGTATCTGCTGCAAGAACACCTGCTTTACTCCAGACATCTCTCAGTTTATGAGCTTTGTAAATAGTAACCGTCATGGCACTGTATGATTCAGATAGGACTGACGGTACATGTGTATGGTGAGTGGAATTAGTAAATTTTGCATTATACCTAATCACATTGTTGGTCTTTATTTAACCGAGTCTTGATACGGAGATATGTTTATAATCATTATGCAACATATATTCCCCAAAGTTGAACACGCCTTTCTCCAGTTCTTGATACTGTGTGTGGATAATGTTTTGAAGCGACACAGGATTGCTTTTTGAATTCCACGTTTCAGCAAAATGTTTTATGATTCATCGTTGGTGGTGGTATACCGCACTGGTGGATTTCAAAAGGTGAAAATCAAAAGCTAAAACCACTGTCACAGTTATAGTTAAAATGTCAAAGCATTGAAATAGTTAACCTCAATTTACTTCTTAAAATCGGCACCAATATATCTCGCATGTTTCAAAGATTCCCTTCGCACGTAATTTGTTAATTCATCTTTGTCAATTTATCATGCGTACGGCTGCTTCAAACAAAGATACTCATTTTCGAAATATGGAATACCAAATCCAAAGTTATAAACTGATTGACCCCCCCCCCCCCCCATTATTGTTATTTTCGTTAAATTTTTGCATTATATTTTTCCAAAAAGATGAATAATGTTAAATTACTTTGAATTTGACTCAGTAGTTCTTGAGAAGATTTTTAAAAACGCAACCCCCCTCTTTTAATACAGTTTTAAGGTCAGAGGCGACCTATCTTCCATTATTCTTTTTAAAAAAAATGCTGGCCTCCGAAATGTGAAGATTTCCACTACGTAATTCCACAATTATATTCAATGTTAATGATATTTTTTTTATTTAGATAAATAGTTTCAATGGAAAAGATATACTATGACTTTATTTAAAAGCACATTTGCATTTTTCATGATATAATGAAAATCCAAAATATTCTAACTTCAAAATTAGTCTGGTAATGTACCCCGATTTTTTTTGGCACTAGCAGGTTTAAATGCACATTAATAACGAATAATCTTTTTGGGAAAATTATATAAAATTGAGGAACGTTTCGTGTGTCCTTAAGGTTTTCTCCACTTTTAATAAAAACTGGCCTTTCATTTTTGCAATTTATATTAACCTTTCCCTAAGGATGCTTTGTGTCAAATTTGGTTGTAATTGGTCAAGTGGTTTTAGCGAAGAAGTTAAAAATGTGAAAGTTTACAGACGGACGGATGGACAAACGGATGGTGGACAGAATGTGATCAGAAAAGCTAACGTTAGCTTTTAGATAAGGTGACCTAAAATAAGAGATAAACTTACCATCTATGTTTAGCTTTATTTCTTCGAGACTTTTTCCAACATTGCCCTCCACCAATGCAAGGAGTACTTGCTCACGGTTGCCATCTGAAGAGTATCTTCAGGAAGTCTATAAAAGTTACGATGCACTCTTATGTCATGACCCATAAATTGGGCTAAAATGTCCATTTCATTTTTTTTCTCAGGTTATACAGCTGAGAAAGAGTGGCAATATGTATTCTTAATTTGAATGAAGTTATTTTGTCTGGTTCTTTAAATCTTTAGCTCTACACTCGTATGAGTACTTTCTGAGTGAAGCACTACATCTGATGTAATTAACACTCATTGGAACAGCAAACACAAAGGTTTTCAGACAGAATCTCCACGCTCTTCCATGTTTTTTTTTTAACAAATCTATGATGCTCTTGTTTCATCAGTCAAGAAAATAGGGTCTTCCCTTCATCTCTAGACGAAAGAATAGGTTACACAGTTTTGCTTTTTTCCTAACGGGGTCAAGTACTTGCTGATTGTTTTACTGTACCTTTTGTTTTCTTCTTTAGATGGCATATGATATTATTAGAAGAACGACTGAAATACAGTGGGCGCACGGCGGGTGTGACCGGTGAGCAGAGGATGCTTACTTCTCCATGGCACCTGATCCTACCTCTATCGAGGTCCGTGTTGCTCTGCTTTGAATTTGTATTTCGTTTTATGGATTTTTTAGATGGTTGAGGGTTTGTTATTGTCATTTTTTTCATATAAATAAAGTACCAAATTAAGCAGAATGATCTTTAGGGATTTCTTGCAGAGGAAAGGCGTGATGCTGGAGTTGTCTAATATATCTTCTTTTACATTTCAAGCAATTATGGTGATTAGGATGATCAGAAGGACTGAAATTAAAATAAATTAATGAAAAACACATGTTATCTTAAAGGTAGAACAAAGAGTAAAACAATTTACCTATTACACCAGTTAGAATGTATGCGGTCAAATCCCAGGGCTCATTGTTAATGGAAGGTTGCAAAGTTGTCATACTTGTTGAGGTCGCAGGTGTCGTTGTTTCGGGTTGAGCCGTTGTTTTGAGTTGAGTCGTTGTTTTGGGTTGAGTGTACTAAGTTGATCGCTTGATCGAATTTACTGTGATAGTTACTGTAGAAATCCATCACCTTAATAGAATGAAAAATGACAATAACAAACCGCCAACCATCTCAAAAATCCATAAAACGAAATACAAATTCAAAGCTGAGCAACACGGACCTCCAAGATAGAGGTAGGATCAGGTGCCATGGAGGAGTGAGCATCCTCTGCTGACCGGTCACACCCGCCGTGTGAAATAAAGAACTAACCTAACAGGTTTTAGTTCAATAGAAACGGAAGGGAGAATCTAGCTACAAACGGTACTATGACCGAAACTATGAATGAGACAGGAAACGAAGACTGGGAAGTGAGTTGACTCCAACCTAAGAGAAGAGGTTTTTTGTATTATTACAATCGGGTTCGTTGTCGGGTTCGGGTGTTTAACTGGTTTGATTCGGGGTACAGAAGACTGTAAGAAATGATATTGTGCATAACAGTGCATTTTTTTTTTTACGAAAAATTTCTACCAGCGAATACTTAATGGACTTGCGAAATTACAGTAGATAAAATAAAGAGTACCGTTTTACCCATTTTTTATTTAATTTCAATATCAACTATATAGTTTGAATTTCCTCTGTTCTTTTATCTCTGAAGTATAACATTCGTTTATACCCGGTAATAGTTTTGAAATAGATGTATGCTTCGAGGCCTTCATAGAATAATACAAACCGGTAGGGGACGTGTATTGCTTATGCAATACTCTCAGAATGCTTGTTCTTTGTGACACAGCATCAGTGCTGCCCAGCTAAGTCACCTATTGACAATAATTAGTTATTTAGTCCCCACTTACAATACCAGTTACAATAATAAAGCTTCTTTTCCTGAAAAAAAAGATGCACGACATGTATACAAGTCTCAATAGATTCAAATTAAAAAGTATCGCAAACCTAACCTTAATGGTCCAGGATTTTTTTCAATTGCCCCACTCCCCCACGACCGAGGGCAATTCAAAGTAATGATGTGTGTTTAATGTTTAATCGGAAATCAATTGTTGTATTTGTTTATCACAAAATACTCGTACATTTAAATTAAACGGAAGGAAGCTGTCATCAGAAAATTTTGAGAGAGTTGAGCCTACTTTTACAGGATGATTGTTTGGTATCGAAACTGAAATGTGCAGATGCTGGTGTATGGCGCAACTGTCACAACAAGGTAAAAGGTACATTTGATTTCATTCAGCAAGTGCGGTCTTCATGCATGTCGTTTTTAAATGAACCTTTTCATGTAAAAAGAACGATGCCTTCCCCTCTTACACCGAAAAGTATTCAGTGGTGTAAAACTGTGAACCCTACTACCGTCAGTACCGACCCAGTACATGTAGTTCAACCAAAGTCTAGAAAACGACAAAATGTTACGTTCGAAAAGTCAGCAGTGAAATGTCAAAATACAACTCCATCTCACGATATAACTGTACATTCTGTGCCTACAGTGTCATTCGAGCATGGCTATGCTGCTGTGAATCCAGATATAAAAATGGAAAGTGTTGACCATGCATTTCAAATGGTAAAATCTACATGGGAAAGTCTTACAAGTGACAAAGAAAATGAAGTTCCATCAGTTCTTGGAAATTCTTCTGCCAATTTTTTTCATTAATTAAGAAATCAGTCCAGATCGCTGATGTCAAGAACAACAATGCTTGCTTCGGTATTATTTAAGTACAGAGAAGCTAACTCTTTGGTGGAAAACGCAGACCTCCTTTTTCAAGATATTATATCAGAGATGAAAAACAAGTGAGTAATTTCCCTCAGAATTAAATCTTATGAGCAACATTTATAATTTTATCAAAGATTTAGTGTAAATATTAAATACTATTGAGCATATAGATATAGTATTATTGTACATGCTATTATTTTTAGACTATGTATTGAATCAAATTACTTAAAATTGAATGATGTATATAATTTTTTTTTTGATTGATGGTCCCTTCTTCCCAGTTATAAGAATCTTGAATCCTGGCAACGTTTATTTATTTTTAGGATGCCACATTTATTAGAGGTTATGTGTTGTGTAGCTGTTCCTAAGAATGGAAAGTTATCACCATCGATAATTCCAGTTCTTGCGGCATGCTATAGTATTTTGATGAAACATAAGTATTCCAACTTATCAGCTTTCCACAGACTTGCCAGTGCAATTGCAGTTGAAGGGGGACTGAATGATAGAGTAAGTTTTAAAATGAATGTGACAATAAATTTTTACTAACCTGTTAATTCAAAACAAGTAATTTTGTTGATACAAGTAGTAGGAGACACCCCCACAATTTATCAGTATAATAAACACAGTTAATTGATATATTTTGACCCCAGTGCCTATTAGATTGGCCAAAAACAAATTTCCTGATAAATTGTTTAATTCTTTTGATTCTCTTTTATGTGTCTCATACTTACCAGCCTCATGCTTTTCATTCATTTTAAAGATTTTGTAGATTGGTTGACATACACAGTTATTATCGCTTCACACAGGCATTGGAAATACTAGTTACAGAAAAAATTGATTTGGGAGGGGGACTTTGTTTGTCAGATCAGTCAATGTATTGTTTGCTGAAATTAAAACTGGGGTTTGCTGTAGATAAATGAAAGTGTTTGAAGGGGTGGGGGGAGGGTAGTGCCCCTAGCCCGACCCTTCCCCAGTTTCCTAGTCTGTCTTTGTTAAAGGCTTAGTTAAAATTGCTTGGTTATCTGTAGATTTCTAAGTACAGTTTTGATTTGCTTTAGTTATTATACATGTATTTCTTGTTTGATATGCTTGCTTATTATTAAACATTTTATAAGGGTTATTTGATTTGCATGTTGTTATTATCATTATAATTACAGTTTGGTTACCTTAATTAGTATAGTTATTATTGTTGCAGTTGATTCAATTTTGAGTGCATGTTGACTTATCACAGGATGGATCTACCCATTAAAATGCCAAAATAAGAAGACTTTCGTAAGATGATTGTTGTACTGATTGGATAAAATTAATGAAACTCTAATATCTTTTTTTGTACAAAGAAAAAACCTAGCCATTTTAAAGTTTTTAATGATAAAAAATTATATTGCAAGTATGTTATTTTAGATCTATGCTTTCTATGGTTTCATTTCTTAAGTTAAATCAATAATTACAAATAGTCAGTATTAAAATTCTTCAGTGTGTTCTTAAATGAAGATTAAGAAGATTAAGGGAACTATCATTTTACAACCCAGAACATATCTGTTCCTTTATAACTGCTGCATGCATTTTGCATAATGTATGCATTCTTAATGATTAGATTACCAACATTTTGGAAACTTAAACCTCCAAAAAGACGAATGTTGACCATCTCAGACCAAACAGGAACAATAGATATAAAAATGTGGGGACCCAACATAAACAAACTAACCAGCACCGGTGAAGACGTCAGCATTATATGCTTAAATGTCGATGTATATATGGAGAGAGTATCTTTACACTTAACACATCGATGCATAAAGTGAAGAAGTGGGGAAATATTTCTTTCAAATTTGACAGAAATATTTCCTTTTCTTCACAATTCTATTTTCATACTTTTTCCCATCATTCTATTAGAAAATGAAGTCTAAAATGAATACCACTAAAAAAGTAGATTAAAACTTCAATACCAAAAAAAAAAATAAAACAATTCATTAGTTAATTATGAAAAATTAATGCCAATTTAAAAAATTGTTAAATAATTTGAAAAAGCAGATTTTAAATTATATCACCAATTTTCACCATCACAAATTATCATAAAAATTTTACTTTTTAACGTTTGATTTATTATTGAGCTAATATTATATCCATATTTTCAGAAATAATTTTATCCTTACTTATTAATCCTTAAATTATCCACTATATAATTTTCACAGTGTTTTCACTATGACTGCAGAAAAAAACATTAGCATACTAAACAGATAATATTTCTTCACTAAAAAACAACAATTTAAAATATCAGTTAATCAGTTTATCTTTCAATCACATCATGACAAAAATTATTACTGTTTTACGTCATGCATCGTTAAAAAGAAAACGCTGATTGAAGCTGCTTGCTTTGAAAGGTAAAAAACCCAAACATTTATCAATAACATATTTTGTATATAATAGATAAATATCGATCTTCAAAACTGTCATTATTTTATGTTGTCCCTTGACCACCCCATCCTAAGCTTAAAAAAACAACTTCTCTATATACGAACATTACATTTAATGACTTTTTTCTTCAGACTGTGAAACGTCTTAAAAGTAGTTCCGTTGAGGTGGAGACAGCAAATCTAAAAAAGGCATCATCCTTGGCCAAAAACCACAATAATCTAGGATGTGCACTATGCCTCAAGCTGTTGCCCCTGCTGTTTACAGATGTGGAATTGGCATTGTCCAGGGTCTCACTAAGGCCAACCATGGTGACCTGAGGCCTTGTTTTAACAAGAAAGGGATCCAAGTGATAAACGGTAAGGAAACTATCATCAGATGAATACATGAAGTTTTGAGCTTCGAAATATTATATAAGTTAAAGTGTAAGTATTTAATAAAATATTGACGTTCACTTTTAATTGTAATTAAAATTCTTTTTTGAAAATTTTGACAAGTAAAACAGTGTCATTTTAGTTGGTCACAATATAAAGATTTTTGATTGCCCAGTGCTTTTTAGAGTTATTTAATCATGTTGTTTGATGTCATATTTTTCAAACAGTGTGAAAGGATTTTAGATACCTAGCTGCTATATCGAATATCACATCCAAACCTTAGCTTATATAGTCAGCATAGTTTCTTGGTTATACATATAGAGCGCGTGGTGCTCTAGAAGATATCTAAGTATTGCAAAAATTGGAAGACAAGGTGGATTTATAAGATATAAGAATGCTGAATTTTCAATTTGTTATGCATTAAATGCATTGCCGTACCAAAAGAAAGTAGACGATTTTGCTCTTCCTTACAGATTATTGTGGAGAAAAAAAAATGACTGTTTGTATAGCGATAACAATAGCTGGAAGTGCATTGGACAAAGTTATTGAAGCAGTTAGTTCATTCTTTTGGTCATTTGGTCTTTGTATGCCGATGTACCTAAGAACATAGGCACATGTACCGACTTAATTACCCCTGATCTGCATTGGCAATACCAAACTTTAAATAGAGTGCATGTAGAGGGTGGAAAAAATGTAGTTGGATAAAACGTGTGTATTCATATTCATGTAGTGGTTTTCAGTTGCTTACAAACACACACACAAAGAGTTGTAATGTTTTACTTCATCTTTTTTAACTCTTGGACACTGGAAATGATAATCGACACGATCATTTACGTCATCAAAAGGCTTCTGAAAGTTATGCAAAAGATTGAGGTACTTTCCCGATCAACATTTCTTTACAACGCCACCAAATTTGACCAGCAGACTGGTTACAAATGCACACTCACAAACACCTGATCATGCTTCCCGTGGGTATTGGACAAAAATCAGAGCAGCTAACATAAAGAGATCTGCAGAATCACCATTCTAGTTAATAAATACATGTATGTAGAAACATCATCTTTGCAAAGTCACAACAGAAGTGGACAAATGACTGCGTGTACATAATGTTGTTCTGGCTAGTTACAGTCAATTTTGTCATTTTTCTAGTAGTTGAGTCATTTCTTTTCATGATTTTTAATTTTAAAGTTGAAAGACTCAAATATAAAATACAAATCACCGTCTGAAATAGATTCTGTCGTTTGCAAATAGTAAGGCTAAGGTAATTTACAAGCCTATTTAAAATTCTTACCTGGTCTATGTCACTTAGATTTTGTATAGAAAATTTCTGTTTTATAAAATTTGATTTAAGATTAAATTGCATTCATTTTCATGTTTAAAACAGAGAATTTTCATGCCACTCTTAAAATGATCTTGATAACTTTTTTTATCAGGACGATGTTACATCAAAACAAAAACCTATTCTTATTCTACTAAACACGGATGATGAGGAAGAATTATATTTATATTCATTTATATAATTTGCATATAGAATCTTTTTAGAAAATGTAAACATGTTTAAAATTGTTAAATGACATTACATTTTAATGACTTTGAAGCCGCATGTGTGAATATCATGCGATACTTTCTCAACATACATCGCTAAACATTTATCCCTAAAATATGAAAAATGAACCAAAATTTGCTAAAATTCTGCAACTGTTGGATATACAGTTCTAATGCACTTGAAATTAACGTAAAAAAGCTGACATTAATAATAATTTTCCATCACATTTCTTTAGCAAGGTCGAAAAACAGTGATTCATTTTGATGTGCGTCCTGCATAAAATACGCATAAATTTTGCTCAGGACACATAAAATCATTATATGTGCATCTCAAAGGTCGCATTAAATTTAGAAATACATATACACATTTTCCCGCTAAGAAATTCCAGATCATCGATTGTTCCTTTCTAAACCTTCTAACGAGACGTCCGAAATGTTTCAAATAAAAAAAAACACACTACAAAAGCCGAAATCTCATTGGCCAACGACATTACGGTGGGGAAATTGATGTCGATTACGATGCCACTGAATATAGAACAGACAAAAATTCCTCTCGAACCAGGGTAGATTAACCAGAGTTTATGAAAAAGTAGACAAGTGGCAGTTATTCTGAGATTAATAACGAGGTTTGCTAATCCAAAACGTGAAATAAATGAAAGTGGCGATAAAGATACAGAGATAACTCAGAAGGGTCCCAGTGTCTGTATATATCTTAGTATGGTCATTTAGAATTTGAGTTTGAATAATGAAGCTTATTTGATATTCATGTTCTTTGTGGAATAAAAGTTTTTGGCTTGGGACTCATAGATATGATTAAGAGGGGTCCTCTGGACCCATAAAGACCATTTTCAAAATGAATCAATATGAACAGTGTCATCAAAATGAACACAAACTCTGATAATTTTTATTATACTCTGTCCCAAGTTTTTGCTTCCACCACTTTTCGCTTGATATTTTCAATAATTATAAATACCTTTGTGCTCAAACTACGTTCATCCACTATTATGAAAAATGTCCAGATTATCTGTTTTGAAATGCCCCCTCTACCGCTTCAGATTTCAATACACATCCCAGAAAAACGTCAGAACCGGCGCCATTACGAAAACTGGAATCATTCCGCAGCATTGCATCAGCCATTTATAAGCCCGGATGATAAATTTGAAAAATTGTGCGAGGTGTCCCGAGAACTTCAGAATGGAGGAAATATGTAAACATTTCCCATTATAAATCTCCGT
Organism: Magallana ariakensis; assembly: GCA_020458035.1. Classification (NCBI taxonomy): domain Eukaryota; kingdom Metazoa; phylum Mollusca; class Bivalvia; order Ostreida; family Ostreidae; genus Magallana; species Magallana ariakensis. The sequence goes on along the minus strand of CM035811.1, from coordinate 28,080,707 downwards.
AAGAAATTTGTTTTCCTTCAGGACTGTAAACTTTTATAAGTGAAAAGGGCTAATTTGTCAATGAAGATATCTTGGATATTTTACATTTCATCGATTTCAACCGTACTTCTTTCGCAGGTATGTGTATTTTTATTAAAAATCATCAAAAAGTGATGGAAGCAATAACTTGGGACAGACTATAGAAGAAAAATCATACTTTCAATTGGAAAATTCGCGTTCAACAGGTTGGGACCAATCGCCCAAATGGGATATTATAGCTCGTTTGGAATATAGTAGTCAAAATGGGATATAAATTTAAAGTACAAAAAATATTTTTTTTAAAATGAAATTTTTTATACATCATGATACATCATGAAAATCTCGCATTTACGGGAATTTTTTATTATTATTGTAAAGAGGGATGATCTCGCTTTAGTGAGACTATCTCTCTGTAGGGGAATTGTTCCCAACCTGTCCTAAATTAAAATAGTTCTACAGTACTCATAAAACCATAAATAAATAAAATATCTTGTCACTTACAGCACGTTTTCCTCTTGACAATCAAAGTTAGACGCCATTTTGTTCGAACTTCCTCAAGGTACATGTAGAACGGTAGTAAAAGGAATGCTGCTCGGGTCGATGTCCAGGCCACATTCTCCAGAATAATCCATCAAACTCGAAACATATTGAATAAACCTTCACGATTTAATTTCAATTTGATGAGACCCTTTAGCTGCTCACAGCTTCCTTACCAGCTTCCTACCCGAGGGGAGAGTTTAATGTCCTGATAAGTACATAATGTCCTGATGACCTGATGGTGTGTATTTTGTAAAAAAAAAAAAAAGATTTGTGCAATTAAATAATAAAAATATTTCGACGTATCTAACGTATATAGATAATACTATTTCCTATCAGAAACACACAAAAAATAAATTGTAAATCCCTACAAATAATTTTACAGAGCATTTTAATTTTCTCAGGGGTATAATGTCCTGATTTTTGGTATAATGACCTAATAAGTTTTAAAAGTTCATAACTATGCATTTTTAGGCTTTATGTCTCAATTTTGAATTAAAATAATTTGGTATGATTCATGAAATGAAAGTTCTAAAGTTTGAAAAAATATGAGTTGATTACTTTTTCCCAAAATCACTATATTTTATGAATGATGAGTTTGATCGATTACTGTAAGTATATATTGAAGCATATCTTATAATTCTGACAATTTAAGAGCCAGGAACCAAAAAACATTCCCTACATTGAAAATAAGCCATTATTAAAGAGTTTACTTTTAAATATCATTAATGATCTCATAAATTAATTAATTTAATTCAGTCAATTAATTTTAACCAGATCTCTCTCTCTCTCTCTCTCTCTCTCTCTCTCTCTCTCTCTCTCCTGCGTTAATCCGTTAATTATTAAGTAATTACATTAACTCTATCAGTGTCAAACACGAATATTAGCTGAAACCATTGCTGAAACCGTTGTCCTTCAATCCTGCCTTTCTGATAAGTATATTTCTTAAAGCTACACCTGATTATTTTGATGTTCTATTTTTTTTTTTGGTTACAGTTAAGGCGTTTGATAAACATTAATTTACATTCTATCACATCACAGTCAGAAGGAATTTCACGAGAACTAAGAACAGTAATAAAATATAATGTTAACCAGCTAAAGCTATAGAAAATGTTCCAATATGTAAAATATACATTTTACATGGTCAAAAACGGTGCTACTGGTAGGTATTCGGCGTGACTTCCGAATATTATAAAATTGGTACATTTCGACAGTGGCCAATTGACATTATTTTCCGGTACTTGATACATACATGTATGTGTATTTGAGGCAATGTTGTTTGGGATGTGGAAAGGGGGGGGGGGTGTATTGAAAGGGAGCTATACATCTGAAGTTCCTCCTGTGCTCGCCCAACAGGTTCGCCGAAAAGCAATTAACCCTATCCAAAGCCATGATTTTAACGTTACATGTACAGTGTATATGGTGCGATGTGTATTCTCGGGAGCAAGGTGTTAGCAAAAAAAAAAACGCAGTGGATGACAGAAGTTTAGTAGTTATCTCATGCACTATCTAACAAATTATAAAGTGATTTTTTAAATAAAGTTATAACGAGTATTAAAGTGTCTATAATGCATGGATAAATTTTTCAAGTAATTGGAATACCTCGCATGCGAGGGTTGTTAGAAAAGTTCGCGGACACAGTGATTTACGGAAAAATTACTGTGTACTTTGAAGGATGACGTATGGTTTTATTAAATGACTATCATTCGAAAAAAAAGTGTGCAAAAAATCAGAGGATTTCAATTTTTTTCTTCAAAATACATGTATACAGTGATTTTTACTTTGCATGAAACACTGTGCCAGATAATTATGTCAGTGCCAAGGTGGCATTTTTGCACTCTCTAAGCTGCATATATCGAAAAATACAAATACGCCATATGATAGACCATGATTGCTTAAAGAATTTGCAACTACCTTTGTTATCATTTTATCTCACCTGTCAGGCGTAACAGTCAGAAATAACAATATTCCTATAGGAAATTTAAAATTTCCTATCGGAATATAAGAACTTACTATAGGAATTTCAATTCCGATAGGATTTGATAAAATCCGATTGGAAATCTTAATTTCTTATAGGAAAACAACCTGTCTGAATCAAATTCCTACAGGAAATACCATTCTCCTATAGGATACATAATTCCTATAGGGTTTTTAGGAAATCCTATAGGATTGTCAATATTTCCTGTAGGGGAACTATTTCTCCTTTAGGAATTATCATTTTCCTATGGGGTATTAATTTTTAAAGGTAAATATTTCACCTGTCAGGTGAAACAGACTAAAAACAAAAGTGGTTATATACTCTCTATAGACAACGGTCTATCATTTGGTATATATGTATTTGTCCGAAACTGCATCTTAAGCGGGTGCAGAAATGCCACCTTGGCACAGGCATAATTATCCGACACAGTGTTATGAGTTAGATTTACGGAGCACAATTTCATGTTTCCAAGACGTCAGGTAACGTTAAACAACTTGAAAGCAAACCTATCACTCTTTTCCAAAGTAAAAACCTTTCAGTTCCACACACTTTACATGTCTTTTAACCCATTTATAAAAAGTATCTTCATACCAAGGTTTGTCAAGTTTTTGTATATATACATGTATAATGTCTTTTGTGGTATATCGTAGATTATTTAGGCCCAAAAATCTCTATCCACGCAGTTTTGACTTAGATAAGGAAATTACTTAATAAGCAAAATCCATAGGTGCAAGATCCGGGATGTATAGGAAGTCCGTTCGTCATCAAAAATATCAGTCCTTCCATCTGCAACCTCTGATGTCATTTGTAATCCATTGCCATCGACACATGTTGTTCATCTTTAGCAGCCTCTAAGAACCTTCTGGTCTCCATCGGAGATTTTCCTGCGTGCACACAAAATTTAATGACGACCCAGTGCTCCAAGACGTACATTGATGTTAAAGTTTTTGGCACTATTTCCTAGCGTTGATCGTCCATATTTGGCGATAAAGCGGTCAGAAATGCTTCAATTGAATTATTGACGTTTATAAGTTATTGTAATGTGATATGAAATATCGTGCATTTTAATGCGCTTAAACGGTACATTGACTTAAGAAGGATAAATGCATACAAAATATAAAATAATAAAAAAAGGACATGCTCCGTGAAGCATATCTTATAATAATAATTAAGCTGTATATTTTTTTTATGGTGCGTTTAAAAAAAATCGTTACATATTAATTAGAAAATAAGTCAAGTTTAAATCTGAAGAGTTTCGCTGGTATCATGCAAAAAGTCCAAATTAACCTAATTAAGTTGTAATTATGAACAAAAACCTTTGTAAAATTTTCAAGGCAATTGCTTTAATCTTTGCATATTTCGTCAATATTGCATTTGGTGCAAGTACTATTTTCTCTGTCTGTATTATAACAGTAATTCCAGCGACCAGCAGGCATGTTCACGAAACTTTCTTAAGTTATGACCTAAGTGTGTTCCTAAGATATGACTTAGGAAAAAAGTTAGGAACATCCCAAGACCAACTTAGGACACGTCTTAAGATGTAGCTCGACGGTAACTTGGGAACATCTTAACCTTCTGCAAGCATTCTTACTTTTCACATTTATTCGTACAGATCGAATTTGAGAGACTTTTGTTGGGATAAATCATTCAACATTTTGCCAGAGAAAATGGTATGTGTCGGTTGTTAACACAATAGGCCTAAAACCAGTAATATTATTGTAGTCATTTTTTTTTTTAAATTATATTTACCTAAATATATATCAGTGTCCAAAACAATTTAATTAAAAAAAAAAAAAAAATAAAAAAAAATAATAACCCCCTCTCCCAGAAATCCAAATGACTACATATACTATATTTTGAAGAAAATATGTATCAGGACAGAATTGGCTTACAAGCGAATAATTATTTAAACAACACGTGTGCATTCTTTGAGTGTAGATTAACATTTGATAATCTTGTCATTCAAGCAATGTAATACATAAACACGCGCTTTTCATAGAATTTATCGTTACATGTAGAAGCACACACGTACAAACACAACAATTAATTTCCCTTTAATCCGCAATATATAGAATACACGAACATGCTTTAAAATAAGAGATAAGTTGTAATATATTTCGAAAGGGTGTCTTCCCACTTACCCAACATTTTGAAAAAATACAGGTAAAATACAGGTAGATCTGTGTTGGCTTAGTGGGAATGGGGTGCAGGTGGAGAACAAAAGAATTTAATTACAGGTAAGCTATAGTCTTTTGTCAGATTAAAAAAAAAGGGAGGAAAAAATATTTGTTAGCCTACAGAAGAATAAATATGAATCGATCTTCTGTCCCAGTACTTTATTTTATTTAATTCCGATGAAAATGTAATTTTAAAATTATGATTAACTGTTCCTCCTTAATTTAAGCCTTTAGTTGAGCTATATATCATGGTTTGTCTATTTTCATCATATTTTGATTTAATTATATTCGTTAAGTTAACTTAAACTTAGCCTTGAACAATATTGTAATTATAAAAATCCCGTTTGAAATTATAGCTATGAATCATATGGGTCATATGTCAATTTTTTTCTTCAATTTTCTATGGTTTCTAAAGTTATATCGAATATATCCAATCTACACAATATATGAAATTAACAAAAAACAAAAACGCTTGAGTAAAGTGCTTATATTTTTTAATGTTGTATACGTCACATTTAATAAGACCGATTGTATGATGATGAATACATAATCAGTTAAGAAGATAAAATTCTCCTCTGCCGCGTTTTCTAGAAAGTTGACTTGCACCTGAAGATACATGTAGACCATTTAGATTTGATTTGATTTTTGATATCTTTCAACTAACAGTCCATAAAACAATTAAGATCTCATAATTTTCAGTCTTTTGATTCTGTTAGATTATTAAACCGAGCGTTTAATAGTTAAAGCACACAAATGTAATCTAAATTATCTTTAATTATTTACCAGTTAATCAAACATTTTCAAATGTCATGTCTGATTTCTTTAAAAATTCAACGATACGACGACTAAGCTAATTTTATTAATCTTTAAATACTAATTTTTATGATATGATATATCATTTACCATATATATATATATATATATATATATATATATATATATATATATATATATATATATATATATATATATAGTTTTTTTCATTCATGCTTTACACATTCATAATATATCTCTATCTATGGGTTACATATATCATATCAATTTAATTCTAAATGAATGAAATATGACATGTGCACATGAACATACATATAATAATAGAAAATTAAAGCTGTAACTCTAAAATTTAAAGTGCATTACCATACTATTTTTGGAGTTGAAGTTGGAATAATTTGAATTTTTGTTTTAATAGCATGCAAAATGCAAATGAATGCTTATTGATAATGTCATTATAAATATTTTCAATTGAATATATATATAGAAAAACTATTAAATAACATGAAAATGTAGTTTGGGAATTACAGTAGAGGAATAAAAGTACGATGAACTGTGTTCAGTTAATTTAGTTAGAGGTAAAAATTGCGGGATCGGAGGACAAGCGCCCGATAACAGATATGTAAGCCTCGTTGTTAATTTAATAATCCATTGACAAGCTAATTAAAGTGGTCACATTCCTTGGGTAAACCGATGTCTAATTAATATACCCGAGCTACTGGTACATTATCATGATTGTTTGCGTCTCGGTAATAATTATCATTCGGTAATTATTTCACATTGCGGAAATCGTGTGAATGGTCTCTTTATCCGAATATTTCATTATTAAGAGTGGAAATTTTGATATTTTTTCCCTCTTACTTCACAGGTTTAAACAATTGTAAATTATATTTTCACTATGACTTTAAAATAGTGAAAATTTGATTCACGTAAAATTTATATACTGTTCTAGGCTCTGACTCGCGGAAAAAACATGACGCGGAAAAAACCTAATATACGGTACTTGTTTGAGATCGGCTGAGCACAGTGAAAATTAAAGAAATATTTAAAAGTCAAATATCTTGGATATGGGTTAACCCATATCTATTCTTGTATATGATTTTATTTTTTTCAAAATAATTGATTCTTACGTTAACTGTACCTCTTTGACGAATATGTGTATTCTCGTTAGAATTCGTCAAAAAGCTACGGAAACTGTAATCTGGGACAGACTATAGCAACGAGTTGCTTTTATATCTTACCCCATCCCATTTTTGTGAGCACTTCTTGTATAATTGTTTGTAAAATTAAAAATCAATATCAGATTTAAAATTAAAAAAAATGTGACTGAAAAAAGAAAGACTTAATATAAGACAATGATTAAAATGTTTCATTCATAACCTCAAAATATGTTATCAACATATCATTACCGGGTATTCTATCGAACCGGTAAAAAATAGCGTCTTCTTTCACGTGGTGCACTTCCTGACACAACCACAAATGAATTTGTATATTTTTTTTAAAAATTGTATTATTGGCGCAGCATTTTCATTTTGATGTACCCTTTTATAAGCCCAGTTAAAAAGTGAGGGAGGGGTTAAGTTGTGCTTTAACGTCTCGGGGATGTGCTTTCACTACCCGTGCACTACCCGTACGTTAACAACAAAACACTGCGTATAGATTGAACCTATACATGCAATTATTATGCTATGAAGCGTAAAGCAAAAAAGGAGAAATCTTATTTATTAGGTACACAGTGCGTACTCATGTAGGTCTTGGACAACGCTTCCCACTTTTGTTGATTTTGTTGTAGTATTCGGCATCAATTTTTTTTATCATCGCCTTTCTCTTTCGACAACTATCGCCGAAAAACCAGAAAATCTTGCGCTCTATAAGCGGGGCTCACTTTGATACACGTTATTTTCGTTTTGACTCGTAATAAATACATCTATTACTCATCCTAGGTGAGATTCGATGCTGTTCAACTGGTCTAACCTAATAATAAAGAACGATATACATGTATCATGTTAATACCCGCACTACTAAATTTTACATTTAAATAAACTGTGTAGCATGGTGTTTAGGGGTATTTCAGTCTAACAATTTTATGGCATATTCTTAAAATCCTATCAATAGAGAGATTGATATCTATGTTTGCACGTCTTCACTGCTCGAAAACTAGGATAATCTTAATTCTGCTTTCGATTTACACGTGAATGAATAGGGACACTAAGTCTATAAAATATTCCAACCTTTCCAACTAATATGCGGTTTAAAAAAGTTCACATATGGATCAATTTTAATTCGAGATCTGATAACTGAATCTAGCACTGAACTATCGTTGCAAGTAATGTATACAGGGATTGATCGTTGTTCTTCTTCTTTTGTGTGATTACATCAATGTTGAATTTTCATTTAAAGTATTTAGAGCTGGTACGGCATTGTGCATGTATTCAATTTAGCATCATTTTCTGAAATGTGCAAGCATAAAGAATTTTGAGAAAATATCAGAGTACCCCCCCCCCCCCCCAAATAGTGAGTGGCAATGTACTTTGCGAGCAAGATTATAAACCCCTACCTTTACCTTTACCTTTTTTACCAGAATACGGTTCTATACCCAATGATCAGAAAGGTGATAAAATACCCGCTGTTCTATAACAATTTGCAAATCAGACTTAAGAACTTTTATATATTTTTAAATTTCATCATTTTGTAATTTTTAAACAGGACTTTTAAAATTTCCGTAGAAATTTGATATTCAAAGATACATGTTGATATTACACAAGACAGGTTAGGTTTGCCTGTATTAAGCATGGATAATTACTCTCCAGGATATGATCTTTCCAATGTCATTTGTATTTTTCTTGAGTTTTTCTGGGCCATTTGTCTTGACACATGTGCCCCTTTCTCTCTGGCATATTTAATCGAGAAACTGTTTAGATCTACCAATATACGGATTTATTTAACACCAATTTTTTATGCTTATATTAAAAAAATAAAAGAGAAATAAAATATCTTATGTTGAGAGACACTAGGAAATATATGTATTCGTTCTTTAAAAAAAGTGCTAAAATCAAACACGAGGAAGACATGTTCCAGAGAAAATAGATCCCGGTTCCTTAAAACATAATAAATTCAAATTCTTTTAATGCGCCATTAAAATGAAAGTTAAAATAATATAATAAAATAAATCAATTAAATGACATACTGTGTAACGTGGAATCACGTGATATAATTGTTTACCATACAAACGGGGACATGTGTGTAAAGCGTATATACGGTTTACCGAGCGTGGGAAAAAGTTCACACATACACACGCGCTTTATTCTAACTAACAGGGGACTTTTCATCATTGAGTTCGATTTTCAATTTTTTCGACCTAATCTAATAATTTAAGGCTTCTGATCTTGAATTTTGCATTTATTGACGATGAAAACAAATGGGGACGTCCCCGTTTGGGAGGTTGTCCCCGTTTGGAAGGTGTGTAAAGACATATTTGTCCCCGTTTGATACCATCCACGCACTCACACACACACACACACACACACACACACACACACACACACACACACACACACACACACACAGAGAGAGAGAGAGAGTGAGAGAGAGAGAGAGAAGTACACTGTTAAGGTTATGGCGAGTAAAATAAAGGGGTCACAGTAATCTTTCACATAACAGGGGTGAAAGTGTTGATCATTTCAAATCAAATCAAAAAAACTGTTTTAAAGCTGTATTTGAACATGTGCAAAACCTGATTGCAAATCTTAACTAAATAAAATGTTTATTAAGATTAATAAATTCCATTGTTTGTCAAATTGTAGAAAATATTTCTTTCATTTCAATCTTTCAGTCATTTTGATTACATGTTAAACTCACTGAAAAATCATTTTCATTTCAGCTGGTACCTGCTATGATTTGGGATTTGCATAAATGAGGTTCTTATTGGTGAAAAATTATACACAATCTTATCCTGGGAAAATAAAATATGAAAACTCAGCTATGTTAAGGGCGTCCATAAAATAATAGCGGTATTTATCACATAAAATATTAGCCTTTGAATAATCTTGATTTTTATATTCCAAAAAATTGTTACACAAAGTAATTTTTTATCAATATACATATTAGATAATTCTCTATCGCATGATCAATTTTTGAGTCTCTTGGGGATACTCTGTCACGTGATACTGCTAAAAATAGATGAACCAGGAATAATACGAAAAAAATGCATAGTGCAAGGGCTTAACATTAACAAATATAATTATTTCTGTTTCTAACTTGTAAAATGAACATCTAAAATTTCGAAAAGTGCCGGGAGCTTGAAATATTGAAGTAAGAACAATTATTAAATTCAATATAAACAGTGGATGAACAGAAATTTGCAGGGAGTTCCCACAATTAATGCTTATTTATGTGAAATGCGTAGCGATTTCATGTAGCTCCCAGCACTTTTTGATATAATTGGGATATAATGGTAACACATGTAAAATTTCAATATATTTGATAAAGTGTATGCCCTTGCACTACTGCATTTTATCTGACACATTTCACTTTCGGTGTCATTTGCTTGAAATTCAAACGCAACACTGACTAAGATCATGATTTTAATTTTTGTTCATAAAATAATTACACGCTGTGAATTTCATTTAAATAATGTTAGAATTTTGTCTTGTTCACACCAGTCATCATTACCAAATTGTTGAAATTGGAAACATTAATTCATCTGTTGCCCTCTAATAACGATATAAGGGTGGGGGGGGGGAGGTGGTTTAAGTGTATAAGTTTGTAATTTACACATTTTTGTTTTATAATGGTTTATGTTACTCTGCTGCTAAAATTAAGAAATAACTTTAATATATGATCAGGGTTACTTGTAATTAAAGTTAATATTTTTTGTAATAATTAAAGAAAGCAACAAAAATCAATCTTTATCTATAGAATTTATTATAATAACCAACTTGACAAATACAATGTACTATATAGAGATTGCTTTTTGATCTGTAACAAACTGTTCAACAAAACTAGTGTTTTCTGATTTTCAGTATTATTCAGTCATGATGTGGAATCTATGTCAATAGACCATATTCTTTCACACTACATGTACTTCTCCTCTTGTCTTTTTAATGTACATTGTAAGGAGGCAGTGCAGTTGATATTAAAACCAATGCCTGAAATTATGAATATTTATCAATTTCAAATTTAATTTCAACAGATATTTATGAAAGATATTATGATAGGTTACAATATAGTTATGTGATTAAAAAAAAAACCCAGACCAAATATACATGAAGTTAGTGGGTAAAAGAAATATTTATAGAGTACCTACTTTTTTATCAACACCCCAACAAAGTGTCTCCAGTGGACCATTTACTGCTTTAATAACCCTGAAATTAAATAATGTGTTATAATTAGTTAAACTATTGTGCTGAAGATAACATGAAAATGGAAAATTTCTTTATCACTGTGCATACTAATGGCAGTTTTAATTTCATTAATATTCTAACAGGCATAATCAAATATTTATTTTTTTAAATGTTTGGAAAATCAGTTCAACTCTGTAATTTTGTTTATTCAAACATATAATCTTCCTGATAAAAAAAGCTAAATGAAATAACACATTTCGATTTACATAAACAACAATACAATCTTGTCTATATTCAATCCAGATTCTCACAGTAATATTTGTAGTGCTAATACAGTGTTTGGACTTTCCATTGTTTACATTTTCTTTGAATACGGAGGAAATGCGAACTAATGTTATTGCGATATAAGAGACCAGTAAAAAGCTACAATGAGCCTCAATACTCTTAATGATCAAAATTACCGAATCGCAGAACATTTCTTTTGCCTGATCGAGTCACCAAACTAATGTTTAAACACAATATTACATGAAAAACAAATGTAAACAAGTAAACAAAATCGAAGCCGAGGAATTTACCTTCGTTTCTGTTTCATCCTACAGTATTAGACAATATAAAACAATATCTAGGGAAAGTACAGATAAATCCTACCTTGTTCAGTTGAATCCTCTACCGATTTCCGTCTAGGCTGGTTGTAAATGGGTTAAATTCTCAGATATATCACTGAAGTTCACATGTTTATTCTGATCACAGCTGCAAGCGCCGATGTGACGTAGTCAACCTCGACACGTCATCAGACGACTTAGGAATTTCATAATTTCGCAAGATATAAAGAATAGTTGAAGTTTTTATTTCAGTACATCTTTCTTGATACAATCAAACCCAATAATTAATAATATTCATTTTGGTAGATGTTTGTTGATTACCGAAATACAATATCTCGTAAAATCTCATGAATAAGGGGCGGGGCATATGCAAATTTTCCTAAATCACACGTGCTAGAATTCTGATACCTTCCTTAACATAGCTGAGAATGATGAAAATAAAAACCTGGACTTAAAGGACAGGAAGACTGTGCTTTTGGAGAAAGAAGAGGAGTCAAACTAAGGAGTCATACAATAAACACATTGATATTTTATCATACATAAAAGAATTTGAAATTGTTGAGTGTGTATGCATATACGGGTATATCAAGTTTAAAATAATGTTGTCACTGAAACTATTATCATTATTATTCTCTCAGAAAGTCATTTATCTTAGTATAAATGAATAAAACAAATAAACCAAGTATAATTGTTTTTATATTCATAACTTTTTTTTAAGAAGTGCAGGAGAGGAACATTTACCTAAGTCAGCTATATTAAATTGCTATATGCTGTTTGCATGCATAACAGATGTAAAGGGGTTGGAGAGAGTCTTCATCCCTTCGCATAAGATTAAGTTCAGAATTATTTAAATTTAATATAGTGATGTGAACCCAAAATGGCTTTTGATTGCCTACTTGCACGATTTACACACCCTCTTTTAGTCTCAGTAATGAAAAATGCAATTGGAATGGAATTTATTTTGTGAATAAATATGCACCCCCCCCATACAAAAAGAAAGAAAGAAAAAGAAAATGAGTAACCTTAAAATCATTCTTCGTGTGTAGATCTATATTATAGCCCCTCTCCCCTGGAAAATTCTAATTTTATTCACACTTCACATAGTAAAATGGCTTGGTCCCTGGCCACCTGCAAATAAATTCCTTGGACCACCCCTTCCCCTGGAAAATGTCTCAAGACAACAGTGTTGTATATAAATATGGAGTCATAAGGCACAGGCATGCTCCCAACATTAAGTATTCTTATAATCAAAACAGACCCCTGACCATATAATACAGTGTACAGTGAGGTAGGGGTAATTTTTTATATTATGAGAAAAAAATTAAATCATGTTATATGTCTGTCTTAATATAGAGGGGCTTCACCCAACCCAACCCAATCCTCAAATAATTTTCACAATTAGGTCTCATATATTTTTTCTTTCCTTCCCCCAGAAATTAAGAAATTACTAACTCCGCGCATGCAGTAACCTAAAAAATGATGCACAACTGTTTTTGTTTACATATATAATTACAACAGAGGAAATGCGGGTGTTTCATAGTAACCATATTGTCCCTTTTTATATAAATAAAACAGAAACACTATGTTTAAATAGTTATTTGCATAATGTACTGATGAATTCTATCTCAAAATAAATTATTTGCATAATGTACTGATGAATTCTATCTCAAAATAAATTCGGATTAGGCGAAACAATGACACCGCGCCTATTTCAGAAGAGTTATCGCTTATAGAGTTATCTCCCCTTTTGGGATCACTTGTGCGTTTGAAATGTGTATTGATTTGATTCATGAAAACTGATGCTCATTTGTTGAGAAATGAAGGTTTAATTTGTAATTTTTATCGAAATGTACAAAAATGCGCTATTTTTGCAACAATTAGCCAGTTTTTCTACGAATTTGCAATATAAACGAATTTTACAACTGAATGAGCATTGATTTCTATGATGTGTAGATAATTTTGTATAAGTAATCATATTACTTACTCCAAGCTTTCTTTGTCTTTCCCTTGTCTTTTTTGTCTCAAATTAGCACTGACGTTTCTTGTCTAAAAGACGCCCACGTGACACTGAAAAGTCACGTGACAGTCAATTTAAGACATGGTCAAGTTAAGGTGACCCATGTCTTTGCAAAATCAATCAAAAAATAGTTTAGAAAAACATATCATCCAGAAAAAATAAAGCTAAAACAAACGACCTCTTTTTAGTGCTGTTTGAAAGCAAAATGTTGCCTTAACTGTCCTGCGTAAAATTTGATTTGTAACAACATTGTGTATACTTTTGAATTTAGCTTTCCATTCAACAGAAGTCTTACCCTTTTTAGATAAACCGCAGAGCCTACATTGGTCAACCTTTCGTTGCCTAAATATTTGAATATGTACATAATAAATAAGATTTGTGATTTCACGAAATTACATAAAACTCAGATACCGTATGTTTCCTTAACACCCCGCAAAAATAAAAATATGTATATGTATTGGTATTGTTCTGTAACTGCAAAATAACCATTGAACAAATTTTCAAAAAGTAAAATTATACTTATACTAGATGATATCCCGCGCAAGCGCGATTATTAACACTTTACATATTAATGCAACTCTGCTGAAATGGTGTATATATAAATATGTATGTTTTGTTGTATACTAAGTTTACTGTATCCGAATTTTATCGGTATTGCTTACACACCCCTGCGAATGTGTTCGGAATGTTTTCTTTATCGTTGCTAAATATGTAATAAATCCAGAGGTGCTCGAATGAAAGTTCACGAGACTTCGCCTAGATTTGTTCAGTTCCTGTGAAAATTCGAGCGGAAGTGTAAGTGTTCGGATAATATTCTCAAAATACGTAAGTACTGGTCGTTTTTCATATCATATTCTACTTTGATTAATGTTAAAACATGAAAATCTATTAAAATATGTCATATTTCATCATCAAGCGGTTATTTAACTAAACGATGATAACCGTTCGTGTTCAGCCACTCTACACGTGGTTGAAAATGTAAACATTGCTTGATAAAATCATAGTCAGGTTTTATGCTTTTGGTTTGCAATACCGTGCTTTTTAAAATCTGTTTTGTACAAAAACTTAGTATATCGAGCAATTTTCAAGTTACATTCTGCATAAAATAGTATAGTCTGTTTCACTATTGATGCTATTATTAGGTCAGGCGCTGATCGAAAATTGATCTTTTTGGGGATCGCTACTAATGAAAAATATGACAATAACAAGCCGTCAACCATCTCAAAAATCCATAAAACGAACGAAATACAAATTCAAAGCAGAGCAACACGGACCTCCAAGATAGAGGTAGGATCAGGTGCCATGGAGGAGTGAGCATCCTCTGCTGACCAGTCACATCCGCCGTGTGCTTGTTAAATGTTGCAACAACTTAAAAATCCCTACATTTTCTATTGTCACATTAATTTCTTGAACTCATTTTATCCACAATAATAAAGATAAAGTTTAAAATCAATAAACGTCTAGATTTTATATTTGATTACAAGTACCTAGACTCTAGAGAATAGACTATAAACACGAGGCATGATTTTTACTGCGGAACTGAAAGGGTCAAATAAAACCACGTGGTCGAAATTTAAATGACAATAACATTCGCAGGGGTGTTACAGTGGACTGCAGGTTCCTCTACCACAGAAAAGGTTCCTCATCCATAGGGATGACAAGTTCTTCAACCACGGGGAGGACATGTTCCTTTAAAACAGAAACGACAGGTTCCTCTACTGCTTGGACAACTGATTTCTCTACCACAGGGAGGATAGATTCCTCATCCATAGGGATGACGGGTTCTTCAACCACAGGATGTGCATGTTCCTTTACAACAAAGAGGACAGTATCCTCATCCATAGGGAAGACTGGTTCCTCTTACAAAGGGTGGACAGATTCCACTTGTTCCTGAACATTAAAAATCAGGAATATATTCATGTGCAACTAGCAGAGTAGTACATCATCCAAGAAGACAGGATATAAAGAGCCATCATCCTGAAAACAAACAAAGGTATTATGTCATCACAGAATATAAACCTATGGTTTACCTGATTTGCAATTGGGAGAACTATTGGTCATATTATAAATTTACAATATTTAATGAGTTAGTCAACACAGTTATGTTTACGTTTTCTAGGGAAACAATTATTGCAGAAAGTCTCGAGATGTTCTGTAAAAAATAATCATCACTTCCATTACTATAAAACAAAAAATAAACTGATAGCCGACATGTAGATATTTTTGTCAAGCAAGAACTGAGAAATATTTACAAAATGTTAATACAAGGTGTGGAACAAGTCAAAGGCCTATTTTATTTGTGTCATCTCAACAAAAAAAATCTTTCTTGTCAGGTTACACAACATTATAATATAACAATAATACGCCATCATCAAACTTTAAGAGGTGGCCATGAAAATGAATGTATTTTCCTCTCTCATCACAGCCTAAATCAAACTGATCGCATTCCAGTGATTTCGCAGCACAGTTAAGGCTGTCAATGAATTCCGTTCAGACAAAAAGTACGGGAAATGTGCATTATGACATCACAGAATATTACAAACCTCGAGAGTACTAATTAATTCATTTATTAGCAAAATTAAATTATACTATTCTTTTAATTAAGAACAACGACTGCTATTACTTACAATTTCGATGTCTGTTATATCGTACACACTGAAAAATAAGCGAGAGGTCGTTCTCGCTGTACTACAAAATATGACGTCATATGCTTCAAAATGACGCATTAAGTTAAGTCATTGAAGGCTATCATGCGGTTTTTTAGCGATGAAAAATAAATTCCATAGATTAACGGAAAATTATAAATGAATATTTTGTTTAACATTATTATTAGTAGAATGCTACCTATATAGTCTTATTTTCAATTTGTTATAATTATGCATCCTATTAAGAGGCAACCTCGGTTTTGTATAAAATATCGTATATTTTAAAGCTGGGTACCTAAATAAATCACTTTATTGCAAGGGCATACAATTATCTGATCATGACAAACTTTTACATGTAAATTTGAAATATGCTATGTAATTTAAAAACTTCTAAGATCCTTGTGAAATCTCACAAATTAATTATTTTTTAATGAAATTAACATTGTGACCTTCAAAATTATTCAACATATGCATTATAAATTATGTTTTTTTCTAACAAATAATATTATCTTACAAAGTTCACAGCATTTTTTAAAATCTACTATATAACATCAAGTTATTTTATAATTCGGTTGTGAATTTTGACATGATTATGCCCTTGCAATATTCACATTTTTAAATGACCTCAAAACCACAAATACATCTGCTTGTACCATGCGACTGCCATATCACGTGACCACTATGAGCATTGATTTTTCCTGATAGATATTGGCACGATCAACAACTTTACTTCTATAATGCATTACAAAATCTTTATCGTTTTAAAGTTATTTGTAATAGACTTTACGAGTGTCTTGGCCCCTAATTTAAGGGGCGAGCCCCTTTTTCTTGATTTTGTTGGAAAGAACTTTTGATTCTCTACCACTTTTGTTATATATGTCTTAACTAAATATCAGCTAATAAAAAAATATAAATCAAAACGTGTGCAAATTTTGATTCGAAATTCGTACCAAATTTTCGTGCCTAGGCGAGCTCCAAGAAATGGCGCCACTGGCGCCAAAAAACTACATTCTGCACAACTTCCAACTATGGTCTACCTATCCTGAAAATTTCATATTTATATCTCTGATAGTCTCCGAGTTTATGTCTGCACAAAATTGGTCGAAAAAACTTACAAAATCGGCCGTAAATCGGAAACGGAAGTGACGATTTCAAAATTTCAAAAAACTTCTAGAATTATGACCACTGGCAATCATCTGTGAAAAAATGGTCGAAATCGGTCGAATAGTTTTCGAGAAATCGCGTGCACAAAATTTGTGGAAAAAATAATAATAATAACTAGACATGATCTCGTTGCGAGCAACGAGGAGGTCTTCCGTCCGATTTTAGAAGTTGAGATACATGTAAGATCTTGATTTTGCTATAAAACAGCTGAACATAATTTGAAAAAAGAAGAAAAGGGGTCTTCATTTTAAATATCACAGAGTATTTTGTTTCAGGTGTAAGAACTCTGGTTGAAAAACTTGAGACCCCTCTTGACTTCTAATTTAAGGGGCCAGTCACCTTTTCTTGATATCAAATGAAATCTTTGATTTCTTTGATTTCTTAATTCTTAATTTTTTCAACAAGTGTTTACCAATTTGGTACAAATCTAGATATATTTGGAAAAGATTGCTTTAGGGGCTGTCCCCTTATCTCCTTATCAGGGCCGTTTAACGAAATTTTTAAGGTTGTATACTGTTTAGTAGATAATTTTGAGCATCTTTTCTTCTATACTGCTTCTATACTGCTTATCAAAATATTTTCCCTTTTTGAGATATAGGCGATCAAAGATTCGGACTATTGACCAATATAAACATCTGATAAAATTATTATATTGTTAGGCTTCATTACTGTAAGATAAACATATTTGCTTCGATAAACTATGACAAAATATCCCTCAGTAAAGGGCTATAGATTAAATACTTTAGAGCCCTCTGGTTCCCTTATTTTAGGGGCTAGGCCCTTGTCCTTGGTTTAAAATGAAATCTCACTTAAAACTACACACATTTTGTTCAACAACTGTTTACAAATTCGTTATCGTTCTTGAGATATCTGAGAAAAATGGTTTAAGGGACCAACCCCTTATCTCCTTATCGGGGCCGTTTAACGAAATTTTGTTGGTTGCAAACTGTTAAGTAGATCATTTTGAGAATCTTTTCTTCTATACTGCTTATCGAAATATTTTCCCTATTTGAGATGTAGGTGATCAAAGTTTTGGACCTTTGACCCCTAGAACCCTTAATTACGTAACACATGAGAAAATCATTATATTGCTAGGCTTCATAACTATCAGATAAACATATTTGCTTCTATAACTTATTACAAAATATCCCTCAGTTAAGGGCTATAGATAAATTACTTCAGAGCCCTCTGGTTCCCTAATTTTAATGGCCAGCCCCTTGTCCTTGGTATTAAATGAAAGTTCACTTAAAACTACACACATTTTGTTCAACAAGTGTCTACAAATTCGTTATCGTTCTTGAGATATCTAAGAAAAATGGTTTTAGGGGCCGACCCCTTATCTCCTTATCGGGGCCGTTTAACGAAATTTTGATAGTTGCATACTGTTTAGTAGATCTATTTGAGCATCTATTCTCCTATACTGCTAATCAAAATATTTTTCCTTTTTGAAATATAGGTGATCACAGTTTTGGACTTTTGACCCCTAAAACCCCTAATTACGTAATACATGAGAAAATCATTATATTGGTAGGCTTCATAACTGTAAAATACGCATATTTGCTTCTATAACTTATTACAAAATATCCCTCAGTTAAGGGCTATAGATTAAATACTTTAGAGCCCTTTAGGTCCCTAATTTTACGGGCCAGTCCCTTTTTGTTGATATCAAACGAAAGATCGTGTAAATTTAAACAATTTTTGCTTTACATGTTTTTACAAAATATTTACCAGAAAAGAGATAAACAAAGAAAAGCATGAAAATTTACGACGCTTTCGATATCTCAATTTTCGAGCCCTACCGAGCTTTGGCGCATTTAGTGCTAGATATATAAAACAACAACCATGCAAAACTTCAATCTTTACTCTACCAACCGTAAAAAATTGAGCTCGATATCTTTTATAGTTTCGGAGAACGACCGCAGACAAAATACCCATATACAAATTGGAAAAATCTCAATATCTCAAAAACGGATATGACGTCATCAATGCAAAAAATTTGCTATCAGTTTCAGACTAATATCTATCACATCTGAAAATATGATGGAGATCGGCCGAGCTGTTTCTGAGAAATGGCGTGCACAAAAATGGGAAGAAAAAAAAAGAAGAAAAACTAGACACGATCTCGTTGCGAGCAACGAGGAGGTCTTCCGTCCAATTTTTAGAAGGTAAAATGACTTGCTTTTTATCTTCGTTAACGAAACATATCTGGAAATTGGGTAGGATCTTAAAGAGCTATGGCTAGATGACATTAGACCCCTCTTGATCCCTAATTTGAAGGATCACACAACGTATCACAAAATATTTCTAAATTAAAAGATATTAATAAAAGACTTGAGCCCTCTCGGCCCCTAATTTAAAGGGCCAGCCCCTTTTTCGTGATGTAAAATTAAAGCTCTTGTCATTATAAACACATTTGGTTCGATAAATGTTTACAAATAATGTACTGTTCTCGAGATACCTGGAAAAGATCGATTTAGGGGCCAACACTATAACTCCTTTTAGGGGCCGGATATCAAAGAAATTATGGTTGCATATCGTCAAACACATTATTTTGAGCATCTTTTGTTCAATATTGCTTTTCAAAATTTTCCTGCATTTTATATATTGATGATCACAATTTTGGACTTCTGGCCCCTAAAAATCCCTTATTACATAACAGAGGAGCAAACACTTATCATGTATAGATAACCAACGCTACGATGAACATAATTGCTTCTATAACATATCACAAAATATTTCACAGTTAAAAGTTATTAATAAAAGACTTAAGAGCCCTTTCGGCCCCTAATTTGAAGGGCCAGCCCCTTTTTCTTGATGTCAAATAAAAGCTCTTGTCATTTTAAACACATTTGATTCAATAAGTGTTTACAAATTGTGTACTATTCTTGAGATATCTGGAAAAGATCGATTTAGGGGCCAACACTATAACTCCTTTTAGGGGCCGGATAACAAAGAAATTTTGGTTGCATATTGTTAAACACATTATTTTGAGCATCTTTTGTTCTATATTGCTTTTCAAAATTTTCCTCCATTTTGAGATATTGAGGATCGAATTTTCTGACTTCTGGCCCCTTAAAATCCCTAATAACGTAACAAAGGAGCAAATAATTGTCATGTATAGGTCAATGACGTTATGATGAACATAATTGGTTCTATAATGTATTACAAAATATTTCAGTTAAAAGTTATATCTTAAAGACTTTGGAGCCCTCCCGGCCCCTAATTTGAAGGGCCAGCCCCTTTTTCTTGATGTCATATCAAAGATCTTGACGTTATTAAGTTTTTTTGTTCCACATGTTTTACCAAAATACTATCGAGAAAAAAGAAAACCACCAAAATTCATGACGCTTTTTAAACCGTAATTTTCGAGCTCGGGCGAGCTTCGGCGCTTTTGGTCACAGGTCAATGTACATACCACATGTCAGATTTACAACCTTTCGTCTACAATCCCTGAAAGTTTGAACTCAATATCTTAAATCGTTTAGAAGTTTACCCCTGGACAAGCCGACCCTCTGAAAATCGCTAAATTGTTAAAATCTCAAAACCGGAAGTGACGTCATCATTAAAAAATATTTCCAATAAGGTTCAGACCATTATCTATTATATATGAAAGTTTCGTGTAAATTGCTCGAGTAGTTTCTGAGAAATCGCGTACACAAAATTTGTAAGAAAAAAAAGAAATAATAACTAGACACGATCTCGTTGCGAGCAACGAGGAGGTCTTCCGTCCAATTTTTAGAAGGTAAAATGACCTTGCTTTTTATCTTCGTTAACGATACATATCTGGAAATTGGGGTAGGATCTAAAAGAGCTATGACTAGATGACATTAGACCCCTCTTGATCCCTATTTTGTAGGATCACGCAACGTATCACAAAATATTTCAAAGTTAAAAGTTATTAATAAAAGACTTGAGCCCTCTCGGCCCCTAATTTGAAGGACCAGCTCCTTTTTCTTGACGTAAAATTAAAGCTCTTGTCATTGTAAACACATTTGGTTCAATAAGTGTTTACAAATTATGTACTGTTCTCGAGATATCTGGAACAGATCGATTTAGGGGCCAACACTATTACTCCTTTTAGGGGCCGGATAACAAAGAAATTACAGTTGCTTATCGATAAACACATTATTTTGAGCATCTTTTGCTCAATATTGCTTTTCAAAATTTTTCTTCATTTTGAGATATTGATGATCACAATTTTGGACTTCTGGCCCCTAAAATCCCTTATTATATAACAGAGGAGCAAACACTTATCATGTATAGATAACCAACGCTACGATGAACATAATTGCTTCTATAACATATCACAAAATATTTCACAGTTAAAAGTTATTAATAAAAGACTTAAGAGCCCTTTCGGCCCCTAATTTGAATGGCCAGCCCCTTTTTCTTGATGTCAAATAAAAGCTCTTGTCATTTTAAACACATTTGGTTCAATAAGTATTTACAAATTACGTACTGTTCTCGAGATATCTGGAAAAGATCGATTTAGGGGCCAACACTATAACTCCTTTTAGGGGCCGGATAACAAAGAAATTATGGTTGCATATCGTTCAACACAATATTTTGAGCATCTTTTGTTCAATATTGCTTTTCAAAATTTTCCTCCATTTTGAAATATTGAGGATCGAAATTTCTGACTTCTGGCCCCTAAAAATCCCTAGTTACGTAACAAAGGAGTAAATAATTGGCATGATTAGGTCAATGACGTTATGATGAACATAATTGCTTCTACAATGTATTACAAAATATTTCACAGTTAAAAGTTATATCTTAAAGACTTTGGAGCCCTCTCGGCCCCTAATTTGAAGGGCAAGCCCCTTTTTCTTGATGTCATATCAAAGATCTTGACGTTATTAAGTTTTTTTGTTCTACATGTTTTACCAAAATACTATCGAAAAAAAAGATATTGAAAGAAAACCACCAAAATTCATGACGCTTTTTAAAGCGTAATTTTCGAGCTCGGGCGAGCTTCGGCGCTTTTGGTCACAGGTCAATGTATATACCACATGTCAGATCTACAACCTTTCGTCTACAATCCCTGAAAGTTTGAACTCAATATCTTAAATCGTTTAGGAGTTTACCCCTGGACAAGCCGACCCTCTGAAAATCGCTAAATTGTTAAAATCTCCAAACCGGAAGTGACGTCATCATTAAAAAAAATTTCCAATAAGGTTCAGATCATTATCTATCATATCTGAAAGTTTCGTGTAAATCGCTCGAGTAGTTTCTGAGAAATCGCGTACACAAAATTTGTAAGAAAAAAAAAGAAAAATAATAATAACTAGAACCGATCTCGTTGCGAGCAACGAGGAGGTCTTCCGTCCAATTATAGCTATAGCTAGATGACATTAGACCCCTCTTGATCCCTAAATTGAAGGATCACACAACGTATCACAAAATATTTTAAAATAAAAAGTTATTAATAAAAGACTTGAGCCCTCTCGGCCCCTAATTTGAAGGGCCAGCCCCTTTTTCTTGATGTAAAATTAAAGCTTTTGTCATTTTAAACACATTTGGTTCAATAAGTGTTTACAAATTATGTACTGTTCTCGAGATATCTGGAACAGATCGATTTAGGAGCCAACATTTTAACTCCTTTTAGGAGCCGGATAACAAAGAAATTATGGTTGCGTATCGATAAACACATTATTTTGAGCATCTTTTGCTCAATATTGCTTTTCAAAATTTTTCTTCATTTTGAGATATTGATGATCACAATTTTGGACTTCTGGCCCCTAAAAATCCCTTATTACATAACAGAGGAGCAAACTCTTATCCTGTATAGATAACCAACGCTACGATAAACATAATTGCTTCTATAACATATCACAAAATATTTCACAGTTAAAAGTTATTAATAAAAGACTTAAGAGCCCTTTCGGCCCCTAATTTGAAGGGCCAGCCCCTTTTTCTTGATGTCAAATAAAAGCTCTTGTCATTTTAAACACATTTGATCCAATAAGTGTTTACAAATTATGTATTGATCTCGAGATATCTGGAACAGACCGATTTAGGGGCCAACACTATAACTCCTTTTAGGGGCCGGATAACAAAGAAATTATGGTTGCATATCGTTAAACACATTATTTTGAGCATCTTTTGCTCAATATTGCTTTTCAAAATTTTACTCCATTTTGAGATATTGAGGATCGAAAATTCTGACTTCTGGCCCCTTAAAATCCCTAATTACGTAACAAAGGAGTAAAAAATTGTCATGTTTAGGTCAATGACGTTATGATGAACATAAGTGCTTCTATAATGTATTAGAAAATATTTCACAGTTAAAAGTTATATCTTAAAGACTTTGGAGCCCTCTTGGCCCCTAATTTAAAGGACCAGCCCCTTTTTCTTGATGTCAAATAAAAGCTCTTGTCATTTTAAACACATTTGGTTCAATAAGTATTTACAAATTATGTACCGTTTTCGAGATATCTGGAAAAGATCGATGTAGGGGCCAACACTATAACTCCTTTTAGGGGCCAGATAACAAAGAAGTTATGGTTGCATATCGTTAAACACATTATTTTGAGCATCTTTTGTTCAATATTGCTTTTCAAAATATTCCTCCATTTTGAGATATTGGGGATCAAAATTTCTGACTTCTGGCCCCTAAAAATCCCTAGTTACGTAACAAAGGAGTAAATAATTGACCTGTTTAGGTCAATGACGTTATGATGAACATAATTGCTTCTATAATGTATTACAAAATATTTCACAGTTAAAAGTTATATCTTAAAGACTTTGGAGCCCTCTCGGCCCCTAATTTGAAGGGCCAGCCCCTTTTTCTTGATGTCATATGAAAGATCTTGACGTTATTAAGTTTTTTTGTTCTACATGATTTACCAAAATACTATCGAGAAAAGAGATATTGAAAGAAAACCACCAAAATTCATGACGCTTTTTAAAGCGTAATTTTCGAGCTCGGGCGAGCTTCGGTGCTTTTGGTCACAGGTCAATGTATATACCACATGTCAGATCTACAACCTTTCGTCTACAATCCCTGAAAGTTTGAACTCAATATCTTAAATCGTTTAGGAGTTTACCCCTGGACAAGCCGACCCTCTGAAAATCGCTAAATTGTTAAAATCTCCAAACCGGAAGTGACGTCATCATTAAAAAAAATTTCCAATAAGGTTCAGATCATTATCTATCATATCTGAAAGTTTCGTGTAAATCGCTCGAGTAGTTTCTGAGAAATCGCGTACACAAAATTTGTAAGAAAAAAAAAGAAAAATAACTAGACACGATCTCGTTGCGAGCAACGAGGAGGTCTTCCGTTCGATTTTTAGAAGGTGAAATGACATCATCGACATTGATTTTCGACAAGAAAACATTATCTGGAAAAAGGAGTGAAGTGCTAATGCTTTTCTGTATCGCTTTTTATAAGTTCTCTTACGTTGCTTTTTTAAATACTTGCATTTCTCCTAACTGAGATAGAAAAGATGAAACTTTTTACCTCTGACCCCTAAAACCCCTAATTAGATAACGCATAAGTAAACCATTACATTGTTAGAATATATTAGCGTTTTATCTAATTTTGCTTTTATAACCTTTCACAAAATATCTCTCAGTAAACGGCTACAGATAAAATACTTTAAAGCCCTCTGGTCCCTTAATTTGAGGGGCCAGCCCCTTTTTCATGATATCAAATAAAAGGTTATTTATTTCGAAACACAGTTTGTTTAACAAGTGTTTATAACCTTTCACAAAATTTCCCTCAGTTAAGTGCTATAGATAAAAGACTTTAGAGCCCTTTGATCTCCTAATTTTAGGGGTCATTCCCTTTTTCTTGATATCAAATGAAAGATCGTTTGATTCTTAACACGTTTTGTTCAAAAAATGTTTAGAAATGTTACCGTTCTTGTGACATATGGGAAAGAACGTTTTAGGGGCCGATCCCTTATCTCCTTTTAGGGGCCGTTTAACGAATTTTTGAAGATTGCATATTGTTAAGTACATCATTTTGTATATTACTGCTAATTAATTATGCTATGACATCTCTAGCCAAAAAATCATCCATTTTCACAAAATATACTACTTATGGTACAAAATCCACTCAAAATTACACTAAAATGAGAAATCTGAAAATACCATGGTGGCACGGGACAGTTTTTTTTTATACAATTCGTTGTAGCCAGGGGATGCATGTCTTCGGAACTCTGTAACTAGAATTTCCTCAGTTCCCATTCAGCACAAATACCTTTAATTCACTCTTTATAAGGCCAATCACCACTTTCTGAAGAAAATTACTAGTCAAAACCTGTAACATTTTCTACATACTGGTTTTTATGAGATTTTGACCCTTTCACATTTTGCTAATTTTTCATGATTTTTCAGCTTTTTAGACCTCCCCCAGCTAATTCCCTGCAAAGGGTTGACCTTCCGTACCGTGTGCATGTTACACCATCACATGTCAGAAACTTACCGGTGTATAGGTTACAATGTCCCATCCAGCTTCTTTTCGTGTTATTTTACCTCCCGTCTGTAACTTGCGATTTCACTGTGTAAAGTCAACACAACAGTCATAGCCGCAGGTTTCGCATTTTATTTCTGATTCTCATGTACCTAACATATGGGGCCTACATATCGCATATCAATTTCAACAATTGACATCCCTCTAACTAATGATAATCATTAAAAATCATTTCATGAATTTTAGCAACACTCATAAGCCTTAAAGTACAGCAATTCTTATTTTTACAAAAATCCGAAACTGTCCCTTGCTACCTTAGATCATGACATCATCTTTATTAAATAACCCGTACGTAAAATGTAATCATATTAAATTAACCTGTACAGTAGCATTTCATTTGGTATAACCAACACCGTTTTTATACAGTTGTTTATATAATATATACTAATATAGAGTATTATTAAATCACAATATGCTAAAGAAGAGTTTTCAAGTAAAAGAGCTGTTCACCATGCACGTGTGTAATGCCGATTTAAAAATAGAGTAGCCACATGGCCATATTTGAACGGTGGATATAGGGAAGGGGGGGGGGGTCATCGCAACAAGTTGTTACATATTGTCTATTACGGAACTGTAAGTAATAATTATTATTGAATTATCATCATTACCAAAGAATCATCAGTTTGGATTTAAATACACACATGCATATATTCATATAGCTGAAATATTTACTGGAGGAATTAAATTGCCGTCAAGTCTGTGTGTTCATTCGATAACTATTTTTAAACACTGATCCAAAGTATAATATAATTATGTAGTTGTCACAAAACATATGTCATAAACGTCATTTGACCCCCTCCCCATAGATCTATGTCAATGGATGAGTTCATTAAATGATTCAAACCTCAATCGTTGCGTGAATGGTAAAGCAGGACTTCGCGCCATAATATGTCCCATTCATAGTTTTTGCGCGCCGATTAGTGGACGAGTCCAAATTGGGATCATGAGAATACTCCAGAGCACACCGTGTGTACGTAGCATCGGCGGGGGGGGGGGGGGGGGGGGGCTGCTACCCCCACTATTTTTGCAGCAGAAACTTTTCTTAACTTTACATAAAAAATAGAAATATCGTGAATTTGCCCGCCCCCCTCCACTTTTGTCGGAGCATGTAAAAAAAGAAATTCTAATTGAATTGAATTGGAATTACAATTAGGGATTCTAATGCTTCCACGTGCGCACACATTCCGCTTGCATAAGTAGTTCTTATAAAAACTTGAAGTTTGGTTTAGTATTTATATAACATTTTACTCGGTTTTATTTCAATTCATTTACCTTAAGAGATGCAAACATACATAAAATACAGTTTGACCTGTTAATTCAAGAATGCACATTTTGTCTCACACGTAAGAATTTCGATCGAAAGATTCATTCAGTAATGCAGTTGACCTCGATGAACTGACCTCAATCATAAGAAGATGCTCCATGAACTGACCTCGATCTATTGATGTTGCATAATAGTAGCTAGGAAGACGGCCTGATTTATAAACAAGGTTACGTTATAATGCGACCTCAATAGCAAGTTATGATGGCATTCAATGTTTTTCAGTCGCATTAAATTATTTTAATACAACTCTTTCTTTGTATACGTGTTAATGCTCTTTGAAGAACCCTACTCAGTATTCTGAAGAAGAAGATACATTAACATTTAATAATTACGTTAAAAATATAAAATTAGACAAGGAGTTTACGAACGGCTTTTCCCAAATTTATTTCAAAATTAAATTTGTTGACGGTTTATAATAATGAAATTATGGTGTACAGATTCAAAATATTCTATATTTTGTAAAAATACAGCACTTTTTTATTATTTTACATCAAACTGATCATGTTGATTGCTTCTAACTATCAATATATCATTATTGCCGATCATTCCTTTAAAAGGAATACTTGTTTTCAATTGCTTGTCTGGATGTTTCGGATGAAGCTGCCTCTACACACTTTCAAAAACAATGTTGTATGTGCTTGAATATCCTTTCCTATTTCTTATGGGAAATAAAAACAAATGCCTTTCAGTTGATTTTGCATTTTAATATAACAAACAAAATTTAAAAAATTGACTGCTTTATCTTCCGCTTTCAAGCTTACATGAAATTATTTGATTCCTCGATTAATTAGAATTTATGAAATAATTTAATTTCAAGTGATATACATGTACATGCACTAGATGGAAAAAAAGACTGAAATTTCTTCTTAAATCTGCACGTTCCGTTTATGAATTTATGATCAGCAAAGAAAATTAAAATTCATTCCTTATAAGATAGCCAAATTGATACATGCAATGCTTTCATTGAATAATTTTGTTTAGTCAGGCAAGCTTTTGGGAAAGCTATCACTTGTTGTATATAACGGGTTGTTTTGCACGTAAACATGTAATGTCCTCCTGATCTGATTCGCTCTCAGATGGTTCGCCCCGTGATGTTCCACATTATGTATATGAAACATATTCATGTAAATGTAAAGTAAATAGACCATGATATTTATGAAATTAATATCCTTAAGAGTTTTTGTTCGATATAAAACATTATTTGAAGTACATGTCATAACACATTTTTAAATTAATATTATCATTAATGAAACAGTAATACAATAGATAATTGAAGTACATATTAATTATTATCTGATATAACACCATAATTTATTCATATAGTTGATTAAAAACCACTTATCTCATTATGAATTAACAATGACTATTACATGTAGCTTGTACATGTACAAGTCAACACCGTCTAAATTAGCGGGAGACTTGAGCATGCAGATAATGGCGAGACAAGTGATAATTATGAGACCAAGGGTAATATTTATATCATTTGGCCGTTAAATCTAATAAAAATTAGTGAGTAAGTGTAACAAAGTTCACAGAAATTGTTTCTTTGTTTTAAAATGATAAATTCAGTTGTTGATATATAAAGAAGAATTGAATGACATTATGTGTCCTCTACTCGCTAGCTCCCCTTCTGCCCGAATCTAGAGCTAACAAAACTTTAGAAAGAATAATCTTACCGTGACCAGGCTACGCTCAGGGCACAGTAAGAATTCGTCCCATATACTTGCAATGTAGCAGCCGCGAAGCGGATCAGCTTCGCGTCGATTTTAAGTCTGTTAAAAATAATCTGCAGGGGAAAAACACATTTTTATACATTACAAACCTTTTTGAACATGCATATGTAGTTAAATCCACAAAATATCCATTTAATTAGTCGTACTAAGGCATTTTGTTAATAAACACGTTTGAATTGCCTGCCATTTTGTAGGAAATCGTACTCGGAATGTCTCGGATTTTATCGTAAACATGGCGACAGTAAACAGCGAATTTTCAAATGTGATGTTACAAGTGGCAGTGATTTCGTTACAAAAACAGTTTATGAGGTAAAATGGGATTATGAAAGAGCAACATTGTAGGTATTTGAGACCAATCATATGAAAATTTAGGCGAGATATAGCGCGATATAATTTTTTTATTTGCTACGAAGCGAGTATATGGGACGAATTCTATCGTTAAAGGTCATATGAAACGATATCCTGACCATATTGAGTTATATACGGGAATGAGTTCATAAGTGCCTATTTAATAAGACTGGCATTGTTTGTTGGATATTTTATGCAAAATGTCAGCGCCACAGTCGATCAAAATCACTTAATCGGGAAAAGGAACATTGACTTACGCGGCTTACCTCCCTTGCTTATGACGTCAGTTAGACCCAATGGCCTTATAACGCTCTGTAGTGAATACAAATATCCATGTCATTTTGCAGTATTTTAAAAGAAAAAAATTCTATTTTATATAAAAACTTATATAATTATACTATAATCAACCATATTTCTCATATTTAATCATATTTTCTCTCAAGAAATTCAATCGCATGCGTCTATATTTGATAGCGTGTACATGAGAGTAGAGACTCGAGAATGAATGATTTTCTTTATAGATCTACATGCAAGTATAATATAAGTTTTATGTATGCATGTATATGTTTTGTTTTAATTAGTTTAAATGAAATTGTCAAATTAAAAAATAACTGATCGTTTTTTCCAATTTGCACGTTCATGCAATTCAACAGTACTGGGGTTTTTTTTTTCTTAACAGGCAACATGCTGACTCATTCGCTTCACGATTAAATTGTTTGTTTCGTTTTCAAATTCACAAATATGTTACCATTTAATAATTTTTAGTCTAAGAGAAGTTTCTTCAAATGTTTTGATTTTGAAACGTGTACTTGTATGTGCGGTGTTTACTCACAGATTCCTTCTATCTCACTTTCTTCCGCAATTTTTTCTTTCGTTTTATTGATGCTTGTTCTTATAATGAAATATGTTGATTCCCGTTCGTTCACACATATTTTTATCAAACAACCAATTTATTTAACCGGTACATTTCTAAATCCTTAAATGCCACATTTCCGCGATCTAGTTTGATAAAACGCTAATACTTATACGTGTACACAAAGAATTTTCTAAAGATATTGCTACTTGTATATATCAATAAGTCAGAAATTCATAGGCCAAATTAATTAGAGTTTATATCAATAGACCTATTTTTAAAATAAAATTTAAGATTATTTTTGCGGTATTTTACAGCAGCTTTTAAATACAGACTATACACAATGCCTCAAACATTTTCATTGGTCTGCCTTATACGTTTTTATGTCACAAAATAAATCAAATGAATTAAAATGATTTAATTCTATGTAAATGTAGCTCAGTCATGATACGTATCGAAAAAGAAAATGTTGTTTCTGTTTAAAAAGGATTAGGATAGTTCGTTAATCAGCTGTTAATGTTGTTAAATTTTCACTGCAGTACGGGATCTTCATCGTGATATTACTCTGGTGAAAAGCTGATAGTTTTATTCATTAACGACCAATTAAAACTAAGTCATCTGTACTACGAAATCAGATCATCTCATATGAAAAGAAAGACACGTTCATATATGCAAAAAATACTAAAATCAAATCGATAAGCTACTGTAAAATTACACTAGTTTCATTGCATTGTTTACATCGGTGGGTCTGTGTGACGTCATAAATCCACAAATTGAAGAACGATAAGCGGGGAAGAATTTTTTCAGATGCCGAGTTTCCATGGTTATTTCTCAGTAATACAATGACAAAAAAATCTTGCTACACGTATTTTAACATTCGTTTATACCAAGCTTCATATTTATTAAAGAAAATCATGGTGTTAAAAATCGTTTCATATGACCTTTAAACCGGGTCCGTAGGACATCTGTCATTTTAACGATAGAACATTCTATCTAACAAAACTTATACACCGAATATATTAAACAATTTTTCTAACAGAATAATAAAGAATGAAATCATGAATGAGTTTGCTTTTTAATGAATCACGCGACCATTCAGAAAAGGTTAAACCGATAGTGCATGTGACCGCTATTATTTTACGGCCTGAATCTAAACAAATCTTGTTTAGAAAATCGTGTGTATATTACACCACTGGTTTCTTAAATTCTTCGGTGTTATTGGGCATCGGTTAGTTTTATCGTGTTAGCACCTACCGCACACATGTATTATAATTGTAACATTTAAACTGCCTTATCTTGAACGCTTTTAAATTTTATTTTCAAAAATCGCTTTACTCCCTACACATTGCTTAACTCTCTCTCTCTCTCTCTCTCTCTCTCTCTCTCTCTCTCTCTCTCTCTCTCTCTCTCTCTCATAACTCAAAAAGAAAAGACCTCTAATATTTTGTTATGCAAATTAATCTTCACAGATTACAGACAAAAAAGATAGGTTGGATCAGGCATGGTGTGAATATATTTTACATTTGTTGAAGTGTGTAGTGTGAATGAACTAAATTCTGCAGCAAAATGTCAGAAATAGACACGGATAAATGTATTTATTTTTCAACTCGTACGATTGTTTGTAAAAAGTAGTATTATATTCATTGGTGATTTTTTTACACACTATCATTTGATTCAGTGTTAAATCAAAGGTTAGATGCATGATCTTTAACCAATATGATTAAAAACAATTATTTTACACAAAGAATCAATGGACATTTACATGTGTCATCACACAGAAACACAAGAAGCCTGTGTCTTAGACTACCGTGGATAGCTTGTCCGCTAGTGCGGCATCTCCTCGGCCACATGTGCGAGGGATGTTTTATGTAAGTGTATACACAACGTGGTTGGTTTAAAACGTTTGCAATTTAACAAATTAATTTTATTTTCCAACAATAAAACTATTTTATAACATATAGACAAGATCACAAAGAACATATTTTCCGATGACAGTTATACTACCTACCATTTGTTAATAAGGAAGCTAAACAGCATAACTTCGTAAGTTAAGGTTTAATTTTTTTTTACACTTTAATATATCGTTAAAATCGGAATTCTTTGTGTTTGCATCTAAATAAATAAACCCATGCAACACAGCAAGGCGCAAATCTTGTGTATTAGATAACAGCAGACCGCTAGCTAGTCCAGTCGCGACCTATTTTCTCGGCCGCGGGCGAGTTATCGGATGCGTAATTGTTCACATACATGTACACAGCTCGGAATCCAGCTAGATTTTAATGTTGTGCAGTATACGAATGCATTGCATAGAAGTATTTTCTTTATCCATAATGTATTTCACTAGAATTTAAACATTTAGTATCTCTTTCCGTATGTAAGCTGGTAACTGTCTATGGTAGCCTTATGTCAGTTATACGCATAAAGACCTCGTTTACTATGCTAACGAGAACAGATACATGGTAACAAGTCTAGCTTTTTACACTCATATTACGCAATACCCGAACAAAATATTATTGACACGACATTGATAAGATCATAATGAGCAACTTTTCCAGCGACAGCCATATCGAAATCTTAACCGCTTTTGAGCTATAGAGCGAAAACTTTCAAGGGCTCTAGGCTCCTAATTTGAAGGTCCAGCTCAATTTGCTTGATGTCAAATGACAGATCTTGATTTTATAAAAAAAATTTGTTCTATATGTTTTAACAAAATACTATCGAGAAAATAGATATTCAACGAAAACCTGGAAAAATTATGACGCTTTTTTAACCTTAATTTTCGAGCTAGGGCGAGCTTCGGCGCTATTGGTCAGAGAACAACATAAATACCACATGTCAGATCTACAACCTTTCGTCTACAATTCCTGAAATTTTGAACTCAATATCTTAAATCGTTTAGGAGTTTACCCCTGGACAAACCGACCCTCTGAAAATCGTTAAATTGCATATATCTCAAATCCGGAAGTAACGTCATCATTAAAAAAAATTTGCAATAAGGTTCAGATCATTGTCTATCAGATCTGAAAGTTTCATGTAAATCGGCCGTGTAGTTTTGGAGAAATCGCGTGCACAAAATTTGCAAGAAAAAAAATAATAGGGAAAAATAAACCGAACGAAAACAATAAGGTCTTCCGTTGGAAAACGGAAGACCTTAATAATAATAATAGGGAAAAAGAAACCGAACGAAAACAATAAGGTCTTCCGTTGGAAACGGAAGACCTTAATAATAGGGAAAAAGAAACCGAACGAAAACAATAAGGTCTTCCGTTGGAAACGGAAGACCTTAATAACTAGACACGATCTCGTTGCGAGCAACGAGGAGGTCTTCCGTCCGAATTTTAGAAGGTGCTATGACATTATCGACTTTGATTTTCGACAACAAAATATGATCTGGAAAAGGAGTGTAGTACTAATGCTTTCCTGTAATGCTTTTTATGAATTCTCTTACGTTGATTTCTTAAATACTTGCATATCTTCCAATTGAGATAGAAAAGATTAAATTGTTTTACCTCTGGCCCCTAAAAACCCTAATTAGGTAACGCATGAAAAAATCATTATATTGTTAGGATATATAAACGTATTATACCTAATTTTGCTTTTATAACCTATTACAAAACATCTCTCAGTAAATGACTTGTATATAGATAAAAGACTTTAGACCCATCTTGATCCCTAATTTGAGGGGTCAGTCCCTTTTTCTTTCTATCAAATGGAAGGTTTTTTAATTTTAATCATATTTTGTTCAACTAGTGTTTGGAAATATTATATTTCAAAAGATTTTTACGTTCTGATATATGGGTGATTGAATTTTCGGACATTTGACCTCTAAAAACACCTAATTAGGTAGCACATGATAAAATCATTACATGGCTTGGAGATAACATATCTGCTTATATGACATTTCACAAAATATCTCTCAATAAAGGGCTATATATAAAAGTCTTTAGAGCCCTCTGGTCCCCTAATTTGAGGGGCCAGCCCCTTTTTCTTAATATCAAATGAAAGGTCGTTTAATTTTAAACACATTTTGTTCAACAAGTATTTAGAAATTCATTACCATTCCTGAGATATATGGAAAGAACGTTTTAGTGGTCGATCCCTTATCTCCTTATAGTGGCCGTTTAACGAAACTTTGAAGGTTGCATATTGTTTAGTACATCATTTCTTTTCTTCTATACTGCATTTCAAAAGATAATCCATTCTGATATATGGGTGATTAAAATGTTGGACATTTGACCTCTAGAAACATCTAATTACGTAACGCATAATAAAATCATCACATTGCTTGGATACATAACTGTAAGATAACATATCTGCTTTTATGACCTTTCACAAAATATCTCTCAGTAAAAGGCTATAGATAAAAGACTTTAGAGCCCTCCCTTAATTTGAGGGGCAAGCCCCCTTTTCTTGATATCAAATGAAAGGTCAAATATTAAATGATATTATGGGTGATCAAAATATTGGACTTTTGACCCCTAAAAACATCTAATTAAGTAACACATGATTAAATCATTAGATTCCTTGGATACATAACAGTTGAAATCGACTCAAAATTTTAAATTTTATTTACCTTACGTGATTTTGAATGACAACAGTTGTGAATGGAATTAGAGATCATTTTCGAGAAATAAACAGGTAGTGAAAATAATTCATGCACAGGATCATGCACATGACAAATAAAGTGTCTTACACATGTACATCTTAATGTTAAAGCTGCTTGGTCCGATTTTCAATAAAATTTTTGTACGTTTCTAAACGAAGTTTATGCTAAGTATGTGTGTATTAATATACGTTGCAGTAGTTTTCCTGGTCATTTAAGCCAAATTTCAATAAAAAAATAATGTACATGTTGAAACTTGTTGAAACCGGATGTTGTTCATTCCGTCATGCTGTCCAATCCGGCGAAATTATTCAGCCCCTTGACAATTTCCTATGATTTTTGTTTAAAAAATGTTGTGCAATCCGGATCTTGTCTATTCTATAAACCGGCCGCGATGAAAACAACCGACTGCTTATAATTAGTGAGAGTTATCTCCCGTAGTCCGGCCACTTATCAATCGATCGGCCTTCTGCGAGATAATTAATGCTCATTTATCGATCAATTTTCTTGTCGTTGCTATTGATTTAAACAACTTGAATATAGATCCAAACTAGCAACTCATTTCAGTTTATACCGTTAAGTCTTGTTATAAATATATACGCATTTTTTTGCCAAAATTAGATAATTAGATTATAGTTCACCCCATTTTTTTTCAGGCCGTGATTCAGGATACTGCGGGAGTAGGACTGCCGATATCGTTTGTAATCCCCGTTGTATGGCTACACTTACAGAGTTGCATATTATTCTGTCAAAATACTCCATTTTTTTAAATAAAATTCTCATTTATATCAATATTTATCCATTGTTCCCTGCATCAAAACAGTTCTCGCCATTACGTATTCAGCCATCTGTTGACTATTGAAAAAGTATTTCAATCGTATGTATTTCGTTATGGATTTATTGTTTTCCAAAAAATAAAATGAATATGAAAATTGGTACCGTAATTACGATCGATGAAATCCAATATATTTCAGAAGAATTGAAAATTTTGCAAGAATACACGATCAAGACCTACTGCATTAAATACTTAAATTAATTTGCAACAATATCTTCTTAACCGGATGTTGGCTAATCCGGCCAATTTTTTAAGAACCACCCTCCATCGGATTAGACAAGTTTTACTGTACAATTACAAAATAAACGACATAAAAGGGTTTCGCGTTATTTCGCCTCGTGTTCAAATTGGCCCCTTACGTCGAAGCGAGTATGATTGTATTACGACTTTGACATCTGTCCTTTTTATATATGATCTATTATAACAAATAAAATATACAGCATGAACTATTTAACAGAACAAAAATAAAGCAGTGTACATTTGTCCATTAATAGTTTTGAAGTTTACGTTGTTTATAATCGAAGCAAAACATGCAGGTTGAATAAACCCAATCATTCAGAGGAGGAAACCAAACGGTTACTTTTCTAAATATTCTCATGATGTATTTTTTTTGGTGGGGGGGGGGGGGGGGTTGAATGCCCCAAAATTTAGTTTTATTTACTTTGAATATTTCTAACGTTCAAAGAAGATCAATTCCGTGTAAATACGTCTATAACTTTGTAAGATCATTCATTTGGTTTGCATGGAAAATTATTTGATACTCTAATGGCCGAAATATCGGAACATGCAGCTTAAAGAAATCTCTCCACTTGGTATACATCGAAACGTTATTTCAAACCAGACACCAAACAATATGAAGGGAAATGGAAATATTCGGCGGATCTACATGTTAAAATATTCTTATGATAAAATGTTGTATTTATGGCAAACGTATATTTATTATTTTTTATCTCCTAAAAGATATAATCGCACTTGTGTTTTGTATCCATCTCTTTTTTACTCTTTGTAGCTAAATCTGTCAAAATTCGTGGTCGTTTCACCCTCTTGTTGTAAACCACGCTGCAATATTCAAAATCGATGCGCTGTTGAACGAAAGACTAGTACTCGGCTAGAAAAACTTACTGAATGGGCCGTCTAAAATTATTAATTTTAACAATAAATTCAGACATTTTTTAATTTCACAAAGTGTAATTTTTGTTAAGTTACAGGAAAATTGTCATTTCATGCACATATATTTGCACAAAATAGGTTATATGTTATTCAACCAGTGTTTGAAATTTGAGACCGTTTTTGATATATTTGGGAAAGAAATTTTAGGGGTCATCTATTCATCTTCTTATCGGGGCCGTTTAACAAATTTTGAGCTATTTCCGAGAATATGCGTGCACAAAAACCGTTATTGAAAGAAAAGAATGCAGGAAGTGGAAGCTCTTATTAAGGGGGCGGAGAGTGCTTTAAAATTCATATTTACATGAATTTAATTCACCTTGTTAAATTATCAATCATAGGCACTGGATAACTGCTATTGCCTAATTGGCAAATTTGATTTGCTTATTGACTCCATGACCACTACAATTTCGCTTAGTTAAACGTTAACTTTAAAAATATATATATAAGCATGTACTCCAATCAGGTACTATACAGAACGTTCTTTACGCGATCGCCGAGCGATTCTTTTGGAGAAGAACAGTCCTGATCAGACAGCAAATACATAATACAGCATACAGACGTTTTATTAAAATATATATATTTTATGTATTAACTAATCGAGTTTGCCTGCATATGCAAAGTCCATTCGATTTGAAAATTTTCCTAATCTACTAAGTAGTATTTTTAACTATGTGTCCTCTACTCGATCTTCAACTGTCCGAATCCAATCAAAACTTTTACTCACCGAATTTAAATAAACTTTTTTAAAACTCACATACTCTTTCATAATCAATAACAAAAATAATTAGTATGCTTTTTAATGAATCGGACTACACATTCAGAAGAGGTTAAACTAATAGTGTGACCATTATTCTTTTACGGCCTGAATGTAAATAAAACTTCAACTTGTTTAAAAATTCATAGGTATATTAAGAAATAATCACTGATTCCTTCAATTCCTTCCGTGTTAGCGGGCAATGGTTAGTTTTATCCTGCCCGCACCTACCGCAAGCATGTAACATTGTATAACTTAAGCTGCCTTATCTCTAACGCTTTTTAAATATATTTCAACTCACTTTACTTACTACACCCTGCTTAATTCTCTCTCTCTCTCTTTCTCTCTCTCTCTCTCATAATTCATAAAATATTTTAATATTTTTTTAGCCAAATGAATTATCACAGATTACAGATACTTAAGATGTGTGTGTTGGAATAATTATCTTGTGAATATCGCCTATATTTTGTTTTGTTAAAATGGGTAGTGAAACGCATTTAATTCTCAGCAGCAAAATGTCAGAAATAGACACAAGTGAAATTCAATGTATTTACATTTCAATTCGTACGACTGTAAACGTTGGATTATTTTCATTGATGACATATTTTTTTTATATTTTATGCACTATAATTTAAATCAATGGTTTGATGCATCTTTAACCAATATGATTGAAATGAAAACAATTTTACAAAGAATCAATGAACATTCAAATGTGTGATAACGTACGTAGAAACACGAGAAGCCTTTGTCCTAGACTACAGCGAATCGGTTGTCCACTAGCGCGGCATCTCCTCGGCCCTATGCGAATGATGTGTTATGTAAATGTACACTCAACGTGGTGGGTTTAAAGTTTCATAAATGAATTTTATTTTCCAACAATAAAACTATTTTATGACATATACAAGATCACAAAAAACATCTATTTTTTTATAGATTACGAGACTAAAAATGCATTACTTCGTAAGTAAAGGTATAATCTTTTTTCATTACACTTTAACATCGTTAAAATCGGATTTCTTTGTGTTTGCAGCTACATAAAAACCCATGTGTGCATTACAGCAAGACGCAAATCTTGTGTATTAGATAACTGCAGACCGCTCGCTAGTCCAGCCGCGACCTATTTCCTCGGCCGCGGGCAAGGGATCGGATACGTAATTGTTCACATTCACAGCTCGGAATCCAGCTAGATTTAAATGCGACTCAAATGCATTGCATAGAAGCAGTTCTTTTATCCATAATGTGTTTCACTAGAAAAGAATTAAACTGTTTAAACACTTTCCGTATGTAAGCTGGTACACTGTCTATGGTAGTAGGTAAAGGTATAATTTTTTTAAATTTACTATTAATATTGTTAAAATCGGAATTCTTTGTGTTTGCAGCTACATAAAAAAAACCATGTGTGCATTACAGCAAGACGCAAATCTTGTGTATTAGATAACGGCAGACCGCTCGCTAATCCAGCCGCGACCTATTTCCTCGACCGCGGGCATGGGATCGGATACGTAATAGTTCACATACACAGCTCGGAATCCAGCTAGATTTTAAATGCATTGCATAGAATTCGAAGTAGTTCTTTTATCCATAATGTGTTTCACTAGAAAAGAATTAAAATGTTTAAACACTTTCCGTATGTAAACTGGTACACTTTATGTCACTTATACGCACAAATACCCCATTTAATTGCCAAATAAAAAACAAATACATGGTTACAAGTCTAGCTTTTTACACTCATATTACGCAATACCCGAACAAAATATTATTGTTACGACTTTAATAAAATCATAATGAACAACTTTTGCAGCGACAGCCATATCAAAATCTTAACCGCTTTTGAATTATAAAGTGAAAACTTTCAAGGGTTCTAGGCCCCTGATTTGAGGGGCCAGCCCCTTTTTCTTGATGTCAAAAAGATCTTTTGAATATTCATCATTTTTTTTTGTTTTACATGTCTTAACAAAATATTTCCGGGAAAAGAGATAAACTAAGAAAACCATGCAAAATCACAACGCTTTTTTAAACTCAGTTTTGGAGCCCTACCGAGCTTTGGCGCTTTTTGCGCTAGAAAATTATAAATGCCCTATTACATATCTACATTTGTTTGTCTATCATTCCTGAAATTTTGAACTCAATATCTTTTTTAGTTTATGAGAACCTTCGTGGACAAGCCGACCCTCTAAAAATAATTAAATTCTAAATATCTCAAAACCGGAAGTGATGTCACCATTAAAAAAAATTTTGCAATAAGGTTCAGAGCAATATCTATCAGATCTGAAATTTTAATATAAATCGGCCGAGTAGTTTTTGAGAAATCGCGTACACAAATTATGTAAGAAAAAAAAAGAATAGGGAAAAAGAAACCGAACGAAAACAATAAGGTCTTCCGTTGGAAACGGAAGACCTTAATAATAGGGAAAAAGAAACCGAACGAAAACAATAAGGTCTTCTGTTGGAAACGGAAGACCTTAATAATAGGGAAAAAAGAAACCGAAGAATAACAATAAGGTCTTCCGTTGGAAACGGAAGACCTTAATAATAATAACTAGACACGATCTCGTTGCGAGCAACGAGGAGGTCTTCCGTCTGATTTTAGAATTTGAGATACATGTACTACCTTGATTTTGCTATTTAACAGCTAAACATGATTTAAAATAGAAGAAAATGGTCTACATTCTACGGGCCAGATACTATTTTGTTTCAGGTGTTTAGTTGAAAACATTTATTCCCCTCTTGGTCTCTTATTTGAGGTGTCAGCCCCTTTTTATTAATATTTAATGAAAGGTCATTTACTTTTAAAGACATTTTGCTCAACAAGTGTTAAGAAATTCGATACCGTTCTTGAAATATCTGAGAAAGAACGTTTTAGAGGCCGGTCCCTTATCTCCTTATTGGGGCCGCTGTACAAAACTTTGAAGGTTGCATATTGTAAAAAAATATTTTCCTTTTAGAGTAATTGGTGTTCAAAACTTTGGACTTTTGACCCATAAAAACCCCTCATTACGTAACACATGAGAAAATCATAATACTGTTAGGCTACATAACTGTAAGATAAACATATTTCCTTATATAATTTATCACAAAATATCCCTCAGTAAAGGGTTATAGAGAAAACACTTTCGAGCCCTCTAGGTCCCTAGTTTGAGGGGCCAGCCCCTTTTTCTTGGTATCAAATGAAAGGTCATTTAATATTTATGACATTTTGTTCAACAAGTGTTTAGAAATTCGTTACCCTTCTTGAGATATCTGAGAAAGAACGTTTTAGGGGCCGGTCCCTTTATCTCCTTATTGGGGCCGCTGAACAAAATTTTGAAGATTGCATATTGTTCATTACATCATTTTGAGCATCTCTTCTTCTATACTGCATTTCAAAATATTTTTCCTTTTTGAGTTATAGGTGATCAAAGTTTTTGACTTTTGACCCCTAAAAACCCCTAATTACGCAACACATGAGAAAATCATAATACTGTTAGGCTACATAACTGTAAGATAAACATATTTGCTTCTATAATTTATTACAAAATATCCCTCAGTAAATGGTTATAGATAAAAGACTTTAGAGCCCCCTAGGTCCCTAATTTGAGGGGCCAGCCCGTTTTTCTTGGTATCAAATGAAAGGTCTTGTAATTCTTTACTTTTTTGGCATTA
Organism: Magallana ariakensis; assembly: GCA_020458035.1. NCBI lineage: Eukaryota > Metazoa > Mollusca > Bivalvia > Ostreida > Ostreidae > Magallana > Magallana ariakensis. Next base: position 28,039,718 of record CM035811.1, on the reverse strand, counting down.
CATGTTTTAACAAAATATTTTCAAGAAAAGAGATAAACAAAGAAAACCTCGAAAAATGATGACTTTTTTTTAATCTCAATTTTCGGGTCCAGGCGAGCTTCAGCGCCTTTTGAGTCAGACAAAAATGAATGCCTTAAGACACATCTTCAATCTTTCATCTACAATCCCTGAAAGTTTGAACTCAATATCTTGAATCGTTAAGGAGAAGATCCCAGGACAAGCCGACCTTCTGAAAATCGCTAAAACGTCAATATCTCAAAAACGGAAATGACGTCATCAAAATAAAGTTCAGATCAGTATCTATCATATCTGAAAATTTGATGAAAATCGGTCGAGTCGTTTTTGAGAAATCGGCTGCACAAAATTTGTTGGAAAAATAAGAAAAACTTGACACGATCTCGTTGCGAGCAACGAGGAGGTCTTCCGTCTGATTTTAGAACTTGAGATACATGTACTACCTTGATTTTGCTATTTAACAGCTAAACATGATTTAAAATAGAAGAAAAAATGTCTACATTCTAAGGGCCAGATACTATTTCGTTTCAGGTGTTTAGTTGAAAACATTTAAACCCCTCTTGGTCTCTTATTTGAGGGGTCAGCCCCTTTTTCTTAATATCAAATGAAAGGTCATTTACTTTTAAAGACATTTTGCTCAACAAGTGTTAAGAAATTCGATACCGTTCTTGAGATATCTGAGAAAGAACGTTTTAGGGGCCGGTCCCTTATCTCCTTATTGGGGCCGCTGAACAAAATTTTGAAGCTTGCATATTGTTAAGTACATCATTTTGAGCATCTCTTCTTCTATACTGCATTTCAAAATATTTCTCCTTTTTGAGTTATAGGTGATCAAAGTTTTGGACTTTTGACCCTTAAAAACCCCTAATTACGTAACACATGAGAAAATCATAATACTGTTAGGCTACATAAATGTAAGATAAACATATTTGCTTCTATAATTTATTACAAACTATCCCTTAGTAAAGGGTTATAGATAAAAAACTTTAGAGCCATCTAGGTCCCTAATTTGAGGGGCCAGCCCTTTTTTCTTGGTATCAAATGAAAGGTCATTTAATATTTAAGACATTTTGTTCAACAATTACGTAACACATGAGAAAATCATAATACTGTTAGGCTACATAACTGTAAGATAAACATATTTGCTTCTATAATTTATTACAAAATATCCCTTAGTAAAGGGTTATAGATAAAAGACTTTAGAGCCCTCTAGGTCCCTTATTTGAGGAGCCAGCCCCTTTTTCTTGGTATCAAATGAAACGTCTTGTAAATCTTAACTTTTTTGCGTTTCATATTTTTATCAAAATATTTTCAAGAAAAGAGATAAACAAGGAAAACCTCGAAAAATGATGACGCTTTTTTAATCTCAATTTTCGGGTCCAGGCGAGCTTCGGCGCCTTTTGAGTCAGATAAAAATGAATGCCTAAAGACACATCTTCAATGTTTCGTCTACAATCCCTGAAAATTTGAACTCGATATCTTCAATCGTTAAGGAGAAGATCCCAGGACAAGCCGACCCTCTGAAAATCGCTAAAACGTCAATATCTCAAAAACGGAAATGACGTCATCAAAATAAAAAATTGCGTATAAAGTTCAAATCAGTATCTATCATATCTGTAAATTAGATGAAAATCGGTCGAGTCGTTTTTGAGAAATCGCGTGCACAAATTTGTTGGAAAAAAAAGAAAAATAATGAAGAAAAAGAAACCGAAGAATAACAATAAGGTCTTCCGTTGGAAACGGAAAACTTTAATAATGAAGAAAAAAAAACCGAAGAATAACAATAAGGTCTTCCGTTGGAAACGGAAGACCTTAATAATAATAAGAAACAGTACGAAAACAATAAGGTCTTCCGTTGGAAACGGAAGACCTTAACAAAAGGGTCTTCCGTTGGAAACGGAAGACCCTAATAATAATAAGAACCGTACAAAAACAATAAGTCTCCAAACTTCGTTTGGGAGACTTAAAAATTGCACAAGGTATCACCTGTGTGTACGTTTGTCCATCAGTCTATCTGTCTGTCCCTAACAAACATTTCTTTCGCATTTTACTCAGCAACTATTTATTGCAGGTGCATTAAATTTTAACACACTATTTTTAAGGCACGTCATATGGTGGAATGTTTTTGTACCAATTGGACGTCAACTTCCTGTGAAATGACTTTATTTTTTGTCAAAGATTTCTCCACAACTATTTATCGCAGATGCTTAAAAGTTTTACACACTATTTGTTTAGGCATGACATATGGTCGGATATACTTTTGTTTTCAAAATACCAGTGCATTTGCAGTGCACAATTCTGCTCATTGCATTTGATATGAACTTCAACTGTTGAAAAATCTTTTCTATTTTGCCATTATAATACCAATATATTTACCTGTTTTGATAATGAATTATAAAAATGTATTTGTTTTAGGTCTACTGAACTAAAAGAAGAGTCTCTCGATGAATTTAAGAACTATATATAGGAGACGGATAATTGATGACAAAACTCAGGAAATAATCATTTCTAGGAGATGCATTATAAATAGTACCTTTCGTGCCATTTGACACAAAATAAATCAAACTTGCAATTTGTATGTAAAGTTTAGTGGTGAAATGGGTTTGGACCATGGAGGTCCTAAAAGAGAATGAGCCATATACAGTAAGTGAAGTAAAACAAAACTTATTTGATCACAAAAGGCAAACAAATATCTCTTTAATCACTGGCTTTATTAATAATAAATTATTAGTTAACATATCCATTTGGCATGAACATAATGTTTTTGTTTGCATGCAGTTAAAGCAAGGGTTTTAAAATAAATTATACATGAAATAAATATTTGTATATCTCTTTCATTTCAGATTTGCAATGAAGAATTTGTCAATGTCATCTTTGTTTGAGGGAAGCGATCAGGGAAAAATGTTCTCTCACAATTTGAAAAAAAAAATAAAGAATGGAGATTACAGATTTGCTGGAAAACATGCATTAAAGCTAGGATGCATGACAAAGATTAGAAAAGAATGACTCTTAATCTCAAAAATTTCAAATACCAAGGGTCATAAATTATTTTAAAGTAAGTCACTTAGAGTAAAATCTAAACCCTATCCTTTTAACAAAGACTTTAAGATATGAACACACACAGCAAACTTTAATTAAAAATGTAGACCAAAAACCTCCATCTGGATGTATTTATATAAATATATTTCAGAGTGCTTACTATTAATTATTTAATAAAATCCATAAGGATTACCTCCCTAATTTTTCAACATCAGAACATAGAATAAGGAAAATGAAAAATGTCATGTATTCATGAAATCTTGTCTGATCTTAAAAAACTGGAGGTGCACATCTTCAGATGGTGTTCAACATATGTAAAAAAAATTTAGAGTGTTCCATGCAGTAGTAAAAAACTTAAAAGGGGAAAAACTTGCGTATACAGACAGACCGACAAACGGACAAGGTGAAACTAACATACCCCCCCCCCCTCCTATAAAAAACTTCGTTTGCGGGGATATAAAAAAAGAGCTGAGCTATCGGTTCTTAAACTGGAGAGAGAGGTAGTTAAAATGGAAGAGGAAGTTGAAGCTGCTATAATGAAGATTAACACCCTCTCTCTCTCAAGTTATTCCTTTGGATCAAACTCGCACTGAGCGATATATCACTGAACATTTTTCATATCCACCGGAGAAAGTTATACAACCGAGGACTGTGAATCAAGTACCCATTCCGAACAATTCTGAAGATAGAACAGTGCCTGTTATTCACGAACATTCAGTCGTTTCGAACAATTCTGAAGATAGAACAGTGCCTGTTATTCACGAACATTCAGTCGTTCTTGATCATGACAACAAATTTTCTTCATAGTTGACTTATTTCCTGTTAAAGAAAGACTTACTAGTGACACGTCTTCCAACAATTGATAAAAAACCAGAGCATTTCTCTGCCTGAAGACTAATTTCAGGAACGTCACGTATGAGCTGCATGTGAGCCCTTCTGAAGAAATGGATCTACTTACTCACTGGCTGGGACCATATTCATCTAGACATGCTAAGACTATACTATCATCTTTAGGCTCTGATCCTTCACAGTGAGTTAATAGGATACCGAAACGTATCGACGAGTGATTTGGTGCCTCGGAACAGCCTTCTTGAGCAAGATTTTTTTTATTGAAAATAAGGCAAACAGTGTGCATCAAAAGCGAAGAACGGATTGCGCCTTCTTGCAAGGCTAAAACGCAATCTGAAAGATCAGAATGTTTCACGTGGACCATACATAAGCTAGTGCACAAGACAAGAAATTACGACATGTTTTGGGAACGTACCAACGATTTGGTTTCGGTATGGAAAGAAAGAAAATTATATGGTGTTACAATGTAAAGATTATTAGGCATTTGATCAGGCGCATGGCAAATTTTAAAATTCGGAAAGCAGTCAAAGAGAAAGACAAAATGGTGAACAAAATATACACAGATAAATTTTTGAAATCCCAGAACCCATATTTAGACTATTAAAAACGATGTCAAAATCGGAATACAATCATCTCCGCCTCGACGTCAGAAGCGAATTAAAATATGAGGCAAAATAACGCGATACCCATTTATGTTATTTGTTTTGTTTAGAAAAATTGTATATAGTTTTTTTTCATTGAAATTTGGATTGATTGACTGGTAAAACAACTACAATTTCTATTATTATATACATACTTATCATAACCATCGTTTAAAATCGTACACAAAAATTGATAAACAACCTGAGAATTCTTTCTTTTTTTTCCTGTGTTTAAAAGTGAGAAATTTTTTCTTATAACTGACGAATGATTTCTTTCATACAGGAATTCAAAAGAAACCTCTTCTTCTGCAATGGACCTGAAACAAAAGAACAGTCTGCTGAGTTATCTCATTTTCATCATGACTTCACTTATAACTTTAGTTGAGTTGCTCGATTCTGATCTTCTAGCAAGATAATGTTTATATCTGATGGTTTGAACAATCTTGAACACTTTAATGAAATTTCCAACCGAACTATCACAAAATTATTCATGATATTTAAATCAAATCCTTCATTATTTAAAGGTCGAGAGGCCAGGTGTTTTGGTCGACCTTGACTGCTACAAGTCTCTTTGTGTTTATAGAAGGTTTTGTTAGAGAAGAACTTTTTACATTCCAAACACATTCGAAGCTCATCTGGTGTTTTGTGCCCTCCCTCCTTATTGTAGTACATTTATCATTCAAATGATGCATGTTGTATTTGTATATTCCCTCATGAAGTTTTTCTTCAAACCATTTGTTTTCCTCGTTAACTGTCTCTTTTTTAAAGAATGGCTGGAACTTCCTCGTGTGTGAGTTGTTTCTTGTTTCCTGTTCATTTTAAAAAAAGTATTAGGTATCACACCAAGAGAGGCAGCAATAGCCAGCAGAGAGCTGCAGAAAATATCATTCACTCTAAACGATGCTCATGACTCTATTAATGGAGGTGATAATGGTCTTGGTTTAAGTTTTTATATCACGTTTCAGTAGTAGTGCTTTTTTTCGAATGTGCCTGTTATGCAAATGTATTTTGTAGCAAAGCTAGTCCAGGAAGTAGTTGCAGTTCTACTGTCATGAGTTTTGTTTAACATACTTAGTAATCCTAATAATAATATCTAGTTTATTTTACAATTTAGATTATCATTTTTAACCTAAAAATGGTCAATTATTGAAACAGATGATGTTTACTATGTACATGTGTATCTTTAAAAAACCCTTACAATTATAACAGTTACTAGCCTGGATTTGGAAAAATGAGAATCAAAATTGTGGTAATCTGATATGGATTGATACAAAAAATGTCATTGTGCATTATTATAACATAATGCTGTTAAAGTGGTTATTTGGCATGGGGAAAATTTACAATTATTACGCGGTACTCAGCTATGTTAAGGGCGTCCATAAAATAATAGCAGTATTTATCACATAAAATATTAGCCTTTGAATAATCTTGATATTATATTTCAAAAAATTGTTTCACAAAGTGATTTTTTATCAATATACAAATTAGATAATTCGCTATCGCATGAGCAATTTTTGAGTCTCTTGGGAATACCCTGTCACGTGATACTGCTAAAAATAGATGAACCAGAAATAATACGAAAAAATGCATAGTCCAAGGGCTTAACATTAACAAATATAATCTTTTCTGTTTCTAACTTGTAAAATGAACTTCTAAAATTCCGAAAAGTGCTGGGAGCTTGAAATATTCAAGTAAGAACAATTATTAAATTCAACATAAACAGTGTATGAACAGAAATTTGCAGGGAGTTCCCACAAATAATGCTTATTTATGTGTAATGCGTAGCGATTTCATACAGTTCCAAGCACTTTTTGATATAATTGGGATATAATGGTAACACATATGTGTTTTCGCCTACGATTAAAATTTCTTTTAATGATATATATAATAAAACATGCCAATATTAAAAGAGGTACACAAAATAAAATGTAAAGCAGTTGGTCGTGATTCGTACCGAGGGACTCAGTGTTTTTCGTTCCGATGGTGGTGATGCGAGTTTGTATGTCAGCAGTCGTCAAGTCCGTCAAATTTGAGGTGACAGTAAAATAATGCGAAGAGGAAGTAGCTGCAGATGGTAAAGAGGCATTTGTTGTCATGGCAGGCGAAATATTTGTGGAGTGTTTAATAAGGGGGGTGGTCTGTTTTACTGATTGCGTAAGCGGAGTACTGTCATGCATAGTGGCTGTTAAAACATTAGGAGTAGTTATAGGAAACAATGCCAGGAATTCATTTTTGGGCAAGTAGTTTCATGCGGGATTGGTGTACTATTAAATGCATAAGATTCATTAATAAGTGTGCTTCTGTTAACATGCTGTTCGGTTACGTCAGTCGTCGAAAAGTTATTGTATGTCCTGGACGAATCCCTTCCGAGTGTAAAAAAAATCACATTTTAATTTGCAAAATAAAAAATTGATTCTGGCATGCGCGGATCCAGAATTTTTTTTTTCCAAAAGGGGTGGGGGGGGGGGGGTCCGAAGGTTAATTGTTAGCCCGGGGGGGGGGTTGGTCGGGACCCACCCCACTCCCTTTCAGATCCGCGCATGTTCGATAATAATCAATTGCACTCTTCTCCACTCACACGAACAGAGGAGTGTATACACAGCATCAACAATAAAAAGTTGTCCATAATTTTTTTTTCATTTCTTTACTTTTTCAAACTCTAAAATAAAAATATTTCATTTTTACCCTGTTTGTGTGCGCACTCGATCAAAACGATCGAACGCGTGGGAAAAAAAAAACTGTAATGCAATGTTATACTCTGTCCCGAGTTTTTGCTTCCACCACTTTTTGCTTGATATTTCGATAATCATAAATACCTTTGTGCTCAAACTATGTTCATCCACTAATATGAAAAATGTCCAGATTATCTGTTTTGAAACGCCCCCATTACCGCTTCAGGTTTCAATACAAATCCCAAAATAGAAAGTCTACGGAGATTTAGCATTGCATCAGCCATTATTAAGCCCGGATGATAACGTTGAAAAATTGTGCGAGGTGTCCCGAGAACTTCCGAATGGAGAAAAGATGTAAACATTTCCCATTATAAATCTCCGTAAGAAATTTGTTTTCGTTCCTGTGAACTTTTATGAGGGAAAAATGATAATTTGTCAATGAAGATATCTTGGATATTTTTCCTTTTATCGATTTCAACAGCATTTCTTTCACAGGTATGTGTATTTTTATTAAAAATCATCAAAAAGTGATGGAAGCAATAACTTGGGACAGACTATAGTTTTCCCACGAAAACTTTAACAGAAATCTAAAACAAAATCGCCCAATTAACGGTATTAATAAAAAAGAAGATACAATGACAAAAATAAGAGATTACTCACGCTTCTCGCTGGTGATTTCCAACAGCGGTCTCATCGTTGTGGTCAAATCTACAGATAAAGTTTAATTTTCCATTTCATTTGCATCAAAGATTTGATATTAAAAAAAAAGCGTTTAACCCTCTGGCTGCGAGAGGGACACATATGTCCTTTTACCGCTGGCTGCGAGAGGGACATATATGTCCCTCACGACGTCATAAACGTAAAATCATTTATCCCTTTCATTTTTAATGAATTTCATTACATCTTCACTCGAATTTTAATGGATAAAATGATTTTATTTTTTTAGAAACATCAATCTTTTGTTATAGAAGATAAACAATTTAATTACAATACTGCATTTAAAAAAAAAAAATTAAAAATAGACAAAAGATACGGACACTCGCAACGACTTCATTTCGTAAGTAATGAGTGTTAACTTGTTAGCGGTTATTATCTTCGAAACTCATGCAGCCTTTAATGTGAATAATATCAAACAAATGTGAAAAATAAATTTAAAAGAATGTTTTGGGGCAATATATTTATTTGTGACTATGTTCACAGTATGTCATACCTATTCATACCGTTCTCCTTTTTAGTTATCCCGGTTATAAAAATGAATGAAATTATCATACAAACCAAACAAATCGAACAATAAAAATGAATTATTCAGTAATCATTACCTCTCCACCCCGTGTTTCTTCGTCAGGATTAAAAAAAGTGAATTAATGCATGCCGTTTCTAATAAATTTTAAGAGTACATCATATTTAATTAACCGACATCGGAATGCACACCATGATTAACATTTTTTTTTAGATATGAAAGTGATGTTCCTCTGCTATGAAAATATACAGAGTATGGTTTTCATTGTTGAGTTGCGGTATTTGCAAGTTGTCAGACAGTTTTTAGAAACTGGACTCGCTAGTGCCGTGCTCCTTATCTAAGATTTTCTTAAAGTACATGTATGTATACCAGGCCCTTGTGGAAGTCTAATGTACATTTTGCGAGAATCAATTGTAAGCTAAATAAATGGCCTAGTATACTACTGTACACAGGGAAATATTCGCCCCGTTTTATTTTCGCCCTTTTCGTCCTCGTTGTCAGAGGGTAATTTTAAGATCCAATGTCTCAAATAATCTCTCTCTTAACTGTTTCTGAGCGAAATCAAGACGGGGCGAGGCTGTTTGCCAATGTAGAGGGGCGAAAATTACACGGGGGAAAATGTATACAGTATCACGATGAATTTGCAGCTCATTAGAATTTGAAGCTTCGAAGTGAATAAAGGAGAAATCCATCATCTATTCTTTCTGACATAAATTATACGCATATCACCTATTTATCAACTTCTGATATAAAGCACAACTTAATACGTTTAATTCGAATATTGTTCAAAAAGGCGGTGTCAGTAAATCTACGTATTCCTATTTTTTAAAGATATTACTTAATAACAGATAAAACGGCTAAAATCTTTATTACACAATAAATGCATATAAAATCTCACTATAAACGTTTACTCATTTCATTTGTTGCAGTGCTGTTTGTTTTTGAAACAAAGGATGACTGCACTTAGCGCCGGGTTTTGGGCCCTTTTCGGTCGCTTAATTCTGTTGCGTTTATTTCTTATCCTAATACATGTATCACTTTTGTTATATTTTTTACAGAGTCTAGTCAATTTCCAACATGAATTAAGGTAGTCCTATACTTGGCACTAAATGAGCCCAATCACTAAAAGCTTAGCTTTAAATGATAGATATACATTATAGTAATACACATACAAAAGAAAATATGTATATATGTTTACATGCTAGTCTTTTCTTATCACTTATCAGACGGGAGTACCCTCTTCCGAAAAATATTGACAATGATGAAATTCGACAGACGTCCGTTTTTCCTAAAGATAATTACCAATTTTGGGGAAATCAGAAATGGACATACAAAATAGCGTAATAAACATTTATAAAAACCATATTTCATAAATATTTTTGCGCAAATGGTTGTGAATAAGTACGCTTTATAGGCCCGATGTATCAAAAAAGAAAACAAATAAATGCGATACATGCATGATATTTGGTCATTTTCTACAAAAATACAACTACTGTTTAACGAAGAACAATAGACATACATGCGCTGACTATGTACGAAGTCAGTATAAAAGTGGGCGTTCTCATTATCGTTTGGAGATGAAAACAAATTCGTACTTGGTAACAACATCTATAATTTTATTTAACGCATTTACGAAAAGTTTCAGTTTAGATGTTGACCATCTCTGCAATTGAAAGAAAAATTCTTCTTTTAAAAGTTTATATTCTCGCAATTATCGCATGTCCTTAAGTGCAGTCATCCTTTCACAAAGTAAAAAACAAAACCAAGGTATTGATATACTACGTATTTGATTTTTTTGAAAGCTTTCTCAAGAACTGTATTATATACGTTTATGTTTAAAGTGTGGACACAATTTTGCAGGCAATATCTCCAATCATACCATTACCATTGATCATCGGAACTTTTGGTTCATGAAACAGCCATAGCAAGCATACATGAACGAAAGTACTGTCATGGTGTAAATTTATATCAAGACGGTGTCTTTGGCATAAGACGTATTTCATGCAGAAAAATTAAATATTTAAGTAGACCTGAGACCTAATTGGTTTGTCTTAAAAACAAAGATGAGTTGACAAATCGCTTATAGTAGATAAATGTACTTTATTTACTATTATACATTTACATCTACCGAGTATGATTCTCTCTATTTCTTACAGAAACTTGTAGGTAATTAAAAGCTCTAGAGAAACAGTTAGACTCAAATCCACACGCCCCGTTTATCTAAACCTTTTGGTCGAAACCTAAAGCGCCCTAAGAAAAAACACGGATTGCACGAAATAATAATATTATACTTTCATGTTAAATACTGAAATCTGATTGGTTAAGACGCAGTTGACAATCCGTTCCCATACCCTCAGCTTTAGCAACACACATGACAACGGGCCGATAGAACGAATTGTTACATGCGCGTAAATTATGCGCGTACGGTTCGCCGTAGAACTCGCGTCTTTTCTATATAAAAGCTGTAAAACTTGCTATAAAATTAAGACATTCAGTATAATCAAATAAATAGTGCCTTCTTAGGAGGGTACCAGTTGACAATGGTTTTCACGGGGTGTCAATTTCAACTGGTACCCTCCCAAGCAGGCATTATTTATATAATGATAATGTCAGGCTCAAAATCCCATAGGATGATGTATATTAACAGTAATTTGGTGAATTTTACTAACTTTTACAATCAATATTTTAATTAATTAAAAGAAAGAAGAAATGAAATGCTTTCTTTGATGATTCATGCGGGTCATGAAGGTAGCGATCATTGCAGAAAAAAAAATACATAACCCACTATGTATATTTTACTGCAATGTCACAATCTTCATATCCCGCAAGAATCACCAAAGAAAGCATTTTATTTTGTTTAATTATTCGCGGCGAATTAAACTGTTAACATGGTTCAAAACATATAATTTTAAAGGTCTCTTGGCCTGATATCAGACACTATACATGCGCGGATCTAGAGGGGAGGGGGGTCATATTTACAAAAAAGTTAAATTATCGCAAATATGCTTCGAACCCCCCTCCCTCTGGCAATTACAATTATCCCCCCCCCGGGGGAAATTTCTGGATCCGCGCATGCTATACACTTTAACAAGATAGATAATTAACATCGATTATTGATAAGATAGCGCCAGTACTTTTAGAGTATATTTCTACTTGCGTGAGTCCAGTGAAATTAAACAAATTATCAATTATTAAAATCTTTACCAAAAAAAATACTTTATTGTACTGTGTAACAGTTGACTAAATTTAATTAAAATAAAAGGATGTACTTATTTAAAAAATTCTCTCTCTCTCTCTCTCTCTCTCTCTAAACGAAAATTTTAGTTTAAGTATATCAAATTTGTTTAAAGTGTCGTAGCATACATGTAGTTCCCATGTAAATAACTAACATTGAGCTATTAGTGTTTTAATTGTCAATATTAATCTTGTGAACAAGGTAGGTGTTCCGTCTTGTTCGAAAAATTGCCAAATGATTGTCTGATATACCAAGTAGATCTAACATTCTGAAGGAAGTCGTAAGATGTTGACCTTTTAAATAAACATTGCAGATGAAGAAATAAAATTCTAAAAAGCTGTTTTTCTATGCTAGGCGCTGTGTTCTGTAATGTTCGCGGCTTACGTAACCGCGTTGGATTTTTCATTATAAGAAAATGCATCCAAGTTGCATGGTATTTTATTCACAATAATAGTTGTTTTATCAATAAATTCAAATGATTTTGCATGTCCCATATTAGAACTATCAATGGTCAAATTTCTTCATTTTAAACAGCCGTATGGATGAAATTAAAACAATTTTTTTATAGCCAAATATTTAAGCAAAAACAATGTATTACTTTTAATCAATATAAAAAGTCAAATATTTAAGCAAAAACAATGTATTACTTTTAATCAATATAAAAATAGTCCGATTTAAATGTAATTATTATTATTGATGGATAATACATTCGTTTGCGTGCCCACTCGTAAAAACTAGGTAATGAAAATCCCTTTCTATAAATTTGCTCATCATATTTTGATTGTACTCTAATACTACTTTTATTAAATATGGGAAATCCTGTTGGTATCATTATATAGCCTTATACATACATTTATATGTTTTTATAATTATGTATCAAACACACTTTGCTTCTGCTTCTCAACAGCAATAAATTCAAGGATACAGTCATGAAATCTTGGGAAAATGTATAGTGGAAAAAACAGTAAAGAATTACAGCGCTAGCATTGTAATCCGAACGTCGAAGTAGAACGCGCACTTGTTACATTCTTTGAACTTTGAGAAAATCCCGCGTAAAAACGTCAAAAAATTATGACGTCGTTTTTAACGTCGCAGTGACGTTAATATTTCTGTTCAATAACGTCGCAGCCAGAGGGTTAAACATTTGACATAAAAGACAGAATTTTACAATGATCTGTGAGATTTAACAAAATTTCTGTACCTTTACACAACAGACTTTGGCCGTCTTCCCTTAGACGGCAGTGTACGGGTTTCCCATTCCTCGATTATAAAAACTTTGATGTTCTAAAGACGCGGGTATGATAAGGCAACTGTCAGCGATCGATCGAGTAAAAAATCCTCTGATCGATATGACGTCACAATAAGCAGCATGATGTCATATTTTACTCAAGAAACCTGTCAATTTTAACTTTATCTCTGGTCCAAATTATGAAACCTAGAGGCGTAAAATGTCACTAGAAGCTTTTTTAACAGAATATATCTTCGATTTCTCTGTATTACGTATCGTTAACATTGAAGACGTCACAAGCATGTTTAATAGAGAAGATCAATGTCGGGAGACAAATCATCGGAATGCAGTGTAAACAATGCCGAAATAAGAAGGCGTGAGTCAATCAGTATGGCAATCGAATTATTAGGAGCATGCCTTTCTGGGTGTAAAGATTGATCAAACAGGTAGAGCATTTTGAAGATGACGTAGAGAGAAAGCTATTGTTTGAAAATAAAATTGCCTACAAATATTTGATAGTAATGTCAAGTGTATATATAATTATATTTGAAAGTACAATAGTATACGTAAGCTAAAAAAAGCAAATGCATATCTTAATATAAAGTATGACATTTAGCTTTCACTCGAGCTTAAAATGTTTCGATATATTTATTAAAATGTTAAAAGTTATTATTGGTAATTTTTATGCTACTCATACCTTTCTGTCTGCAAAGACCTCAACCATGACCTTCACTTCTACTCCAGTTGTCCATGAAAAAGATAATGCAGCCTGTAAAGAATATAGGATGCTGGGGAGGTTTAGATTCCTTCAACCGAATGTCTCATCAAGCTCCTAGAGCAAGTCACACAATTCAACAATTTTAAGTTTAATGGAAATCATTATTTTCAAATCAGTGGCACTGCTATGGGCAACAAAATGGCATCAACTTATCAATGATGCTCCAAGATAAATCTAACATCCAATAGCTGATGAATCTAAAGAAAATTTAAGAAAAATCGCTAGTTCATTCATATAATTTATAAAAGTATTACAGGAAAAACAGAACCGAGATACAGAAAGCCTGCAGCAAAATGTTAGCCATCACAAGATGCAATTATCAACTTGACAGTTGATTAAACTACTTAAAAAGTTAAAAAAAAAAGTTTGCAATTAACGATAAGTTATTTTAAAAAAAAAGGTTTGTGGGATAATGAAAGCCAGCTATTTAATGAATCACTAAGATGCTCAGGCGGAGGAAATGAATTAATTTTTATCAGTGTTGCATCTTTTATGGCCCTCTTTTTTAAAACTGCCGAGGAATAAATAATATCAAAAAGAGAGTCTGAACTCCGAGCTCCTATAAAACAAGCAGACGAAAGCTAAGAAATCAAACGACAGAAACAATCGATTCCTTAATAGAGCAAGGACAATATACGATATTTGATTGCAAAATAAGAGACGATCTTGGAAACCAAGTTTTACGATCCAGGTGAAAAAGTTTTAGTCTTCAAGAAGTCACAGTCATCTCTTCTTTAAAAAAGACCGAAAACTCCATCTTTACCAAAGAAGGGTACCCGTCAAATTCGCTTAAAAACCATATATCGTCAAACCTGGATACTTCACCAAGAAAATAACAAAAACATCACATTAAGAAAACAATTTAAAATGTATTGCTTATTTGGAAAGGCAGACTTCTGTAAACTGCATGTTCTTTGGTTCAGACTCTCCATAAATAATGCCGTAAAAGGAGGAAACAGGGTAGAACGGGGATGTCTGATCTTTAATAAGCAAATCAGAATAATACTAAGAACTTAGTAATTTTCTCTTCAAACACAGACTTATTTCTATCTTCGAGAGACAGCCAATGACGTTTCTTTAATAATAAAAAGATCGGACTGTAATTTGCATACAACATAACATTTGGAATATCAAATTTATTGCTTTTTATCTTTTGACAACAGTTTTGCCAGAATGTTTGTGCACAAACTAGACAGTTCTAGAAATGTTTACAAACTTTACAATTTGTTCTCATGATCGCGCATACCCCTAAAACTTACAGCATTAACTAAAGTATTTACCTTCATCAGAAGGACTCTATAACGTACACGCCCAGTCTTAATTTGAAGCAAAGAAAAACATTAGATGCATATATTTCCATTGTGAATGATGCGTTCAGAATCAACTCTACAAAATGGAGAATAAAAATCATTGTTTAGAATCGTCATATTCAGTGGGCGCACCTTTTTACATACGAGTTAATGACTTTGGTAATAAGAATAACTGGCATTTTATGGATGCAGTATATGTTCTTATCGCCAAGTGTCAGCGAGAGGTTTTTTTTTAATGTCGGGGCACCTAAATTCTTAACGCATACATTGTATCTATGATATTAACGTAAAACATGCACATTTAATGTTGGATAACATTTTTAAAGCATCCGCTAATGACAGACAAATTTAGTATTCAACATCCCAAGTTTGCGAATAAGTTTAAGGATGACCTATCTTCTATTAATTCAGTTATGATTTGATAGCTCGTGCGTAGTTTTGATTTGACGGCTCGTGCTCAAGTTTTTCGTCAAATATTTTAAAGGGTACCTGCAGTGCCGGTCATTTTTTTGATATTATGGAGATCTATGTGAAAAAACGTCATTCTGAAAAATTTACTGCGATTGCAAAAGTTCTTTTAGAGATATTTGGGGAAATCCAAATTTCACACCTGAACGGTTTTTGAATCAAGATGAACTGTGACGTCATGGGGTCAACGCCGCTACATAAGAAACAAGATCATTTTATCGATGTATGAACAGTTGTTTCTGTATTTTTATTTCCTTTTCAACCCAGGATAACTAAATAAAATGTTGTTTTAATTTAAACTCTTATTTTATCGTACAAAAATGCCGAATTCGGAAAATTGATTGATGAATTAGTCTTTGTAACAAATTCAGTCTATGTAGCAAAATGACAATCAAAGCAATATTGTTAAAATAAACATATTTTCGTATTTTTCTGGGATGCGCCAGTTAATGTATATCCAACACAGCAACAAACACACAGGTATTAACGCAGCAATGCACCAGAACATTTATTAAACCGGAAGACAAACAAAAATATAACACACAGAACCCTACGGGTCACACTCTGCAAACCCGGAATACATGTTATTTAACATAATGGTGTCACCATTTTTCATCTGTTTTTTTCTTTTATACAAGTGTAAATACTTAATGCAATAAAGGTATTGTTAAACATACAGCATACTTTATGCAATGACAACTTAAACTGAATTCTGACGTATGTCAAGAATTAACACTTAAAAGGGGATTATTTTGCCCCACACACAAATCACACGTTTAATCACAAACATAGTCAGATAACCACTTCGGTGGATGGCGAACACGGGTGGGTCTAGGTTGCAGGTCATCATCGTTGCGAGTAGGTGGTAAAGCGGCGGCACTGTCAGGGTGTGTTATCTCAGGAACTAGTGGTTCTGTGAGTTTATCTGCAGGTGATGAGGGATGAAGTGGAGTTTTAGGATCCGAGAGAATAGTAGGTATTGGTGGTGGTGATGGGTATGTTGGATTGGTTAAGTTGTTTTCCAAGCCCATCAGTTCACGAGGCAACTCATCACACTCATCGTCAGAGGGTAGGGTGATCGGAACACTGTCTTGACGTATTTCCTGCGCTGGTACTAAGTAGCAATCACTGTTTTTAACACGATAATCTGTTCGTCGGAGCTGGGAGCCACTGAACTTGCTAATGTGTCGCCAGTCGCCATCGCAAGATACTACGATATACCTGTCTCTGGTTTTTGATTTATAACGGTCGCAATATAAGTACACCCAAGTCACCAATTTTGCTCCGACATCCAGGGGCACTACTCTTTCCGGGTTGTTTAGAGGCCTGACTGTGCGGGTGATTATCGGAGTAACTGTGCGACACATTGGATCATAACGCAAGATTTCTGTTTCTAGTTCCTGTATTGCTCGCTCTGCTATGGGGTTTTTATTGATATTCTTTATACGTCCCACTTCAATGGATATGCGATGCTTGGCTAAGGGTTTGTTGTTGACTAATGCAGTAAATCCAGGTGCAGGGTCTGTCCGGATTACAGCAAATGGGCCAACTAACGGTAGTATCTCTGAACACAAAATGAGTAGTTTCATGGCGCTCATTTTGAATGAGTAACGTCCGTGTATAGGAAGTTATGTACTCACGCAGAACCAGTATGAGTTCAACTGCAAACAGATAGCCAACTTTGTCAGGTGGTTGACTTGAAGAGTGTTCTGGTTGAAATTTAGGTGTACTTTTCAATGCAGTGCACTGATAACACTTGTCTGAGGTGTTGTTAATAGATTTGTCCATGTCAAGTGCAAAGAAGAACCGATTTACCCTTTTTTTTAGTTGATTGGAAGATGGATGGTTCAATGAAATGTGTATAGAAGTAAGGAGTCCGTCGAAAACGCTGCGAGGAACGATAATGCACTCCTGTGTTGGGTGGAATGGTATATTACGTTTGACCACCAATAACCAGTCCTTGCCAATGACTGCATGCTGTAAATAACGCTTGACATCCCGAACATTTGTTAACTATTGGATGGTATTGTGCCTTGCAGAAGGTGTGCATGTGTACGTCTCAGGTCTGGACAGTCTTGTTGGATGGCAAACCACGAGGTTCTTGTGGTAAATGGCATTTTGGCTCTCCCCTCCTCTATGTCCTCAGTGGTTACTCGTTGAACAACTGACATGGCGGTAGTGTTAACAAAGGAACAGATTTGGCATGAGGGGTCATCACAAGCGGGAGCATTTCGACTGCTAAAATCTGTTGGTAATATAGCCGCACCAGACACATGGCACAAAGATACTTGAAACCTGCTCACAGTTGACAGGAATGTTGATACACGTGGGATAGTAGAAAATTCGCCACGGCATATTTTCTCGAAGGCCTGCACACATGGCTTACTATCGGTGAGAACACAGGCGTTTAGTGACGACTGTACAATGTATGGAACAAAATGCTTTAAAGCTGCTAAAGTTGAAAGTGCTTCGACCTTACAGGGCAGCCATGTATGCTGATTAGCTCGGAGCCCACTCTACAAGTCAGCTCCTCTAAAATGGTCTCTGAGCCAGGCATACCCATTGCTGAACGAGCGTAAACTCTGACGCCACGAAAGGGAGTTACCACACCGCAGTACTTCATGGACTCTTTTGCCAGAGGGATTTGATAGAATGCCTGTGTAAGATCTGTTACTGCAATATATCTCCACTGAGCAATTTGTCGGAGAGTCGAATCTACGTCAAGCATAAGCGATGGCTGGGGCTTGCTGTATCTCCCAACATCTGCGAAGGCTGTGACTAATCTGAAGCCCCCAGATGTTTTTTGACTAGGAATGACGGGTTTACATACCCGACATTGACTTTCACAATCTCTGGCTTAGTGAAGACACCACATGCCTCCAACTCGTCAAATTTGTCCTGAAGTGTTGAAAGAAGTTGTTTATTGTATTGAGGTAAGCGTCCCTTTCGTTGAGGAGGTTGGACTGGCCCCATGTAAACAACAGCCTTGAGTGGACCACTGGCACCATTGTAACCTTTAAAATCTGGATTAAACACCTCATTGTATGTGTCGAGAGTCTGTTTGAACTGTGCTTTCATTTCGGGAGAAAGGGTATTTTCAGGGTCAAGGTTGACTGCAGCAGAATGTGTGGTTGATCTTTTGCTGGCTTTAGTGTTGAGCTTAGGGTCAGGTGTAGTGCTTTCAAATTGAGAAACATCCGGGGAGAAAGTGGGTCTCACTTGGCACAAGTGCTGGTTACTTTTAATGGTACAAGGATCATTTGACAAATTTGCAATCCGTACTTTTCCTGCTACACTGTCTATAAATGAAGGAGGGGGGGGGCAATTTGTTGTAGAACTCTGGCATGATGTGGGCTCCAGCGAAAATGTGTTTTACTCATCCGGACTAGTCATATTGTCGGGAAGTTTGACCTCAATGTATTCTACCGGCCACAGAGTTGTGGTGTGTCCCACTGGGGCTCGGAATACTTGTGTGAGCCGAATGGAGTGGTGTCCTTTCCGAACTTTAGTGCCATACCGGAATACACACTTGTCACTAATTTTGACTACCTGTCGGGCGAGTCTTATTGTAATGTCATTTGCCTCCATAAATGGAATTCCAGCCAAAATGGGGGTGTCCAGATTGTCAACAACTTGTCCTTCAAATTTTAACTCTTGCCCATCATGATTAAAGGTAAGTCGAGTCTCACCAGATACATGGAGCGGTGATAATCCATCGGCCTGGTGGGCATATTGTGAAGAAGAGGTGACTACTGCTTGTAGGTTGCTGGCAACATCCGATCGAATCATGTTACCAGTTGCGCCACTGTCCATGGTAATACGAACGGAATGATGTGCCAGAAATGCATCAATGTATGGAGATTGGCGGATTTGTACCCTGGCAACAGAGGCATCCTGAGGAAATGGTATTTCCTCTTCATCACTGCACTGCTTATTGTCTGTACCCATTATCTGTCTTGCCTCGGCAAAGTACTTTTTGTCACTTTGGGGTGATATGAACACTTACTAAGGTAGTGATTGTAAGGACGACCAGAAGCTTTACACAAAGGGCATGATTTCTGGACTTGCGGTGATGAGTTTTTTTTTACTGACGAAAACTAAGTGCGCATAGCTCTGGCATCCTGTGTTTCGTAGTCTTTCTAGTAGCGAATCAAGGGCTAGGAAAATTTCAGGCTTCAATGTAGCTAGTGTACGTGATCTTAATTCGGTCCCATACCTTTGTTTCACTAATCTTTGAAGATCGGGATGGATGAGGGTAAGCCAAGTGAGTACAATCAAGTTCTCCAGTGTAGGGGTAAGTTCTTCATCCTCTTGGATTTTTTGGCCATTGTGTGTGATACCCAGTTCAGTTTTCAAGAGGTTATCTTCAGTGAACTCCATGAGTCTATGAAATAAGTCTTCAGGTCTTTCGTTTGGCTGTAGTTGTATGTTTGTTAAGTCCAGGAAATGGGCACCAGTTGACTGAAATCCATAGTGTAGGCGAATAATCTGCCATATGTCCCTAAGTGTCGTAGAATTATTTACTATGGTGCTCCTCGAAATAATAGGTATATAATTTGCGATCTGACCGAGCAAGAGTTCGAGTGTCCTGACTTTCTGTGCGTGGGTCTTGAGATTGGCCTCGGGGACATTCTCATCGTCGTCCACGAAGTTTCTATGGGGGTTAGCGCGGGTTTTCTTCCCCCAAGTTGCACCGTCCTCTAGATATGGTAAGAAATTAGGGTCCAAGGAGAGAGTATAATAAATTTTGTATCCAGTTTTCGTAGAAGTTAAGTTTCTACTTTTGTCAAGCACCACTGTTTTGACCCCCTATTCGCCATGTTGTTCACGGTGTTGTACAAAATACGACAATACCTGAGTGTCCGGGGTGAATCTTTTATCTCGCTGTTGCTGTCCGCTTTTAGGAGAGTTGAATAGGCATGAAAAATAGCTTGGGTTCGTAAATGACCGCTGCGACCACGCCAGTTAATGTATATCCAACACGGCAACAAACACACAGGTATTAACGCAGCAATGCACCAGAACATTTATTAAACCGGAAAACGGGGGACGAATGACAAACAAAAATATAACACACAGAACCCTACGGGTCACACTTTGCAAACTCGGAATACATGTTATTTAACATAATGGTGATGATTTTTCCATTACAGTATTAATAATATTGATAATAGTACATATTTTTTAAAAGTTATTATAACGCGGGGTCTATTCCTCGTACGAGACATAAAATTCCCAGCATGCATCTCAACGTTGAAACAACGTCAAGCATCAACATTGAAATGACGTTGAATTTTGGTTGAATGGACGTTGAAATTCCGATGTTGATTCAACGTTCATATCTGACGTTTCAACGTTGTTACAACGTTTAAATTTAGTTAATATTTGGTTGAAATTTCGTCAACTGTGTGACCTTGGACACTGATTTTTTTTCCATATTGCAGTGAATCATTTTTCGGCAAATTATTTTATGAACAACATGACACCAGAACAAATATCATTAATCAATTTATTCAAGATAATTATAATATTATAATAACAGTTAATTAAATTGAAAGTATCACTTAAAATCACTGATGGATAACCTAACTCACAGCTGTAGCCAGCTTTTCACAAAAACATTACTTTAAGAAGATGAAAAAAGTCAAATCATTAACAATGGCTCAAGTGAGCGTGAAAAACAGTCGATCTCTTCTCCTTCCATCCCCTCCCACACGCTCCGGGGCATATTTCAGAAATTTTGCCAAATCTTCATTAAATTTTGATTCTGTATACTGTGAATGAGATGTCAATATAGTCTCTTAAACAGATATTAAGGTGCTTTATTTTACATGTTCCTCTGTATATTTTTTCTTCTTTACATAAAGACAATTCAACCAATATTGGATCCTTTGATCTCCCCCAGTGGCGATTTCCATGCAGATCAATGGATCTAATTTCAATAAGATTGTCAAATAGATAAAAAAAAACCATTTAAATAGATGTATACTGTAGATTCCTTATTAAACACAAGGAATTAATATCCATGTAAAATTGCAAAAAACACATCTCGCGGATTTTATAATCCCACTATTAATTTTTGGCAGGTGGAAATTTAATGAAAATATATGATAAAAATTAGGCGTTCTAGCAATTTGATGCATTAAACGATTGCATCACAAATTGAAGTACTCATGAAAAATAAGGAATCTACAGTACTCTGCGTCTGTACCAACTAATCAAATTATGTTTTGAATGTTTCAATCTACACGTACTACATTACAATGAGAAATTTGACAGCAGTAAAAATCAGAAAACACATTTTACCTATTATAAGGAGGTAGAGTTCGGAGGAACCAAACGCTTCCCCGTTTCCTCTTCATGTTTTTAAACCCGCCATGTACGAGTTGGTCATAGTTCTGGAAATAAATTGAAATATGTCATACTTCAAATACTTAGTATTTCATATCACTCCGAACACAATGTTATTCATTGATTTTTCTATAATTGATCTTTAATTATTGTCCCCCGCCGCAACGCGGAGCGGGGACATAGAAATGCCGGGCGTCCGTCCGTGGGTCCGTGTGTCCGTGGGTCCGTGTGTCCGTGGGTCCGTGTGTCTGTGGGTCCGTGGGTCCGTGTGTCCGTGGGTCTGTGTGTCCGTGGGTCCGTGTGTCCGTGCGTCCGTCCGTCACACTTTTTTGTAAGCGCTCTCATGCCTACAAATTTTGACAGATTTTCATTACATTTATACCAAATGTTTATACACCTATTACCTTGGTCAAGTTCGAAAATCAGCATTGGTCGATACTTTTTGTTGGAGTTATGGGACTCTGACCACAATAATGACTCCGTTTTATCAAAAAATTGACCTTGTAAGTGCTCTCGGGCCTACAAATTTTGACGGATTTTCATTAAATTTATACCAAATGTTAATACACCTATTACCTTGGTCAAGTTCGAAAATCAGCTTTGGTCGATACTTTTTCCTGGAGTTATGGGACTCTGACCACAATAATGACTCCGTTTTATCCAAAAATTGACCTTGTAAGCGCTCTCATGCCTACAAATTTTGACGGATTTTCATTAAATTTATACCAAATGTTTATACACCTATTACCTTGGTCAAGTTCGAAAATTAGCATTGGTCGCGTCCCCACGAACCTGTAAAATATAAGCAATCCACGAAAATTGGCCCCCACGAAATTTAATGATTCCACAGTACAGTATACTAGTATACTGCTTGAACGGCGGGGGACCCAGGAATTCTATTCTTGTTCAACAACATAATTCCTTATTTACCTTAACATTGCTTTCTTCATGTGGTCAGTACCATCTGCCTTTGCTAAAACCAAAAACTACAGTTACTGTGACAAAGCTTGAAATTCTTAACTAAGAGATCGACTGATAAACGGTTAAAAAAAGCTGCAGGGGTTAAATAAAAGGTCATAAGGCTTTAAGGTAGGTGACCGACACCACCCCCCGTCCATGTGGTGGATTTGGTCATGTTGCTTCGGAACTGATCAGGAACGGAGTAACCCCTTCACAACCGAATTACTAAGGTACAAGTATTTGCCACTTATAGAAGGTACTGGGAGTTACTGAAAGTGTTCCGAAGTCTGTGATCAAATCTCAATGGAGGCACTGTTAACGCTCCTGTCTAGAATGCTAACACATCATTCGAAGAAACTTCAAGAATGCCAGCTGAAAATAATTAAGATGTATTTTATATAATACATGTATAATGTAATTTGTTACATGTCAAACTTTGTTTGCGTGAAATATATATCTAAACTTGTCCTCCTGACTAAGTGGCAGCCCCTCTTGCTTTTCGGTAACTGCTGACAGTATTTCATTCGCACTCTTAAGGAGGGGAACACATTTACTTAGCGCTTCATTATTTGAGCAAATGTAAGCTTTGTTTTGCATAGCTTTCAAAAAAGCCACATCTCTCTAAAGTTTTATGCTGTCTTGTAAACATGCAGCATCATTTTCTTGATTTTCAACTCCAGCGTTCGCCATGTCTGAAGATACGACTATATCATGCTGTTTGGTCGTTGTTTTGATTGCACCAACGTCGAAATTTAAAAAGATACTCTTAATTCAGAATAGAGATAAGTTATTTCAACTCTGGTTTGAAAACTCGAAGACAGCAAAAATGCTTACCGGGAAGGCAGTTCCTGCGAAGGTCTTCACAAGTACAGTTGGGGAAAATCCTTTTCACTTGCCATTGTCAACTGGTATGTTTTGTCCTTACTTTGAACAGTAAAGCCTTAGATGTGCCATCAATTCTTAATATTTATGTCTCCAGACCCAAAGTGATCAATTGAATGAGACCTCTTCAACAACACTCCGAGGACGGTTATGCACGTAATTTGGAATGCTTGCATCATACGCTTTAAAGTTAAAACTTGCACTAAATAACGATATGGTTTTTGTTATGTTATAGCTGTTGCTTTCCATTTGCAGTTTCCAATTTCTATGGGCATATCAATCCAAAAAGAAATATAAGAAATGAAAAACTACAAACTATACACATATCTTTAAAAAAATTATGTAATCCGATAAGCTGAGATAATCGGTCTCGACCAATGAAATTGGAAATACATGTAATAAACGACGTACGGGAAGAATGACAACATGGCGATGAAATCGAAATAAACATGAGGTATAACAGGATTATGTGAAAACATCGAAATATAAGACTTAGAAAACTGTAATTCAAACTATTAACGGTATGTAATAAATATGAAGTGAGGGGGTGAATTAAAGTAAGTTATATTTTCGGGAAATCAAAATTGTCACATTCCTCTCCCCTTAAAAACAAAAATTCTAATCTTTGTACATTAGAATAAAACGGAAGACAAATTGATACACAATTACAGAAAATAAATGTCACAGTTTATTTATGTGTAAAGTTCATTTATGCGTGAATTGGGGTATCTTTGATATCTAGGATTGTAGTTGTCAGGCATTTCGAACAGTGGTTGTACTGGTAATCTTTGCCTTCCGAGGAGCTGGGCCCGTGGGCGTTCTTCATGGTCTATTCTCTTCCTAGTGTTTTTGAAATTTCCAGACTCAAAAAAACTTGCTGTTTTATATCTATTTTCCGATAAGACAAGGTATGCTCTGTGTAGGATGCATTCGTTTATAATGTCTAGTTATTTCCGTCTTCCTGGCATCCTTCACTTTGCATATTGGACACCTGAATATGAATATGTTTTTCTTTAATGCATGTCCCTTGTTGATTCAGCCCGGAATGGGACATACAATCCTTCTACCGGGAATTCATCACCCTCTTCTTCATCAAGAAATTCCATTTCTTTCTCTTCGACTTGAATGTCTGATATTTCTCTAACTCTATCTCAGATATTAGCGATTTTAACTATATGACTAATTCTAAACTGATAGTCTCTATATACTGAGATTTAACCATTTTTAAATCCTTTTTTCATTAAACATCAACAAAATATCTCATTTATTATATGAAGAAAATATAATCCATAATATATTCATCTACTGAACCACAGATACCTTGTCAATGAAAAATATCTGTAAATCTGAAGTTAAATAAATTTAAAACACAGAATTTACTGTTCTAACTTATAGATATTTTGTTTTGTGGTCAACTACGGTGTTTCAAAAATAAAACAACTCTAATCGACTATATTCTCAAAAGTAAGAATCGGCTATAAGGTATGAAACTTAAAACAAAATGGAGCTTAAGGAAAGCATTTAATTTTAAGAAGTGTTATTAACCATACCAGAATCACTTCCACAAACATTTATAACATATCAAAGTATTTAAAATAATAAAATAAAAACTAGAGACGAGCTCGTTGCAAAGCAACGAGTAGGTCTTCCGCCGGAGCTGGGTCGTTAAAATGCGCATCAATGTAAAGAAATACGGCTTGAAAACGATATTTTGTAGATCAACCATTAAATATCTTGTCCGGGAGTTTTTCTTAAAATCTGAATGACATATACTGCCAACAATGTTAAACATTATATTTGTTGCATTTTTGTGACGTCAAATGTGCATTGTTATCACGTGAGGATACCGGTATTATCCTTACATTGCAATTTTTCGAATTATATCGCAGCGGCGCCGGTGATTGATGAAAATAAGTCATAAATATTTTTAATAGATATTCTTTTTTTGTCATATTTTTTGAGGCTCTTGCTTGGGCTTGACATAGAATTTTCTTATTTTAAAGATATTGTTAAAACATGTCATGAAATCAATAAATTGAGGTACATTTTTACATACTAGTATTAATAGCAATTTAGATATAATTTAATTGGGGTATACTCGTCGGTATCGCAAGCATGATATATTCGTTGACAATTTTACGTAAATATTTGAAAATCTTGTTGATCTTTCACCTGTGCCAAGTTGTTTTAAAATTTCTTCATAATTTTTTTACATTAGCAGGGAGAGTCTCCAACGACTGATTTATGAATTAAAGTTTTTTTTAACTTGAAGCGAAGCTTTAAATCAGTCTATTAATCGATATTGATTATTGATGTGAATAAAAGCATTAGCGTCAGCATCTATCTGATGGAAATAGGCGGTGTTAGTACTGTTTCAATATGATTTTCTTTTGAAGTTGTGATACGTTCCCTGAGATGTATCGAATGGAATACAGATCGTGACGTCAAAAGAGATTTAAGGTTTCGCGTTGATGAGGTTTTTTGGTTAATTCTTCCTTCGATACGATGATCATTAGAAGAATTATTATATTCATTTTTACCATTTAATGAATCATTTTTTTCAAAATTAAAATGTGAAATTTCATTGATCAAAGATGTTTCTTGTTTAAATGAAGTGGCGCACATGAATTCAAGAGCAGCAAAGATATTCAAAATGGATGCGCCTTCAACTGATGCAGAGGTATTGAGCTGAATTTTGTTGATAAAAGACATAGGAAAAGTTGAAATCGGAACCGGCTGAATTAAACACAAAAGGGATATACATGCGATGGTTTTTGAATTTATTATTTGTGTAGCAAGATTCGTTAAAACTGGCTTTTTTAGAGTAAGATTGTTGGAATATGCAACTATGCATACCGTGTAAGGAGGCGCGATCGTGGACGAAAATAGTTTATCTGTCAACAAAGGATAGTATGTATGTGCGAGTTTTGCAAATTTTGTTGATAGCGAGTGAGGTACATATCGATAAGTGATATATCTGGAGCTGGGAATACGCAGAGCGAGGTGATGCATTACTCATAGGTTTGTTTTGCGATGCTTATTCTTATGACCGATCAAGTGCCTGCGTTAAGTTGAAAATAACCGTTACCAAATTTGCACAGCAGTGTTTCTGTGATTGGAGTGAAAGCGTATGGGTTTATATGAACAGCGAGCTTCGACGTAAATGTTGATCGTTGGTTTCGAGCAGACGAAATCGTGAAGAGACGCCTAAGTATTATTTTACTAAATTAGATAATGTGTTTTGTTCATTTTTAAAGGTATAACTTTCAATTTTTCATCTTTATAATGTTGTATTTTGTTTGCTGACAAATAAATAGGTACAATTTTACATTTTGTTGACCATGTTTATTTGGAATATTCCCGTTCTATAAATAGTGTTAAATCAGAACAGTTGAGAAAAGTAGATGACTGGTAGAAAT
This sequence comes from Magallana ariakensis, assembly GCA_020458035.1. Lineage (NCBI taxonomy): Eukaryota > Metazoa > Mollusca > Bivalvia > Ostreida > Ostreidae > Magallana > Magallana ariakensis. The sequence continues at coordinate 28,012,631 of CM035811.1, read as the reverse complement.
TTTATTGATACAGGGATGAAAGAAATTTTTCGACAAATCAGAAGCGCCAATATGTTATCAAACTGATTAATATTAATTGGTTATGATGACATGTTCTATGAGGAGCAGGGGTAGCTTTAACATAGCAGCGTGAGGTAATTCTATATTATTAACTGAAAACCCATTTCAAAATCAGCAATACAGAAACAAGTTTCTGTTTTGAGGTGTGGAAGTTTATAAACAGATTAATTTCATGGTTCAAAAGTTGTTGATTTTGGTTTGTTGATTTCTGTCTATTGATTTGTTCTGGGGGTTTACATCATTTGAGACCCATACTTCTACCTTTGATCTTTTTTGCGATTTAGTTTTTGTTATTGCTTTATGTGTTTGAACGTTCAAAACGATTTCTTTATAAGCCATTTATCGTCGTAATCAATATGAGGTGCATGTATCAACTTTATGCAAAAAATGAAGATTAATAAATGCAGATGACATTATGTTTAAGGACGATTTTCTCTGAGTAAATTTGAGCTGAAATAGGTTTAGTTTGAAACTCATTTGTGTCTTAATTTTGTAAATCTAGTAAATGTTAGTGATGTATAGAGATATATTTTGATTTGAAATTATTTTTCTTTTCTTCTGATGTTGTCATTGATAGCATTAAGAGGTAATTTTGAAGCCTATAGCCGAATGATTTCATAAAAGATGAGCGACATGAAATGGGCGTGTCTTATATGCAATCGGAGAAATCGGTATTGGTTGCTCTGCGTTGTAATTCATATCAAGTGGTACATGAAAGGAAAAAGTGGTTGTAAATTTTTTTTGATATTTATTTATTTTAAAAATAAAATGAATATGAGTAATAAGATATCATTCTTTGAATATATGAGGTGATGATTGCGATCGGGGCGTGGTCAAATCTAATTTATTGGATTTGACAACGATCCGACCGATATGGTTAGTGATATTTTTGTGGCGAAATCTGTGACCGCTTTTTTTTTCACGGTGCTTGGTAATTCGTCTGGAACTGCATCCGCGGTGTGCAGTACGAATAGGGTGAGGGAATGTTGGCGGAAACTCATACAAAGTATGAGTCGTATGCGCGCTGTAGACCATATGGTAAAACAAGCATTACCGATTGTCCGCCAGTATACAGTTCCAGAGTTATGTTCTTATTCACCAGTTCAATCGAAGATTAAAGCTATACATTCTATAATTTTCGTCAATTTTGAATAATGGAGGAATGTATGTGTTTAATTACTAATGAAAGTAACCTTTATGCCGTTAATTATAATGCTCAATTCGATCACGTAACAAATATATCAAATATTAAACAATTAAAAATATTTATTTTCCTGCCAGGAAAGTAATGCCTCCTCGTGAATATCAATTTATCACGTGATATCGACAGCTAAATTTAGTCTATCATACCAAAACTGGTGAAAGGTCAACATCTTCATAATTGTGATAGGTTCACAAAGGAATGGATATTTCCAGTAAAGCATAAATTTGTCCGATAAACGAGTACAAACAAAAGAAAAAAATACAAGCCTGTGAGTAGATATAAATACTTCCTTTAAAAAAATGACGTAGACCTGTGTGTTTCCCCTATGTACTATATATAGATCCTATGACTGTTAATGGAGAAGTAAGGGTATCGTGAATGACAAACGTATTTTACTCATTATACTTGTATGTATTTCAGATGAACAACTGTTAAGCATATTAAAAAGAAGTTGGATATTTAATTAGGCAAACAATAACGACCACCTAGTTGTCCGCGGACATGCGCAATGAGGTCGGTTTCGCTCTTCCTTCATCAATATTCATGAAAAGGTATATTTTCCTGGCAGGAAAATAAACAATTATTAATCTATATCTTTGTAACGAGATGGAATTCACCATTGTAATTTACAGATTATGGATGACTTTTATAAGTAGACAAACACATGCGTTATTATTGTCATTCAAAATTGACGTAAATTATAGCGTGTATAGCTTTAATTATTTATAAAATAAAACACAAACACATAATTTATAGGATAAGCTCGCATGTGCGAATGCAACAGACTTTAATAATCATAATACATGTATGATATGATTATAAAGGAAACGGCTCTCAGTCTCTTTACTTTCATAAACAAGTACAAGCATAGTCATTCTTCAAGAGAAGAAAAAATCATGTAGAAACGAAAAACTGACAGAAATTTAATGTTATCATTTGGGAGGGGTGGGTGGGGATAGCCTGTTGTAAAGAGGCATCGATCGAACTTCCAATAACTTTTTTAAAAAACCAAATTGTGCTTTATATGTATACAAGTCATGCGTAGCACGGAGTAATTCACCCTATTCACCCGTAAACACCGGTAAACAGCTAAATGAATCAATATGTAATATCGACACGCCCACTTAATTCAAAACAAACACACGTGTTTTCTGTAACTGTCATAAAGATATATATATATATATATGTAATTGATGAGGATTCCACATTTATTGGACGAGACTGAACGGATATAACTTTATAACAATTCAGCCGACAGACTTGTTACAAACGAGATGGATATAACCAGTATTGGCCTCCGGACTCAATACTCTGTGTGGGTCGGACGTGGTCGAGGCTGGCCGCCTTATTCCCTACTGCCGATTTGACAATTGTACATAACTATATATAAGAATCTGATCAATGAGTATGAATTGATTGGTGATGACGTTTGGAAGCTGAGTGAAAGGTACACAGATATTAAATTCTTAAATAAACTCAGTGGGTATTTGATGTCCAAGATATGAAAAACTGATGATTGTACAAGGTTTTTTTTAAAGAGATTAGCAGCCGGATACCTTAAGACATGGGACTCTGTCTTATTGAAATCACACGTACAGTCCAAAAAGTGTTTATCACTACTGAAATGTTCATCTGTTACAAAAGAGATGTTGAAGTTTAATGATGAAGTCCAAAATAAAGTTAATATTCGATAGTTATCTTCTAAAACATAATATTCAGGAGTTGTTACAAAACAAATGTCAAAGAGTTATTTTTCCCATGCCCTATGGATCTATGCTGATGGATGAGCTCATTTAAACCATCAGTCATTGCGCGGAAGCAGGACTTCGCGCCATAATTTGTCCCATTCGTAATTTTTGCGCGCCGATGAGTGGACGAGTCCAAATTGGAATCATGAGAAATCCTGTGTAATAATCACAGACACGTAACGTAGGGATGGGGCGCTTCTTCCATCACCTATTTTTTCAGTAAACACTTACAGATGCGGATTTAGCAATTTGACAGGTGTGGTCCATTTTTTGAAAATCGATATGTGTAAACATCATTATTTGTCAATAAACCAGAACTTTTTGAACGTGTTCCGTGCGTATACAACTGTATTTTATAAACATTTATCTGATCACTATCTATTTTACATCTATTTCAACTTCAGAGTGCAGTGCATTATTGAGCGTTTTGCCGTTTTGGTTTAGGTAGGGAAGGTTTGCATAATGTCTAGCATCCAGAAACCCATGTTTCCAGGCATGAGAGAGTAATGTAAAAGAAAAAAAGAGAGTCTATGTAAAATGCCATAGTTTTTGCATTCATATATAACAGGAACAATTTTAAAATTTGACTGAGTATCTTCAATTGTCAAGCTTATATACTGTTATGTGATATTGGTACATGTTCATTTCAAAATTATTTGAAATTATGAATAATTTAATTACAGTCATATGATATACATGTACATGCATGTACTTAGATCGAAAGGGACGACTGAAGATTTTTTTTGAGATATGCACGGTTCATCTATAAATTTATGATTAGCGTCGAAAATTTAAATTCATTTATTATGTAATATCCCAATTGATACATGCATGCTTCCATTGATTTTTATTTTTATTGATGCATGTGTTTTGGAAAGCTATTACTTGTAAGGCTTTTACTGGTTATTCTTTGTCTGAGTTTAAGCACGTGATTATGTCTTTTATTTTGATTGGCTGTTGGTATACAGAGGGTAGGAATTTGTGGTTACGTAATAGTCCAAAGGGCGTCTGGGAGATGGGTGTAATTACATAACTTGCACCTGACACCTGCAAGACTCCGTGGGAATCTTGACCGTCAATGTGGAAATGATAAGCAATTGAATATATATATATATATATATATATATATATATATATATATATATATATATATATATATAAATACACACATAGATTTTAATTACATAAATTCTATTTTTTTAATAATGTTTTTAAGCAATATTTATTTAAGTTTTGATTTCATTTCAAAATTGATTTTAGTCAGCCTGTATGTACGAGTATACACCGTTGTAGAGCTGCTCCCATATTTTAAGATTAGATTCAAAGTGTGATTATTCATTAGATATATGCAAATTGAGAAGGCGACTCTCTTTGAAAGAGCGAGCTTTGTATTAAGGTATTGAATTCACGCAGAACGCATTAAATAAGGGGTTAGTGCATTAGTTTGCCAAAGCCAAAGTTACCCATGCATGAGTGCCCCAATTTTTACTTTGGAGAGCTCCATTTCTTTTCACAAGCGCACCAGATATCTTTCTAACGCCTTTCAAGTTGGAATTGTCCTAACATTAACTTTTAATTTTCACGTTCGCATCAAATTTGGATTGTTCTGATTTGAATTATCGTTGCCCTTTTTGAACGCGTTATAGCAGTTAGTATCCAAGTTTTGATTATTTTCACGAGTGTCCCAAAATGGGCACACAATATTAGTGTTGAAATTAATTGGCGATGGTATCTCAATTAACTTATACTTGGGATATTATCCTTAACACAGGTGCTTGATGACAGGATCGACCCCCCCCCCCGTCCATTACCCAAGATTATAGACCCCCGGGACTTTATTATTATTTTTTACATTAAATTATCCTTTTATGACATTTTTTAATCTGATTTATACATTCATTGCTCCAAATTACTTAAAACAAATATTTTTTTTAGAAATCAGACCCTCTACATATGATACAAGTATATGTACAGAGGGTCTGATTTTTTTTCAAAAATGTTTGTTTTATATTATTTTGGGCAATGGATGAATAAATTAGTTTAGAAATATGTGATAAAAGGATAATTTAATAAAAAAGAGAAATTGAGTCCCGGGGGTCTATATATTGGGGCGGGGGGGGGGGGGGTCGATGTCGATCCTGTCCTCAAGCACCTGTGAGTCTTAAGCGTCCTAAAATGCTCTAATTCGATTTTGTTTTACACAGCTAATCACTGTTAAAAGTTTCACGATCGATCGTACCTAAGTTTAATTTGGATATTCGTTGACCAGATTTATTATATTCTAAATCTATTAACCATCGCCCGAAAGTTTTGATCTTTTCACTTTATTTTTTTTTATTTTCAAGAATTGAGTGCCCACGATTTGTAAAATCTACTTTTGATTATGACTTTATCGTAAAATTTGTATCTTTAATTTTTACGATTGTCCGAACATAAGTTTACCTAAGTTGCTCTCAAATCAGCAAAACGTTGCTACAAATTTTGAATAAGACTATTTGAGTTATTTTGATTTTTGATTTGTAAACGTAAATTTTCAAATCCCAAGGTGATAATGTGATATTTTGAGAATTGATAATTAGTTATGAATCACATCTTTAATTAATGAACCTATGGTATCATGTATTCTAAGAGTTTCAACACCTTTAGGGATTTTGATGTACACCTGGGCATATGAGACATGTCTTGTGTATATCTTGTGTATTCTGTGTTAGTTCCAGGGTTTTTCTCAAGGTGAACAGACAATAGAAGTTTATAAGATATACACAAGCGATCATAACCATGTCTAGACATACAAAGCAGGAATATCCCGGCCGATATTTCAATGGCAATGGGAACTCGATAAAGATAGAAATTAAAATTACTAACTTTTAACTATCGTAAGTAATACAGAAATATTCAGAAGCGTCCAAGGTGTTCCTTAATTACGAACAAGAAGATATTAAGTGTAAATTCTAGCTCGTGATTTTATTAATCATTACATAGTGTTAATAGTGATTTTATGGTTCAGAGGGGCGGCAGTTTGATCTATATGTACATGATAGATGGACAAATAAAATGTTTCATTCAAACTTCCAGTTTTAAGGATAATGTTGTTTTAATTTTATTAGGAATTTTGCAGAGGTTTTTTTAACTGTTGGGTATCTTTGATGATTAATGTTATTGTTTTCCCAGCATTTGTTATTAACTTTTTAATTTCCTTTTGAGTTGAACTGATGAGTGGGTAATGAAAGCTATTATTAGCCACTCTGTTGGATTAGGGGTGGAAATTTAACAGTTTAAGGGTGATGATTTACTGTTTTATTATATTTTTTCGGGAATGTTACTACTGAAGGTGAATTTTATAATCCAAATCATTTATAGATTGATTCATTACATTTTTGTCCTTATATCTTTGCAAAGTGTATAAAATGTAGATGACGAGTCCAATTTTGTGCGACCCCGTGAAAACATGGGAATATTTGCCGACTGCGCTACCTGGCGGAGTATTCTCGCAAACGTAAAGGGGGGGGGGGGGGGTCGTGCGGATATTTATTGATCTATCGGCATTGATTTTTGATATGCATGATATAAATACGTTATTTTTATGTAATATCTTGTATTTCAATGCCATTTTTTCTGTGTGTTGAAAGCAAGGTGATGATTCAAATCAAAGTTAACCTGGATTACGTTACCTGTTTGTATATTCCGTTCTTTTTATAGAACACGTCGTAATTTCCGGTATGAGTTTGAAAACGCGGTTTTACAAATATTCTGAAATGTTCATGGATTGAGGAAATTGTATTCAGACTCGGTATGTTGTGGTGCAAAACATATATGCCACATATTTGGTTTTGTCTTTGTGTTTGTTACATCTTGGATTTTGTGTTCAAAATATTCTGTTATCGTCGAATTTCAACAAATATTCATGTTTACCATATTTCTTTCGGATGTACCATGATCTTGGAAGTGTTTGAACTTGACCATTAATGCGTCTTTCAAAGAAATGGTTTGAAAATGGAGGATGAGATACTGATGAACGGGTAGGTTTTTGTTAGAATATCCTCGATTTTTTTTTCATGTATATCATTTTGTTGTACCGTTTATTATATTTGAAGAGTAATTTTTATTCCGGTTGTAATGATATATAGTTTGTATGTGTTATTTCATTAATTAACGGTATATTTTGAGGTGAAACTACGGCAAGAAACACAAAACCGCAACGGGTAGCCATTGTCGATATTTTTGGGGGGTGTTTTCAACGACGTCCGCGTCGATTCCTATATAAGGCGATGCCCACAGGTCAGTTCCCCGCTGACCGTTGTTGAGAGTACTTGCATCACAGTGAAACTTGGATTGTGCATTGGATTTCGTTATGGCTACATCTTCAAAGCGACTGAAGACTGATGAGGTAGGTTATTTTCTTTAACTTTTATAAAAAAGAATTAATTTAATTTAATTTGTGTTTGACATTGTGGTGTATGTTTGCTTTTCATTGATGAAGGTAGGGGTTGGTGGATAAGTATTTTTAGCAGTAATGTTTTATTTTTTTTATTTTGTGCATTCAAGAATATTGGATATAGACTTTGGTTATGTTATTTTTGTTTCATTAGGTGGATTTTTTATTTGCTTTTAATGAATTTTAAGTAGATTTGATTTATGTATTAAAGATCAATCTGGATGGGTGTAAGGGAAGGTCTGGGTGGATGGGTACTGATACTTCATACATGTTGTTTGCTTCAGAATATTGTTTAGGGTAGTGGAATTAAATTTTGACATGGAAAAATTGAAAGTTTGTTATAGTGGGAAGGCCTTTATAAATAATTTTTTGTGCATTTAGTGTGAGAGTAATGTTGGAGAAGTATAGTTGGGTGTTTCCCTGAAGGTTAAAATTTGATGGAAGGGTGATGTAAACTAAATATGGTGTCGTTTGAAATATAAGTTGTATTACAAGGTAATGGGGACGAAATGCATCTAAATAAAAATTAGGAGATTTCTGTTTTTGGTCTTGAAAGAACTGGGATTAGCGCTTTTGTATTTTCAAGATATATCAATGATGTATTTTGTTTGTGTTTAGTCTTATTTTTTATTTATCATTTGAAGAAATTTTATGGGTTTTTTTTTTTATCAGACCTGGTAGATGATAAGTTTAATTCATGGTAAGATTTGTGTGAGTTGTAACAGAAGAATGATTTTCTTGAATGATTGCTAGGGGTGTGAGTTCTTGGTTAGGGCAGATTTGGTCATGATAATGTGATAGAGTGAATGTAATCTTTGCAAATCTGTATTTTAGAGAGCGACAGATGGAAGTTATTGAATGCATGGTTATATATGATTTCTCTGAAGCTTTTTGAAGGGATTTGGACACCATTTGAGTTCAAATTTTACTATTTTTCATTCCTAGGATTGTTGATATGGGTATTACTTATTGTTTCATCAAAATTTAGATGCCACAAACTAGTTACAAGCAATGTTCATAGTTTATCTTGGTTGTCACAAGGAATTTTGTCAGAGAAATGATAATGTCTTTAATTTACTTTACATTATTGTAAACAAATATAAGACTCAAGCTTTGTTTACATAACGATGATTTGACACCTGTATTCCTCTTATAACTTATTTGACTTCTTACATTCAAATTTTGGACAATCATTTAAGATGCGCATGTGAACGACTTAATATAAGTAAAAATGAAAATAAAATTTTGATCTCATATTGTGTCCAAGTCCCTTTAAAAAAATTTTAAAGACTAAATTTATAAATTAGGATGGTTGGGATGTTCAGAAATGGGATGTAGGTATGACGTATTCACTTTGATCCAATTTATTAAAGATGGGGCCTTAAAAAAGAAAGTTGTGTGTTTTGGTTAACCCGACCTAATCTACAAAAATGTCCTAATCCTACCATTTGTAGATTTCTGTTTTTATCTGATTGTGAATTTTATGTTATTTCTAATAAGAAATCTGTTTTAAATATAACACAAACTAACATTTTTAGGATTCATGCAGAAAAAAATTATATAATATTAATGAAAAATCTCTAACTACCTAACTTAATTTTTGCAACGTTGTTACCCTAAACACTCAATTTTGTTTATAAGGCTAGGTTGGATTGAAGAGCTTTGACCAACCCATTTAAAATGAGTTTGCTAAGTCTGACTTTTTTGTTATTACGGTATGAAAAATTATTATATACAAACCATTTATCTTAAGAAGTTATGGACTTTCTCCTAGTTTTGCTGAAAGATTTGAGATCCTTAAGAAATGCATATTCAAAGTAAATATAAATTATTTCTTTAAGCAAATCGGATGAAAAAAGAAACCGAAATGCATCATGGTAATGTTTACAAAACAGAATTGTTTGATTTCATCATCCGAAGGATTGGGGTTAATTATTCATCTTTCATGCTCTGCATTTTTGAAAAGAATGGAAACTTCAGAAATGTTGGAGAACAAAATTGATTGCACACAAGTTTATTTGTAATAGGCCTTAACGTTATAACCTTTATTTTTGTGATGTCGAAGTCATATCAATACAACAGTTATTGTCTCGGCATCAGTGGCAGACTTTAACATGAGAATTATCAATAAAAAATCTTGATACGTTTTTATGACTATTAATTGTTTTGTTAACAGATGTTGTACATTTTTCATTGAAATTTGGCTTAATTGACTGGAAAAACTACTGCAATGTCTATTATTATAGATATACTCAGCATAACCATCGTTTAAAAGTGGGCACAAAATTTGATATAAAATTGGAACAAGCAGCTTAAAATTAATTTAAATTTATTGGAAATATATTGCATGTCTGTGATATGATGAAAACTCATATAATGATGAAGAAAATTTGTATATGTTATGTGAATAGCTGAATTTGTAAAGATTTCTTTTAATATAGAGTTGTGGAAATAAATAGTTTGTTTTTCAAATTTACTTTGTGCTAGAACATTTAATGAAGAGAGCAAAAAGAAAAACAAGCTTGTAATTAAGGTCTTCCGTTTCCAACGGAAGACCTTTATATTATTGTGCAGATTAAGATTATTCTTATTTTTCTTTTTTTTTTTTTTCTTCCTAGACGCGAACTTTGAGGCTTCATATCTTGCTCATTTCTGAACGGTTTTTGCTCAAATTTTCAGGGCTTATAGACTTTACAAAACACTATCTAAACCATTTCATAAATTTTAAAAATCCTCTTCCGTTAACGAGTTATTCCCCTTTTTAAAAAATTTAGGGCCTTTCGTTTCCAGACAAAGGCTCCGAGACTATGATAGCAGGGAATGGGAATCCAACGAATTTGAATAACAGAGACATTGAAGTTTTGCACATCGGTTTTTGTTTTTGGATTACTTTCTTTATTTAGAAAAAGGTAGGGGGTCAAAAAACAGGGTTCCAAAAAGTGCGAAAATTTAGACATATTTTCCTTTGTATCTTTTAAACGAAAAATATTTTGTTAAGACATGTAGAATGAAAGTTGTGCAGAATGTCAAGGACTTTCATTTGACACCAATAAAAAAGGGCTGGCCCCTTAAATTAAGGGCCAAGGGCCCTTGAAAGTTTTTGCTAAATAACTAAAAAACGGCTAGGATTTTGATATAGCTGTCGCTGGAAAAGTTGTTTGTTGAGATCCTATAAATGTCGTTACAATGTTATTTTGTTGGTGAGTTGTGTAGTATGCGTGTAAAAAGCTTTACATGTTAACATGTACCTGTGTTTATTTGGCAAGTTAACGAAAGTCATTGTGCGTACAACTGACATTAAGTTACGACAGACAGTATGCCTGTTTAAAAAGGAGGCTTTAATTCATAAGAAAAACATAATTTTTTTAGGATACATGCTTTTATGTGAGGAGTTTAAGTCATCTTCGTAAATTCTGCACAATCCTAAAAAAACGAGAAACAGAAAATATAAACATTCTTTTTCTTTTTTAGTAAATCACACAAACTACCGGAAAAAATAAATCTATGTGATACATTTTAGTTATCATGCTGCGTGCATTTAAAATATATCTGGAATCAGAGCTGTGTGTGTGAACCATTACGTAAGCTATCCCTCGCTTGCGGCCGAGAAAGTCGGTCGCCATGGTCGCGGCTGGACTACCTAGCGGTCAGCGGTTATCTAATACACCGGAGTCACGTCTCTCAATTTATGAGTTCATTTAGCCGAAAACAAGAATTGTTTTAATTTTGATCACACATAGACGTTTATTCTTCTCAAATTGAATTAAATGATAGAGTGTCAATTAAGAAAACGTTCTGTAAATTAATAAAAGAAATGTCATTCTCAATCGGAAGTTATATCAGGCATAGATCAATTGTGGGTTTTAAGTAAAAAAAAAACAACTTCTATTTGGTAGATTTTAGTCATTATTATACTGCAAACATTTCAGATATTCCTGGGTTCTGAGCTGTGTGTGTTGTAACTTTACGTAACCTATTCCTCGCCCGCGGCCGAGGAGATCGGCCGCGGGCTCCTCGGCCGCGGGTGCACTACCAAGCGGTCAGCGGTTATCTAATACACCAGATTCGCGTCTTTCATGTACTTGTTTTGAGTTTATATAGCCGCAAATACAGGAACTGTTTTAATTTTAAGTTATTGATGTTTTATTTAAAATGTAAGTTAAGAAGTCATTCTGAAAATTATAAAATCCGATATTATTCCTAATCCAAAACATCGTCAGACATAAATCAATGGTGGGTTTGTACAAGAACTGTACTAATAATGTTTTAGATCAACAACAAAAAACCACAAAGATTACCCCTTTAAATGATGATCATCCCTCGCACGCTCGCACATGGCCGAGAAGATCGCGCGCGAGGGGACATCTACATGTACCTTATCACACGTGTATGTTTATTGATATTTTGTACGAACACAAAACTATTTGTTTATTTTATTTTCATTTATATTGGTTTTAGATGAAAGATGAATTTATCTCCCTTATTCAGTTGATTTAGCGTTGATTTAAACGTTAGGGCGAAAAATCTTATAAAAACCTCTCATTAATTGAATAAAAGTAATCTATCAATTCGATTCTAAATATGCAATGCCGATTGTATAAATAAAAGATTAAATATAATGAAATTCCGAGATATTTACCGGCATATGTAAAATTGATATGTGTTTAACTTACATGTAAGATTAATATACTGCATCGTCGGAACCCACGGGTTTTCTATCCGTTACACTGATTTCAAGCACTGTAACGGATGGAAAACCCGTGGGGTCCGACGATGAATCGACTGTAGTTACTCATGATCATTTCCGTTAATTATTGCTTAGACTTTTTACAGACTTTAACACTTTTAAGACAATATTCAAACTTCGCCTGGCCAACGAGTCATATATGCACATGGATATATGTATATATACTGGTGTAAGAATTAATAATCGACCAACACAAAAATTAAATAGTGTAGAAAGTAAAATAAGTTTTCTTAAGAGTTGTACCAAATTTTAAGAGGGTTGACATAGTAAAAAAAATCATTAATTTTCGAAGCATTCTAGGAAGTTTAAAAACAAAGTCATCTCTGTGCTGCTCTGCCCCCCCCCCCCCCCGCCCCCCAGTGCTCGAGCTGAATTTTAAAAATTGGCGAACAAAAATCGAAAATTAATATGTGTCGAAAATCAATTTTTGGTGACTCCTTATTTGTTAACGTTCTTCCTAATGTGTTTCACTTTGCCATCTGTGTGTTTATTCGGCCAGTCTGCGTGTTAATTCAATCACCCCGTGCGACCGAAAAATAAGCACCGCCTTCAAATTTACCTGGTCAGTGTAACCCTTGTTAATCAACTAAATCGAGGCCCCAGTTTGGATGTTAGAAAATGATTGGCATTTGTTTACTCGTCCTGTGTATACCATGCCCAGCGCTCGCGACGACGGTGTAATAAACTTTTTTCTTTTGATTTGATGCAAACCGTGACGATAAATCGCTATCTTTTAGCACTTTAAACAAAAGAAATATTAAAAGATATGAATTGAAAATTTACTCGTACTTGGTTATGTACCACACTAAATGCGCTGATCACCTAAAGTCTGTCAAAATCATGTGGTGCCGATCATGTATCCATGAAAGACGCCGTTTATCAATAAAGATGTTTGTGAATAATTGAGAATAAATAATTAAATGAAATCAAATATTGCGTTCACGATGAATATCGTTAGTTATCACATTTCTTTGAGAAATTTCACGAGCTGAAACCGGAAGAGAAACAAGTACAGACAGTTCTGGTGCATGCGCAGCTGGTAGAATTATTGTGCACTTTTATTTAGCAGCTGATCGGAAAAGATTTACAAGCATTGGTTGCAAAGTAGCATTAGTATTTGAGTACGGTGGGGTGATTGTTTAATTCACAAAACATCAGGATATATTCTCAGTTAATCCCGACAGAAACTTGTTCAATCAAACGAAAGATTTTGCACATGTCGCACGCGGTTTTTCATGCGTTTATATTCATTTCAACGAAGAGCAATTTGTTTTATAAGTACATATACATGTAAATACGATATTCTTTTTAAATAAACGGAAAAACTCTTTTGAGAGCACTTTAATACTCCGTGTATATAGACATGTATACACAAGCGAGCGTGTTTCCCTCGGGGTTTCACACCTCTTTCAATATAGGCTCCACCCCCACCTGAACTTACCTAAGGTAAACTGACCGGTTAAAAACCTCGGCCTTTAAGTGCACACAACCCTGGACACAGATAGCCATAGGTAATTTATGGATGCAGATCATCAATTGTTATGTAATTAAAATACACTTGGAAGTGAGCTATCACTGTAGTGGTCAATTGTTGAATATAAGTTAAAAGTTTTAAGTCCAAGATTTTAAATAATAATTATTTGTTCTCACGTTTAGAAGTTATGAAATACGTTATTCAATGCAGTCGGTCGCCATAGAAATCATCAGAGTACTGCAAGTGTTGACAGTTTCTTATTTCTTTAAAAGACCTTAGGACATAATTCACTTGACTTACAGACTAGCGACACAGTTGCCTCCCAAAAATGTATGCACTTCTCAAAGTTACAATTAAATGGTATAGATATGTGTTGTTAAACGGATTTTATTAATTGTTGCATGCGCGGATCTAGAGGGGGGGGGGGGGCGGGGGGCCCGGACCCCCCCCCCCCCCTGAAAAATGAGAAGTTATTAAATTTACATAGTGAAATTATCGCAAATACGACTCGGACCCCCCCCCCCCCTGGAAAACACAAATATGTTTTGGAAAGGCGTCGGAAGCGGAAATATTAAGAGTGTTATTGAAAAAAATGCAGTTAATAGCATATTCGCACCCCCCTCCCCCACGGAATAGGCATATCATGAATCGGATTAGGCATATCATGAATATGGGAGAAAAAAATTTTGACAGGTACAATTTTTCAAGTTATAGTCATACTACGTTACCCCCCCCCCCCCCCCCCACGGATAAGGAATTTCCTGATCTTGGGAAATAAGGTTTTTTTTGTTTTTTTTTATTTTTGCTTGTCAACATTTCTGATGAATAGTGTAGCCCCCCCCCCCCCCCCACGTTCAATTCGGACCCCCCCCCCTGGAAAAATTTTCTGGATCCGCGCATGTGTTGTAAATTTTAAAGTTAGAGAAATCGTATTTTCTGGAGGTTGACATTATGTAGAACTCTTTTGTTTAAAAAACAAAAACAAATTGCTTTGACGTCACACCATCTCTTTTGGTTTGGTTTAAATATACAATGTACACAGTGCTCTGAACAAAACGCTGGTTTATGCCTTTCTGTTACTCAAGTAAAAAACTGAACAAAATTGATTACTTTTAGGTTCACACGTCACATGTTAATACATGTATGCATAAATATATGATTTTTATCAAATAAATGACATTGTATCTTTAAAAAATTCCAAAATATTATAACTAAAACATGTATATGTGACATGATAGAAATAATTGTAAACCAGAGGTCTCTCTTCCTGTCACACAAAAGTGACAAAAAGGATTTTTGATTCAGTTGGAGTTCTGCCCCCACCCCTGCCAACATTTTCTGAAATTTACATTTAGAAAATTAAATTTTAGGGTATTGACACCCCCACCCCCACACACTTTCTAGATGAGCGCTCAAGGCAAAAAAAAAATATTGGGATATTCAAAACAAAATCCTATTTGGAAAAATGAAGTTAGAGATGCCTCACAACCCCTACCACTGCCGCGGATTATGATTTTGAAGATTTGTGAATTTCTTTTACTTGCTTGTGAAGATTTCAGATAAATATACTAACAATACTGAGGCCTGTATGGCCAAACATTATACGGATAATTATCCCTACCACTGAGCACCTCAGTCTCGTATACTAATAGCGCACCCTCAGATGGGAGAAGGCATTATTGTTTATTTACAATTGGTGTTCTTTTAACACTGCACTTTACATAAACTATTCCATGTTTTAGCGGTAGAGGTTTAAGTATGACTATAGAGAATCGAAATGTTTATGAAACAAAACACTTTTTCCAAGTATCAGCGCAGTGGATTTTGTGATTTTACACTATGATATAGGCATACCAGTAGTTTGAATCCTGTCATCAGTTGTACATACATGTAAACGTAATTATCGAGTTTCTGGTTGGAATAATTAAATACATGTACATATAAGAGATGTGTTTTAAGTTATCATAAATTGATATAACCGTGAAATGAGTTAAAAGGAGAGTTTGTCTGGTAGGAAAATAATACTTTGAAAGTGAGCCTCGTTTTCTGAATTTACTATTATCATATTGACAATCCAGTTTAATGACAGCCCACCCTTTTCTCCTTACACTCAACGGGGTCGGATAGGTATCAATAAGAGGTCACCTTTCTATGACCTTTAAATTTGCATACAATCTAAATATATACCCCTCGCTTATTACAGACATGCCTTTATCTGTTTTATGAGAAGTGTAACTCTTCAATACTATGCAGTCTGGAGGTTGCAGTAATATATAGAAAATAGGCATGAATTAATTTTTCTGTCTCCTTTTGAAGAGTTCAAATTGATTTTCTAAAGCCCTGATTGGTCAGAAGTTAAGGTAGTGTGAAGATGACCTCCTATCAATAACTGTCATACCCTGACAAGTGTAAGAAGAAGAGGGGTGGTTTTATTAAGACTGAATGACAATTCTTTCTTGACTTGCAATCTGATTAAAATTTCTATAGTCGCTATACGATGATTTAAAGAAATAACACTTGAGGTCACCTCCTGGGGAACTTTGCTTTGACCAATGAAATCGTCGGTTCCATTCCTCAGTTACATGATTTGGAAGTTATGCCAATACATTCTTTAGATTCCCTAAGGGCGTCTAATATCAACTTATGCTCCATCTCTTACTTGCTGATACCGAAAGATTCACGAACATGTGGCATCATTTCGTCGTACAACTCCATTTTTGTTTGTAACCCGAAATTACCGTTTCTAACACTTGCTCTGATTGCTAGAATAACTCATGTATATTTATAAACAAACGTTCAACAGGGGGTGATCTCAAGAGGGGTTTCTTCAGATCCTCTTGTAGCAAAAATAGAAAAACAAGGAGGGGATCAAGGATATGATTTTAATCAGATTGTCTCGAATTGAAGCTGTAACGGAAGACCTTCTCGTTGCTTGCAACGAGCTCGGCTCTAGTTCATAGACTCATTGAAAATTGGGTCAGGGTCAGTTCAGTTTATAAATTGTTATTCATTGCTGGCTTAATTTATTGAATATAAAGATTAATTAAACAGATTGCAGATTGTAGGGTTTACATGAGTATAAATATATAATTTGAAATCATTGTTTTATCTGATTACCGGTAAATGAAGTTTTAATTTACTTGTTATAAATTTGTGAGATGTTTTAACTTGTCTTTAACTATTAATTTGTTGAAAAACAATTCCTCTCTAAAATGTACATATCAATACACATGCATGTATAAAATTAGATTTAATGAAATGAATCTAATTCAAATTAATTAATGGAATTTAATGATTTTTATTCTACAGTGATATATTTTTATATTGTAAACTAACTTCATTGTGAATATCTGTGGGCTCGGTAAAATTATTGTGGGTTTGTATTGGTTGAAAAGTTGGGAACCCACATGGCCTCTGGGTTTCAAAATGTTATTTGCAACTCAGCATAAGAAATCATGTTTTTGATCCTGTGAAGTTGTTAGCGTGAAGAATGATAATTGTTCAATAAAAATATCTTGGATATATTTCTTTTATCGATTAATTTCAACTGTTTTTCTTTCACAGGTATATTTATTTTTATTAAAAATCATCAATATAAGCTAGCTAGACTATAATTCGTATTGTTTATTGTTTTGGTAGGGACCGTCACCACTGACACTGTTCATTATGGAAGATTTGTTAGTGAGGAGATATGCCAATGGTGGGATGTTTGGAACTGGTTTTGCCCTGTCATCTGCGTCTTCGTTCAAGACCGTCATTTCAATAGTGGTAAATGAGAAGCATTTGCAAACCATTAGGGAAGGGATGAGCTTCATTTTGTTGAAGTTCGCCACGCTGCAAGATGGTACAGTAAAGATCGGGCAAAACACTGTGGTGAGTAGATTTTTCTTTCAATGTGGTATACTTAATATGGGGTGTATTTGAATTTTTATATCTTTGTGTGGGTTTATTCCTTTACATGAAGATTGAAGTTTTATTGTAAATTTTAAGTTGGTTGGTTAAAAAATGGATAGTGTATATGTTGTATTTTAATATTGTGACATTGTATTGTTGCTTTTAGAATTCAAATTTCATAATGGGAGTGTCATATGTGAGGGTTATGAAAGGCATTTTTGTGGTTAGTTTTTATTCAATACTGGTTTTCAAAAATTTACTGATCTGTTTGGTATGAAATACTGGTACTTTCTGTATATTCGTTTGGGAGGTCAGGAAATAACATAAATATTGCCATTTTTACAGGGATATTGTAGGAATTAAAGGAAATTTATGGTGTTTTTCATCATCGTAATGGTTAATGAAAAATGCTGTTTTCAAACATGAGGGAGATTTTAGTGTCTTATATTGAAAAAATTTTTTTCTGGGATGTTGAACTGTGATTAATAGCTTTAGATAGTGAAATTTTGGAACAAAATTAACCTTTCATATTCCATTTTTTTTTCATGATAGAGGTAATGGGAGCTTCCTGTTGAATTGTTTGTGTTGTTTTGTGAGCTAATGTTTGAAGCTGTATTGATTACATTCTTAAAATTGTGCAGCTATATGCATTTCTTATAGCTAAGCACATGAATGCACGCTGATATATCTTTTTTAGATTCCAAATTGTTCTTGGAGTGAATGTCGCAGATTTTTTAGTAAATCAAAGTTGTTGTTTGTGTAGCAAACATATATGTTATTAAATATCAATGTTAAATCATGATATTGTGGAATCATATTTCACTCTATTCATGGGTAGCCGAAATGTTCAGGTTCGTACGTTGGGATTGAATTTCATTGGTAACAATTTTTTATGTCTTGGCTGATGGTTTTGTGTGGTTTCATGTGAGATGAATTTTTAATTGAGTGTAGCAGGTCAGTGCCGTATAGGTTTTTATCAGTACTTCGTGTTGTGTTTATTTTTGTTTTGAGACTGAATTTGACATCCACATTAAGAATTAAACTTTACTAAATTATAAATAAGGTATGAAAACGACTTTATCTCAATATAGATAAACCAGATATAATAAACCAAAACTCAAAAGTGAATGAAAACCAAGATTAGCAACCCTTTATAAATTTATTATAACGAAATAAGAACACAAGTCAATAGCAGGTACTTAAAATCCCCTGTGCAACCCTAAAACTGAACTTTAACAGGGACCTCAAATAGACAGACAAGAGAAACCAGCCGTCTCCCTCGTCAAATAAGGACTTACATGGGTTTATATACGGAAAAGAGAACAGACAACTGTCATTAATGTTATTGGCTATCGTATAAAGTAGGCGTTATCAAACTAATAGATTAAATCACATCGGGATCGAAATGCTAATAATAATAAATATTAACGAACCCCCGATCTACGACATGAGGTTGTCAATGGAGCTATATTTTTAGCATATTTTTACTGATTTTGACAATTCTCTTTGTGTTAATTTCAGGTTATGCACACTAAGAGACCCTCCACCATGGACGAAAATGTTGTGAGGAAGTTTACAAATCCACCAATGGTGGATGAGCTGGGGAGGATTGCGTCACTGGACAACAAAATGAGGGTGTCAGTGAAAGGAGAAGTGTCTAATGTAAGTTGTTGTGATATTTTGAGAGATAAGAATCTTACATATTGTGGAAGTGACTGATGTCTTCTGTAAAAACTAAAAAGTGATAGCCACACTGAGGTTTTTGCATCGACCAGAGTCTTGAAATATTCTGATGACTTATAGTGGGCTTGATGTTGAAGACCTAATTTAATGTATTGATTTGATTGTTGAGTGAAGCTGATATAGACATATATAGAGAAATACCTTTATGTTTGGATAGGTTGATGTATCTACTAGTATATGAATTGTTGAAAGATAGGATTTGAAAGCTCTATCTATTTTCTGCAAACTTAATGGTTACCGGTAATTTGTGCATTGGCTTTATTATTCCCCTTATTGATATGACATGAAGTATTACACAAGGACGTTGATTTTACGATGCCGATATGATGTTTGAAAGCAAATACTTAAATTACCACAATTTTTGCTTTCTTAATGGATTTATATGTGCTTTTCTTTTAATTTCGTTTTTGATTTAGGCTTCAATTATTATGTCATTTATCGGCATATTGAACTAAAGTTATTCATATTTTGATGAATTAGTTTGTAAATTTGTTACCTGAAATGTTTTCTTCCAACTGGTATAGGGGTAATGAAATGCATTTAATCATATTTGTCACCTTGATGGTATTTGTCACAGCACCTTTGTTTGGTGTATTGAATGCAAATGTTTGGTGCATGTGCATTTTTATTTTTCTTATTGGTGTGTTTAAGGTATCGGGCATCATTGAGACAAATGAAACAAAAAGAAAGATTGTCACTCTATCTGACGGTAATGCAACAGTGGACGTTAAATTATGGGGAGAGCTGGCATCCTTAAGGATTTTCAGTGGTTCCGTTGTGGAGATCTCCTGCGTGCACGTGGATTTATACCAGGGCAGGAGATCATTAAACTCATCTGCGAGCACAAAAGTTAAGGTAATATTGGTTATTTTTATTGATGATGTCGAGTCATATTTGACAGATGACAATGTTTGATGGGAGTTGATCTTATCATTCAACATTTTTAAAAGTGCATGGTTGTAGTATTTGTAGATTTATGTATAGAATAAGTATTTAGTTTTATATAAATCGCATACTATTTACTCTCATATTTTGCATTTAGACCAGAATAGCACTTTATTAAGATTTAGATCAAGGTCAAACTGTTAGGTGTGTTATTTTCAATTTCTTTCTCTAATGGGTATCATAGAGTGTAGCTTTGAAAGTGAAAATCATTTTGTCGTGAATTAATTAGTTTTGGAATTATAATCGTTAAACTAAATTGTTCTTGTCCAAGACTGTGGTCAAAGATTTCTTAAATTTCAATTAAACTGAAAAGTTTAAATTTATGAAAGGTCAATTCTACTTGTTCTAAATTGAAATTGCATGTACTTGAATGAAAGATTTTCAATGTTTTAAATGTGTTGTTTGTTAATGGTAGTAACTACTAGGATATTTATTTATAGATTTTATATTTAAATCATCTTGTATTGTAGAACATTGACGTTGAAGATGAGTTTTCCGGAGTCATTGATGGTGTTTCTTTTGACGAGTAAGTTGTAGAAATATCAAATTTGATCATGCACCATTACAATTAACTGCAAATTGAGTTTATTGTTATGGTCAAGATGAAAGATATATTCAGCCATTGTTAAAGCTCGTGTGGAATTGCAAAGCTTAATTCTTTTTCGTCTGTGATGTTTATATTGACATGTCTTTTAATTGATGTAATCATGGGAAGTGGCTTCTTTTTGGTTCGATGTAGAACACATGCTTGAAAACTTGATATTCAGTCGACTTTGAAAAGCATTTGTGTCCCTTTTATTCAAAGTGTGGTGCTTAATTCAAACCTGACAAAATTGTTGATAACAGTGACTTTCAAAATGGCTATCTATCAAAACAAGGAATGTATTTTGTTGAAAAGTGGTAGATTTTTATAAAACCGGAAGGCGGGATACAAAGGAAGGCGGGATACAAAGCTGAAAAGGAGTAGAGTTCCGCAGTGATTGATTGAGTTAAATTAACTTGTATGTGATTGCACAATTATGTATTAGGTAGTCTATGATTTTGTATCTTAGCATTTGAATAATTCTATGACTTTAGATCATGTATCAAAATATTACCATATGTTAGCATTTGAATAATTCTATGACTTTTGGTCATGTATCAAAATTTGAATGACCTTAAGTCAGACCCCACAGGGGGTGTAAACTTAAGTTACAGTTTGTTGAGTATAATCTTAACATCTAGAGGGATTTCACGATGTTTTTTTTCCATGAAGCTGATAAATGGTACAAATTTTGTAATTTGGTAATGTATGGGCAAGCTGAAATCACAAATCAAAATGTTTCGGGTTATAAATTTGATATTATGTAACAGATGGATATATAAGTTGTTCAGTTTAAAGTGTTAAGTTTTATCTGAAAGTATCAAGAAATATGGGAAAAGAAAAGTAAAAGTTTAAATTTTTGGCAATAAGCTGTACTGTTCCAGCGTATGTATAAAGAAAAGTACAATAGGGCCTTGGTATTTCCCATAAGGAAATGTGGATAAATATTAGCTAATTTTTAAAGATTTATGCAAGATTCATCATGGCATCTGTTCCTTATTGTCAAGATATATTGATTTTGTTTCTGTAATGCTGATTTGATCAGAGTTATAGCTGTTGTAAATGAGGTGAGCGATGTGGTCACTGGGTCTCTTGTTAAATGTTTTGAATTTATGTCAGTTATACTCATATCTTTGTTTTTAATTTAGGTCAAACACATCAATTTTGATAAATGATGAGATGCTTTCCTGCTCAACGGAGCAGCTGAGTGACATTTTCCCAGGTGGAGTTTTTGCCGAAAACAAACATGTGAAGGGAAGGAAGAGGAGGAGTGTAATTACAGTTCTGTAAGTATAAGTTATATTTTGATTTACGTTTTATGAATGTGTTGTGGTTCTAATTTCTTTAGCATTTATGTGTGTATGTAAGTGATAACATTTGTAAATTGCTGAGCTGGATGGAAAGAAGCATTCTTTTTGCTGTTGTTGTTATTGTCAATGATGCAAACACTTCTTTTGATAGATGGTGAATAAGAGAATCATTGTTGTAATAGAGTTTTCTAGAGTTAATTTTGAAAGAATCTTATGTTACAAATGTGTTTATTCTGTGGTGAGTCTCATGATTCAGATGAATGCTGAGTTATTCACATATTTCCTTTTTTGCCAATTAATTGGTTTGCTAGCAAGTACATTAGTCTTTTTACTGGGCTACAATATATGCTTTCCTTCGCAGCGGGGCATTCTGGGTTTATTTCTGTAAATACAGTGTATTGTGTCAACTTCATTTTATCATCTACATATGAGCTGAAGTTTTGTGGTCATTTTTTGTTCAACCTGTACTTGAATGCAAAAAGTTAACAGTATAGCATATGTCTTTGACTGTTGGATTGATGAGTAATTTCTAAAATACAAATAGCTATTTTTTTTATGAACAACCTTCCGGGCCCTTTCTGTTGAGTTTGGAAAACAGTTTCAGATTTGTTTTTCTAGCTTGGTTGAGAAAAACGACTATATATAGCTACTAAACAGAGCCATTATTTCTAATTGTGCATGATCTCTTTCTCACATCAAAATTGAAATTACAGTTTATACAGGAATGATATATAAGTACAGTTGTTCAGTATTGTGTGTTTGGATGTAAAGCACACACAGATTTACCATTCTGAAATGACAAAATCATATCCGAATATAAATTTTGTGAACTCATGAAAATTATTTATTGTTTGAGATATTTAATGTAATGGGTTTGAAATCTACTTCTGTGTGTTTATGATGGCTACAGTAAGTGTTAGCTCACCCTTTTGTTGAAAAGATGAATTTATTTCAATCTCAGCCCGTGCATTGATTTTATTGGCATGAATATTATGACCAGTTTCATATATAGATGCAGTCTGAAAATCTTATCTGAACTGACAATCTGTGGATTTATTGTTTAGCTGCAGTGAAGTCCAAGTCCAAGCACCTTTAAGGATTGTTTTTTTACAGGAGTTGATATATGCATGGTTATTCTTTTGCTGAAGGAATATTTAGGTGATGATTGTGGTGCATGTATTACCTGGTACTTAGTTTTTTATTTTTAGAGTTTTGAAGCAAAAGCAGCATCATTAATGGAAAATTAAGATGAATATATATATATGATAATTGTTTTAATGATTTTTGATTGGTTTTTCTAGGGGAAGATATGACAACTATGAAAACTTTTGCATTGAAGTTGTATTTATTTTGTTATTAATTTTAGGGAAGAAGATGTCGTAGCCATGGTAGCTGAAGATGTTGATAAGATGGTAGCAGTTGTTGGTGAAGACAAATTACCAGAGGATGAGTTACTTGGTGAGGATAAGGAAGAGAAAGACATTGATAATGAAGCAGAGGTAGTTACTGAGGACATTGACAATTTACTTTTCAAGTAAATATGTTTCGATGGGTCGGCTATTGTTTGAATGGGATGCTTTTTTATGAACATGTCAAATCTGTTTTCTTTAAAATGGATTTAGGAGTCTCTCCTGTTTTGATTTGAACATGTATGTCATTGTAGATACTTTTCGAGATTTTGCTCAAAGACAAATTTCTCCTTGAAAGGAAATGTTTAAAGTTGATTCTAATTACACTGTAGTATTTTGTTTTGATCTTTGTATTTTTTCCATTTCTGTCTCAGGAAAAGCTTTTCAAAATTGAATCTGTTAGATGTTCATTTATTTTATTGGGTGGTTTTTTTTTGCAGTTTGGGGTAAGCTTTATTTTAAAAGGTGTTTATTTAGGGTTGATTATTTAGCTGTTGGTTTCCTTTGAATGTTGTTCTAAAATATGAAGTTGTAATCTTTAAAATTATAAGTTCTGAAATGATTATATATAAGCTCTTCCATGGTGTTGACACTAGAACTTACCTTTTTACTGAATCATGTTAGATTGAATTTTGTACATCAATAAACTGAAGTTTTCATTTGGGTATGATAGGCTTCATGAGATGATATTTTTTTGTTTGTTACTGTATTTAGAGATTTACTTTTTCTGGGATCTCATGTTGGATTGATTTTGTAAATCAATAAACTGAAGTTTTGGTTTGTGTATGTAAGGCTTCATTGGCTTCAGGAGATTTTTTTCATTTTTGTTTGTTAGAATTTAGAGTTTTACTTAAGAACAGTGATCTGTTAGTGCCATTTTCAAGATTTAACTCATATTCATGTTATTTGACTGGTCCCTTGTTTGAGAAAGTTAATTTGTGTGTAATGGAAGTGGTCCCTTGTTTGAGAATGTTTGTTTGTGTGAAATGGAAGTGGTCCGTTGTTTGAGAAAGTTTATTTGTGTGAAATGGAAGGGTTAAGGAGTGGTTCTTCATTACTTTGTGTTGAAATCGTTTGAGAGAAGTAAATGTTTTATTGTTTGCTTTTTTAGTCTCAATGAAAAGTTAGCTGTTTTGTTGTAATTTGCAGATTCTTTTTATTTACTGTAAATGGACATTACTTTGTGTTTTTCTTGATGAAATCGTTGAGAGTGGTAAATGTCGTATTGTTTGCTTTTTTGGTCACAATGAAAATTTAGCTTTTTTGTCGTAATTTGTAGATTCTTTTACTTCCTGTGAAGATACATTAACATTTTAATTTTGTTTTTGTCTTGAGAAGTTTTGTGATTGTCATTTGATATGGGGTTTATTTAAAGGAAAGAATGTGAAATGTGGGAAGATTGGTTTGATTGTTAATAGATGTATTTTGGATAGGTTGGAAAGCCTGCTTGAGCTGAATTGTGTTCCATAGACTAAGATAGATGTGTAGTGTAATATTTGTTTTTGTTAATGCAGAATATGTTGGACAGTTGAATGTTTTCTATCTATGTGGAGTATGCTTGTTTTAGTTCGAGACAATGATTTTGGAAATGGTCGAAATTTTAAAACTCCAGTTCCAGTGGGTAATATTTTGGATTTTTGTAATATGTTTATAATGTATTCTTTTTATGAAAATGAGATTATAATTGAATTGAAAAGCTTAAGGGGAGAAGACGTATGTTATTTTTGACAATTTTTTTTAAAAGTATGAACACTGCTTCAACTATATTTAAGGTGACTGAAGGATTGAAGGTGTTGTAAATATTAGTAGTGCTGTTTTTTTTAGTATAGTTTTGTTTTTGGACATTTATTTATTATTTTAATTTTTGTTTGTAAGAGTTATTATAGATGGTTTTTGAAATGTTATTGTTTTGATTGTTATATGTCAAGAGTTTAACATATGAAGAATTGTGGGAAAGTGTCTGGAAAATCTGGGTATACCGTTAAATATGGATCCAGGGTTTAAATTTGTTCAATTGAACCTAAAACTGGTGCTTGTGCTGATGTGATAAATTTTAAGCTTTATTGAATCTATTATAAAGTTTAAGTATTTGCCTGTATACTTGATGGGAGGGTAAACTATGAAAATGTTTAAATATCTTATTTGGTTTTGATAAATGTAAATTATGCTGTTAATGGTGGTTTCCAATTTGTGAAATGCAGGTTCTTAGCAGACTAGGCAATTCTTATGATATTCATGATTTACTGTTGAAATAAACTTTGTTTTTATTTCTGATGACTTGTTTTCTCTTTTATGTACCGGTATTTACATGGACAGTTATTGGGAAATGTTCACAAATGGTCATACCTTAAAGCTTATAAATATTTTCATTTACAATGAGATATCCTCATACAATGGTTAATCCATAAATAGGGAGACTTTTGTCATAACTGGACAACCAAATGTAAATTGATTTGGAAATTACATAATTAAGCAAGAGTATCAAACAAGTTACAAGAGAATCTAATACCAAAAAAATGTCCCCACTTTGCACGGGCAAAATTTGTGTCATGTCAACAATGAAGCAATATAAAGATGAAGGCTTATCTCTAGGATTTGGGCTTAAACCCATATAATATTGAAACCTCAAATTAAGTACAGTCATATGGTATTCTATTTACCAAATTATGACGGGATATGTTCTTTGAAGAACGAACATTAGTAATTAAGACTGATATTTCCCTTTAAAGTTGACTAAAAACAGTGACGTCCCTGGGTGTTTTGGAGCAGCGAGAGTGGTTTTATCTTGGTTAAAGGTTAATACAAACTGTGGGAATGGTACAAAATGCAAGTTGACAATTATTGCAAGTTCGTGTTTAACTGAGATGCATTTTGTGGGGGTGGTACTAATTGTATTTTGAAATTCAAATAGTTCAGAGGAAAGTATAATGTTTGTGAATATTTGGTCAAAATTTAAGTAATGTCAGCTGACATTCAGGCTTATTCTTATTGTTAACCAAGATACAGACGGTTGGAAAGGGAAACTTTGAAGAGCTTACTTATGATTTTGGAACGAATGTGTGTAAATTAGCTGGATGTTAAATGGTACTGTGCCTTTTTAAATTGTAAGGTGAAAGCTACAAGAGTCTAAGCGTTATATGAAGATAGGGTATATCTATAAATTGTTCCTGTTTTTTCTTGACGTCATGTTTTTAACGTTACTGTGCACCTTAGAAACAAAACATGTTATTTTAAACGGCGGTAACAAAAATATTTTACAAAAAGGGGCTAAAACCTTGTATATCGATAAATTAGGTGTTGGTGCACATATTGATCTGTTAGCTATGACTGTCATGAAAAATATATAATGGAGAGTGACATTGTTTTCATATTTTTGGATTGACCTTAGTATGTAGATGAAAATGTTATGTAATTAGAATGTTTATTTAAAGAAACGTATTATTGCAACTCAAATTTGAAAGAAAACACTTCATCCAAAATGGTGGTGCCTAAAGTGACAATACTATTTGAAGTAACAGGTTGCAAATTTGTAATTAAAATGGCTGATTTAGTAGCCGCTGACTCTTATGAAGTATACATATTGATTTGCTAATCCTGACCTTATGAGGGCCAGAATGAGATTTCTGTGTCTGGAAAGAACTCAGTAATTTGAGTGCAAAACCTATGAATTACTGGAATAATGAACCTGGACTTTAGAAAAGAATAGCTCTATCTTTATTAATTTCTTTAGGCAGAGGGGTGGCAATATATGGTAATGAAAACACATTGTTTAAAAAGATTCTCCAGTTCATTTTTCAACTTAATGCTTCAACAACATATTCAATCATTTTGAATCGATCAATTTCATTTGAGGCTTTTTTTTATATACTTGGTGCTTAATGCAAATTTCCAATGGAATGATATGAGATACTGAGAATAAATAGTACATAAATTGCAATTAATGGAAGTCCAATAGATCCATTTTATTAGTAAGGGATTATCAGATCCCAATTCAAATCTAGCCTGTTGTGAATGAAGTATTCTTTTAATGCTATTAAAGTTGTGAATGATATTGCAAACCACATTTCAGAATTTGAGAGATATTACTTTTGATTTTTCTTAAATTTGCATTACAAAATCTATCATGACGAATTATTTAATTATTTTTCTCAAGAAATAAATAAAGTACAGATTTCATTCGTTCGGTATTTTTGCCAATGGGTTTGAGGACATGGAAGTGTTTTAAATTGCAGTGAACAAATGTTAAGTTATGTGCTCTGTCCATGCTGTTTTGGGACAACAGTCATATTTGTCAGAAACCAGAATTAATGAATCTTTTAAGCATTATCTTTTGATTTAACTTTCAGTAAGATATTGGGATATCAATATTTTAGTTCATATGCGGTCAATTATGTGATATATAGATCCTTGCCCTATCGAAAGCTATGCATCTATTATTTTTAACCCACATTTTATTCCAATTTTCTATAGAAGACCACAAAACATATACTTATCAAATATTAAAATGATGATAGGGGTACTAAAGGTATTTTTAAAGAATTTTTTAATTTTTTTGTGTTTTTGTGAAATAATTTTTTAAAAGTTAACTACCGGTATTAACAAATTGAGAGAAATTTTCTTGTCACATGATGGATAGTTCCTTCGGACACCTAAAAATAAATATAATACTTCTTAACAATCAGAAATTTTATTATTGCAATTTTGTTAGTTTTCCCCCAAAACATTAATTTTCATATTTTCTTACTCTGTTGACATATCATCTTGAAAAGCTGTTTGATGTTATAAGAAAATGTTTTTCAATAACTGTGACATAAAAAATTTGAATGAAAATGATGGCAAACAAACACAAAAAATATTTTTATTAAATTTTATTTGGTATGAAAGTTCCTCAGGTTAGAGTTATTGTTCCTAATTTTAAGTCCCAATTAGGCCC
Organism: Magallana ariakensis; assembly: GCA_020458035.1. Taxonomy (NCBI): domain Eukaryota; kingdom Metazoa; phylum Mollusca; class Bivalvia; order Ostreida; family Ostreidae; genus Magallana; species Magallana ariakensis. Next base: position 27,984,146 of record CM035811.1, on the reverse strand, counting down.
AAACATCTTGGGGACTTTCCATTTCTGAGTTGAAGGGAATTTCCTTAATATCACGATTGAATGATATATACACACATATTTCATTATGTACCTATATGTGTGAATTTATTTGCTTTAATGCAAAACTAAGTCAAATAAATAAAGAGGAAATTTAACTACGATGATAGGATTTATGTATCCCAACCTGAGAGAAATTCAAAGCCAACCTCCCATCCCCTTATAATGGTTGAGAACATCTGTCAATAGTAATGTTGATTAAAGTATATTATAATTTAAATCCTTTCACAGGTTTAAAGTTCTTTTTCATAGTATTCAACCAAAAAATACGTTTTTGAAAATTTTGGAAAGTTATTAATTTAATTGTCCTCTGTGGGATTCAAACTCATGACCTACAAGTTTGAAGCAAATCTACTAACCGACTGCGCTACGCTGTGAGGTGTCAAATATCGGAAAGAAACTATTTGAAAATTTTACTTTATTTTATTATTTCGATAAATAATTTGACACAACGTGACGGTGTCACCTTACTTGTAAGTAATGATTTTTCCAATTAACAAATTAAATCTAAGACTATTCATTTAACAATTTTTTTTAAAAGAGCGGTCCTCATACAACGCGCCTCACTTTAAATCAGCCAGTACTAGAATTTCATGCTTCCAGATTTACTTTTTTGCATACTGCGTTATCAAAAAGTGGTGTATAGAGCCACCTTAACAGAGTTGACTGTATCTTAAACCATGACATTGACAGATTATTTATTCAGTGTTTCAGCTGTGCATCTATGGCTAATGTTAATGTTATAGCCTCGTGATAACTGAAGTATGTTGGTAATGGAAGAATTTGAAGTTGTGTTAATGGGATGTTGGTATATACATGATCTATGAGTGTCCCGTTTTCTGTTGTGGGAAAGGTGACTAACTGATGGTAACCATTCTCTTCCATGAGCTTTGGTGTTGATTTGGTTGTGGATAGGAGGTTTTCATTGAAATCTCCCATAATTATTTTTTGTCCAGTCATTTTGAGCAAGACTTTCAGGAGCATATCCAAGTTTTGATGGAATTTATTCAGGGGGTAAACATTTGGCCTGTATATTACAATGATTGAAACATTGGTTTGTTCATCTTTCATTAACATTCCCTCTATGTTGTCTACTGGAACCCTATGAATTGAAATGTTCCTATACCCCTTATTGTATATTGCAACTCCACCCCCCTTTGAGGCTTTTAACATTCGAAACAAATCATCTGTGTCTTTGTATGCTTCTTTCCTTGTAACATGGTGTAAAGTATAGTCTTCAAAGTCATATTTGTTCACAGGCACTGACTCAGTCAACCATGTCTCAGTCAAACATATGATATCTGCTTTTTTAAATCTGGAGTCATTGGTCATTTCAGCAAAGTTTTTAGATAAACTTTGTATGTTTAGCAAAATGATCGTTAAGGATGACTCTGTTAAGTCTTGGTCATTATGTATGAAGAGTGGCATCTCCATTAGTGCTTCAGACACTTCCTTGTCTGCGTATATTTTTTTCTTGATTGTTGCTTCTGTACATGCTGAAATGCTAAGACCTTGCTCTGATGTTACTCTACTTAAAGCAACATATGCTTGTCCAGCGGAGAATATCTTATTCAAGTCAACAACAATTTCATCAGTTGTCATGCCTTGCACTTTATGTGCTGTGCATGCCCAAGCAAGTCTAATTGGAAATTGGTGTCTCACAAAATTTTTATTTGACAATGTTCTCATTTCTTCTTCACATCTACGTATCTGGACAAGATTGCCATTTTTTGTTTTAATTCCTGATTTCACTCCGATTGATTTGTTTTGAAAACACACTTCTATTGACTTCATATCAAGGTTGTCTTCAATTATTTTTGTTACTGTTCCTATGACACCATTGACAAGACCATCTGACACATCGATATTGCGGATTATCATGACCTTCGCATTTTCACATAACAGTATTGAACTGGGAATTCCGTCGAATTTGTGACGCACAAATGGTGTTTCCCGTAATACCATTTTTCCACTTGTTCTTTCTCTTTCAAAATCCTTTGCGATAGCCTCTTTGAGATCTTTTCCTATTTGTTTAACCATTTTCAGGTTATACTGATTGACTTCATCATTAGTTGCAAAAACATGCAAGGCTGAATCATTACCATCTCGATTGCAACGATTCAGCATTTGAAGAACATCATTTGGTAAATTTTGATCTGCAGTTCTAGTGCGTAATGAATTGAGACTTTGAGCAAACACTAAGTCTTCTTTTTGTCGCATTACTTCATTTAATTCTACAAGTTTAAAGTTTTCGTTCCATAGATCAAATGGATATGTGGTATTTTCCTTATACAGTCTTTCATTGTGCTTTTGTTTGACTGGTGGTAGTTGAAAGAAATCTCCAACCGCCAAAATTGAAACTCCACCAAAAGGCTCATCTTTGTTTTGTTTAATCTGAACTAGTCTTTCATGGATATAATAGAGCAATTTCTTATAGACCATTGACACCTCATCTATTACAAGAATGTTCAGATTTTCCAGTTCAGCACGAATTGGACTTAGACTGTGCTCTTTCAATGGTTCATACGGGATTGGCATGTACTTGTTCAGACAGAAAGCATGATGAATTGTGGAACCTCCAATGTTGAAAGCTGCTGTTCCTGTGAAGGCTGTCAACAGCACTGTTGTCTTGTTTGGTTCTGTGCTTTCCTTTTCCAAGATTCTTGAAGCTTCGTAATGAACAGCTTTTATCAGATGACTCTTGCCTGTTCCTGCTCCACCAGTGACAAATATGTGAAATGGTTTAGGTTTTTTTCCAGACACTTTTTTCAAACACCAATCTCTCAACCAATAAAATATTTCGCTCTGTTTTTTGTTCATAGATCTCAACAATGGGTAAATTTCTGCCTTCTTTGCATTATCATTTGTAATTGTGTATGGAACATCAAGTGCATGTTTTGGCATTTCTAGGTCTGGTATGTTTTCATCTTGTTCAATTGGACATTTGCTTTGCTTTTTTAACATTTCATCCAGGTCTCTTTCCAACTCAGCTTCAGGTGTTAATGATGCCCAAGCATCCTCAACATCTCCTAATGTTTCAAACATTTCTTGAGCGTGATCCAATTGTTCTTCATTCAATGAAAACTTAGCATGATTCATGTCAACAATTTGTTTAACAGGCTTTAATGTTGTTGTTCCATCAAGGGTCACATAACCAGATTCATAAAATGTTTGATAAAGGTCAAATGTTGGTGGCTTCAATTGACACATATTTCTGTATGGCAGAAATAACTGTAACAGGGATTGATAGTGTTTTTCTGGGTTTTTTTCAGAACTAATTCTAGGATAACGAATGATAGCTGGATCAGATTTGGATCTGACTTTAATGAAACCCTTGCCATTCTTCAGTTCATAAACTCCATTTTGTTGTTCTTTTGGTATCTGCGATTTGGATAATACCCTGTACTGTGAACAAAATGTTCCCAAACACATTGATGGAAATGGTTGACAATCTGGTCTCTGCTGATATCTGTCAACAATACTGATCATCCAAATATCATCTTCATCTTCTTCTGTGTCTAAGTTTTCATCAATGACATCTGGAAGATGGTGTTTTTTATTAGCAGTTAGCACAGAGATGGGTTTGCTTAATCGTGTGGGATTTTCCCCAATGGGAATGAAAATCACTTTTCGTGAGCATTCTCTCATTCGTAAATTACAAATACGATAAACAGCCTCTTGTGCACTGACTTCACGATGGTGCAAATATGCTGATCCAATTTTCCTCATTGTTTGCTTTGCATCCATATTTCCTTCCGCTGCTTCAATCTTTGTTTGTTTCAGCAGCATTCCCATCTCTCTTTCAGCTTTAGATATGTAAGACACAACATAAACAATGCAACTGAAAGGATCAAGCACAAACTGTATATCCATATTTGCATTCCAGCATTCCAAGAGGAAAGGGTTATAGTGATTAATCCATAATTCATTCGGATTTCTCTTTAGTACAACACTTTGCTTTGAACTCATTAGTTGCATTGCTTTTTCATATATCTCTTGAGAGATATTAACACTGGCTAATATTTCTGATGTTGTAGTGTCTGAATCAAATTCTTCAGATTGAAGTTTGTCCCAAATTGATAGTAAGATATTTTTTGCTTCTGATTTTTGAAGTTTTGCTCTTTCCTCCAATTGATCATATGATTCTTCTGGCTTTTCATCTTCACATGGAGATGTTATGAATGTTTTACAAGATGGGGGTTTTGGGAAGTTGAATCGACATTCCTTGCCACCTTTTCTACATGATTTGGAGTGTTTTTTGCTGTGTTGTTGCACATTGACAACAGTGTCATGTAGCTCACTATGTTCACTTGTGTTTGGAATGGAACAAGTTACGTACTTGTCTATGAAGTCACAAACTCTCTGTTTCCCATCTTCAATTAATTTTGGGGAGTTTTCAACCCAGAATAAACAATGGACATGTGGAGAACCCCTTTGTTGAAATTCGACTCTGAAGAAATAATCCTTAATTTTTCCAATTGGTTCAGCTGCACTTAATATAACCTCATGAAGGAAAATGTGAAATCTGTGTTCAAACATTCGTGCGACAGTTACAGGGTTTGACCTTAGTATGTTACTCTTTTCATTCCAGTTTAAGTCGCAGGCTTCTCTACAGTCAGCCTGTTGATGCATGATAGCATTTAAAATTTCATTCCAGCGAAACTCAGCCGATGAAAAGGAGCAAAACCATGTTGGTATCCCAATTTGCCGAAGCATTGCGAACAAGTCTTTTTGAACACCTTGCCAGAATGATGGTGTGCCTCTAATTGGTTGTAGAAATCGGAAAGCATCATCATTTTTTATCACATGCTTAAGGGTTTCTGGATTTTGCAGCATCTCTGCTGTAACTTTTGAACCAGTGTGAGTTTTAGCACATGACTTCCTGATGGAAATTTGTGTTTTATCTATAACTTGTTTGAGTTCTGATAAGTATTGACTGAAAAAAATGTAATCAATGTCTCTGGAAAACCTATCATCTGCGTTCATTAAGCGATTATTAAAGTACCTTGAGAGAGTTATTTTCACATTTCGGTCCTCTGTCCATGTGTTTTCTCCATAGGGAAATAAATGCGGAAAGCACTTATCTTCATTGCCTTTCTCTTGTAGCATTCTGACTGGGTTTTTACCTTCAGCTGGTGCTATATTGTATATGTCGTTAAAGAAATGGTCCAAAACTTCTTGACCAATGTCTGCAGGTTGAAGGCAAGTGTCATATTGTATTCCTGTCACAGTTTGTTCATCGGGGTCTGTACATTCTTCGAAAAGCTCTTCATTTCCATTCAAGTGAGCTTCTATTTTTGAATTTTCAGCTTCTTCAGTTTGACTACATTCTTTATTGATAATTTGAATATCTGTATAATACTTGTTGTGCTCCTTCAAAAAATCCAAAGCCTTTTGGACATGAGATGGATGAACAAACTGGTACTCATAATGTCCTTTAAATTCCAGTTTTCGTTTCAGCTTAACCCTTATCAGCATTTCATCATCTACATTTCTGGGCAATGCCATGACTTTATGAGTATCAGTTGGAACACAAATAACAGGCCCATATATAGCATTTTGTCCACCCCTTGGCAAACAAGCCACCTTCATAAATGGTATGTGCAAAGCTATCAAGTGTTTCTCCAATGAGTTCAAATCCTTCAGTGCATTTAGGATGTCTTTTAAATCCATATTGTTTATGGCAGATTCAGCCGGAATCTGACCACGCATTAATTTTGCATAACAAGTTTTACACAACCATTGAGAAGAATATAAGCAACCTTTTGGGCACGTCTCTGAGCACTGATGTGAGTACTTGTTTGTTACACACACCTTGGCAATTTGGCATATTGATTCAGATTTCTTCTTGAAATTTTCGAAATGATACTCTAAAACTTGATTCTTAAATAAAATTCTGTGGCAACAAGAGCATGGATAACATGGTTGCTCTTTTGTCTTTTTTTGAAATTTTCCATAACAAAGTTGTGTTTATCTTGCTTTTCATGCTTGAGATTGGCTTTCTCTTTGTTTTCTTTTCTTTCCTTTTGCGTCTTTGGATTCTCTAAGCTAGTCTCTATGGTGGATTTCCTTAACTGGTTCTGTGAGATTCCACCAATTGTTCCTTTCTTTTCTTTTGTATCCCTTTCCATAAGATCTCTTTCATGTGCATTCATTTTCTTTGTTTGTTTCACTTTCACTGCTTCTTCATGGTTGTTCAATTTGCTTTTCTCCCTTGATATTTCCCTCTTTCCTTGGAATTGTGTGTTGTCTTTGCACATGTTCTGCAAGTGCTCTTTTGTTCTCCCTCTGTGATTTGTTTTCGTGTGGTTTTGTTTACTGTCATTTATTTTTTTCACTTTCAACTGTTTGTCAGATTTGTATTTCAATCTGTTTTCTGCTTTAATTTTTTCTCTAAACAACATGTTTCTGTTGTATTTTGTTTTGCTGTATTCCTTTACTTTCATCTTGAACAAATCATCATTATGATATTTAGCCTGACTGCGTTTCTGCACCATGCCTTTGTACTTTGTATTTGTTTGATAACGGTATTTACATGAAGCTTTGATATGTGCTTTAATTTTCTCATTTTGTCTGTATTTGTTTCTCATCTCATTCTGCAATTTTTGCCTGAACTGTTTATTTTTAGAATACTTCACTTTCAGTTGTTGAAGTTTGGTTGATCTGGATTTGGTATATGCTGACTTTCTCTGCTGCAGCAATTTTGCTCTGAATTGCTTGTTCTTGTGATATTGCTTTTGACTCCATTGTCGTTTCCTCTTTCTGTTTTGTTCAACTTTTGATTGAATGTTATCTTGAATTTGGTAAATAGGTTCTCTCTCTGTATTAAAACTTGTCATTGAAACTACTACATTGTAATGATTTTCATTTTCATTATCAAGGTATATAGCTTCTTCTATTGGAACCCAATATTTGTCGACTTGTCTACCAGAAAAATTTTTCCATATGCCATCACTAAATGTGAAAATTTCAACATGTAACATGTGAGACATAGCAATAATTTCAAACTCTGTTGCCCAAGTTCCAGGAATGCACATCCTGTTTATGTAACCCTGAAGGGATTCAATGTTTGATCTGAGAAGATTTCCAAATATTAAATGATTTTCTCTGACATGTTCACACATTTTTGTGCGCATGATATCATGTGCATCTTCTGAACCAGACATGCAACAAGAGATGGCCCTGAAAAAGCAATTACCGTCTCCTAAAACTCTTTGGTACCGGAATGGAGATGGAACAAGACTTTTGTCAATAGCAACAAAGTTTCGATCATCATATAATGGTATTTGATATGTATTACAAAACCTCTTTTTGGTGTTTGCAGATATCATACGAAAATCAGTTGCAATGTTCTGTTCTTGACCAAGGTATACAACATCTTCTGAAAATCTTTTGATATTGTTTTCTGGACTAGCAGCATTTTGGGAAATGCAAGAGATATTGCTGGAGACACCAGTTATTTCACACTCAACATCTTCAGACACACCTTTGATATTATTTCCTTGACTAGGATCATTTTGGGATATGCAACCAAAATTGCTGGAGACACCAGTTACTTCACACTCAACAGTTGTTGTAAATCCCATGGATTGTGCCAGTTCATTGACATGCATGTATATGTCTTGAATACTTTTAACAATTCTGCAGAGACTTTTGCCGTTTTCTGATAACTTGCCACATGGTGACCGTGAATGAGAGTCAAATATGAAATATTCTTGGTTGACTTTTCCAACTAACATAGTATTTCCATTAAAGCATATAAAGCATCCATCAGTGTTTGATAAGCTACAACACAGTGCTTCTTTCAAAGGCTTTGCATTGAATGGTCTCAGGTCTGGAATCTGTTCATCAAGAGTTAATGGTATTAGAGAACCGATGGAGTCAGATAAGGAGATTGAAAACAGTTCGGCATGAATATCAAGGTTTCTTGGGAGGTCTGATATCAAGAGATATTGATGAGGTATTGATGTGTATCTCTGTAAGGTATCATAAAGCTCATTTCCAGTTATAAGTATTTTGTCCATATCAAAGGCTGTCCATTCAGTAGCTGATAACAACTTGTTATATGTTAAAGCTGATAAACAGTTAGGTACACACTGTAGCCCAGCATTTGATCCAAACCTTGCATTTGCTTGGTGGAAGTTTCCCTGAATGAAAGGGACACAATGATTTTCTGTGTTTACATGTCTAATGCTTTTGCACATATGATCATAATGATGGCTGTTTGCAAAAATGTCTTTCTTACTTTGTTTATGCAAAGGTAATTGAACTGAAGGTTTCCCTGAACTGAGAGGGTAGACAGAAGATGATGCCTTATCATTTAGCTTTGAATCTGAAGTACATGTATTTGAAATTGTTGTTACATTGATATTTGCATTGGTGAAACAGTTCTGATTCGTTACCAGGTTAGTTCGTTCTATTTCAGATACCAAGTTAGACTGTGCTTTTGTGTTAACCAAGTCAGACATATGAGCATCTATTTTCATAACCATTCCATCTTGCAAAGACGGAAATGTTTGCGTCTGATCTGCAAGGCATGGCATCTTGCCATCATTTTGCCAGGGTACACTCATAGGAGTACAGACTGAATCAGAGACAGATACTCCTTCTGGAGTATTCAATGATTCAGAATCAGAGATCGGTGTCGTACACACGTATATGGTACTCAGACTTCCCTGGGGAGATGCAACACCCAAGGCATTAGGTAGATTCATTTTCTCATTTTGAGAAGCCTGAATCCTGGCTGTGGGTTTCTGTGCTGCACTGGCTAGTTCTCTAGATGATTTGTCTTCATACTCTTCTGAACAGGTATCAGCCGCAATGGCTTCTTTCGAGTCTGGAGTTCGTCTCTCTTTTCTCTTTCGAAACTTATCTCTGTGCCTCTGAGCACGCTCATTTTGTTTTCGTTTTGGCATCTGAAAGTCAATACACATGTATTTAAATGTCATAGAACTAGTGACATGGAATGAATACATAAGTATATTGTAAACATAAATCTGATATTAATATTCAATATTTTCATTTTCAAATGTCTTTGTCTGTGATAACAATACAAATCAATTTTGAATCCTATAGCTCAATACTGTAAACCAATTTTTATTCACTGCGACTTTATTTCACAAAAATTTACATCTACCAAGTATGATTTCCTCTATTTCTCACAGAAAGTTATAGTTAATTCATAGCTCTATATAAACAGCCTGACTGTAATTTACACGCCCCATTTATCGATTGGTCAAAATCTACAGCAGCTGAAACTGACAAGAAAATGACAGGACAAATATCAACAATCCCTGTTTATTGATTGGTCCAAACCTATAGCGACCTAGTAAAAATTACGGACTGCACGAAGTAATCAAGACGATGTCAGATTCACAGAAGATGATTTGGCTGTTTCTTTTAGCTACCTTACTTACGTACATTAACAGTAATTTAGTGAATTTTACTTACTTTTCCTGATCAATATATTAATTAGCTTTAAAAAAGATGTTAATATAAACAATGAAATACTTTCTTGTGTGATTCATGCGGGTAATGAAGATAGTGATCACTGCAGGGAAAAAGTTTCATAACCCGCTAACGCGAAAATTTCTTGTACGCGAATAAAAGTTGGTTTACAGTAACATCATCAGATATGATCGACCAAAATGGATATGTCATAGCTATATAGCTGCGCCACTTAGTAATGCATGACATGTGTTCAGGAGAAATAATGGTTTAAGGGTATTGTTTTAAACTGTTCAATTATCGATTTAATGACTACTTCCTCACATCCATTGCACATATGCGTAAAATTAATTACGTAGATAGTTAAGGAAAATGGAATCATTCTTTCAGTATTATGAGGTGATAATATCGGTTGGTGCAAGGTCAAATTCAATAAAGCCCAAAGGCCTTTCTGATATATTTGCATGAGATATGGTGGATGCTCTCTAGTTTGGCAGTATTCAGTAGCAAGGAGCATAGTTGTAGAGGTGTAAACTGTCAGGAAAAATCATAGCAATCACAATATAAATATCATCTTGTTCGAGATTGAAGATCATTTATAGTAAATATTCTGTCAAATATAATGTGAAATCAGATAACATGGATGATATTACAACACATGTCAAGCAGACTTGCATACCACCCCTCCCCCCATCAGTGATATTGAAGTTGAATAATGTTATGCTCTGCATTATCTGTTTAAAAGAACAAAAGGAAGTGAAGTTTAATTTATCAATATATTTAAAATTTGTCGTGAAATGTTTTCTCCATACAAAAACAAAATTATAGTTATCACCAGGCCTGTAATTTTGGATGCTATATACATTGTTCCCCAACCCCTACAATTTTGAATTCCTATGTGTGATATGTAATTTGAACTTACCATTGAGTATATCGGTAACTGTATGCTTAAGCAACATACTGTATAATTATATACATTTACAAATATGTATCCGTTTTTGAATCGGTATCGAATAGTGAAAATGTGAAAATCTGTATATTTACTTTATGAGATATGTTTGCTTGCATGAGGCCACAATATAATTATTGTTTGATGAAAAAATTTTGACTCCCGACTAATGGGATATTCTCCTGCTAATAAGATGTTGTTAGTAAAAAAGATAATGGATCTTTTCCTTTTAGATGGTTTTTTTTGTTTTACCTGCTTTTAATAACTTAAATAGAAAAAATGAAAATAATTGAAAAAAAAATCTGCCCCTTCCTCCTGGGTGTTGGAATGTCCAGGCGGCAATTTCAATCATACATTTCTTTATGCATTGACTGAACCTATAGAATAGAGTAAATGTTCAAATCTGTATGAACTGTATCATGACATCACAATGACCAAACCACACGCTTGTCAGTTGGTTTATAGTAAGCATAAAACACAGTTATTTGAGTAATCCTGAGCAACTGTCATTTTCAAATTGAAATATATAAATATTAAACAGCAATGTAAATATGTTCACTGGAATATGAACTTAGATGGTACAGGATAAAATTTTCTGAGAAGCCTTTCTGGGTTCACAGGATTTGATCACATGACCAACCAAGTACATATCTTGCTAAACTTTTTAACTTGTTGTTTACTTCATATGTGAACTTTTGAAAGAAGTGACAAGGATTACATGAAGCACTAATAGCTTGACGGATGCATTAATGTAAACATTAAAAGACAGTCATTTAAATAATTGTGAACAGCTTGCCCTTTTAAATCATACCGGTATATTTAAGTAATTAACAGCAATTTTAAAATGTTCACATGGGTAGAAGCTGGCTGTTTCAATTCCAAATAATTATAATGAACATTATAGGCCTATACACTTTCACGGTAATACTGCTGTTCAAATTTGTTAACGATGAGTTTTAAATTAACACACATACATGATCTGAGTGGCATAAGCATCATAAAGCAAAAGTATGAGAAGTAGTGCATCAACTCCTTTGGCGCATTTCAAGCTTCATTTCAATAAGGTACTTCACTGACTATCTCTAGTTACCACAACATTTACAGAAGTTGCAAATATATACCCGGTACTATAATTTCTAAACATATCAACTATTTTCATCCACGATCGCATATCCTTGCATGGATATATATGCCCTGTTTCATATTCAACCAATCTAACTCGCATTAAATCCAGTTTTATGATTTAAAAATGTTTAATTAAATGATAACAAATGAATTTAACAATTTATCTATTGATCGACGTATGAAAGAAAAAATTGACTGCAAAATTTCATAAATGCGCTTAGCTACGCAAATTTATGAAGTGTTACGGTAAATTTTTCCTTTAATACGTTGATCAATAGAAAAATTATTATATTTATTTCTTAAGTCTAAATTCTTTAAAGTTATTTGCTATCTCACAATATACCTCCATCAGCATCAAATGTAAAAAAAAAAAGCAACAAAAACAATTGCAAAGTTTGAGCCATTGTTGAATGAAATTAGTACACATTGTGATAGATAAAGTTGTTATTTATAATGATATATTATGAACTGTAAATCTTAGGAACTGGTCAAACAAATTTTCAGAGTATATTTTCTTGTGAAATGTTTATTGGGTAAACTTGCAGCAGTCTTATTTGATTCATACAAAAAGATATCCTACCATATGACACACCCAAGCAAAGGGTCAATGATAATTTCAAACATCTGAGATTGAGAGATAGGGAGGAAATGTTAGAGGAGTTTGTTATACAAACAGACATGCAAATACAATACTGTAAATGTACTACATTTGGCTGTGTATCTTATTTCGCGCTTTTGGTGGAATGTGACTTCCACTAAATCAAGTATATAGCCAAATACCATGCATGTATGTATAGGAATAATCACATTCAAGAATACGCTAATTCAAATCTACGCCAATTAACTTGTTCAAAAAGCAATATCTGCAAAATATCATATACACCAAAAATGATAGGTTTACAAATCCTACCGGCAAACAAGGGTAAAACCCTTAACCCTTGTCCTTGAGAACATGGGGTAATAATAAAATGATCTAATTTTGATATCACCAAGTGGGCATTTGATGATATTCACCCTCCATAAATGGAACACCATGCATCTCAAGTTAACTCTCAGCAAAATCTGACCCAATTACAGCTAGGTGGACACAGACAATGTAGATACAGCGCTTGCCTAAGTGCACGCGCAACACACAACATCAAATCATAGCTCGAAGAACAGTTTAAGAATAGATTAACTCTTAGTTTCATACATGTAAGGAAGTTTTAACTATGAAAGGTAGGCTATATTACTTTTTAAACATTATGTTTAGATCATTTTCATTAACAAACGCAATACATGTATTAACTCAGTACCGGTACTTATATTCATTTGCAAGATATCAAGAAAAAAAGATTAGGTCAGACTATGCGTGTTATTTCTTTTTCAATAATATTCAGTGAGGAATATTTGATATTATGATTATATAAATACAATATTTACCTATAAGCTAAATAAATCATTTTATTGAAATGATACACAATAGAGTACGGATTGAAGTTTTGAGGGCTTCAGGGATTGTTCTTCAGAAGAAAACTTAAATCCATCAGGATTCCTTATGAGGAATGGAATAACACATTTTAACATTGTTATTGTAATGTGTTGAAATAACTGTAATTTTTAATAAGGAGTATCTCTGATCCAGTATCTTCTTTGATTTTGAACTCTGAAAAGTTATGGACATTTGTTTTATTAATTAAGTTATCAACACACTTTACAAAGAACTATAGATTTTGTGAAAATTTTAAAATAGTATCTTAGAGTCCTTAAACATCTTTTAGAATTTTTCACAAGAAGAAAACTTTCATAAATCCCTTACCGATTATTTTTGAGTTTCGATATGTGATTTACAGTCACAAAAGCTGAAAACTCATAACACAAGAGGAAGATGAAGAAAAAATTGTGGTGTGTAAACAGGAACATTTATCAAAAAATTAAAAAGAAAAAATTGTGGTGTGTAAACAGGAACATTTATCAAAAAATTAAGATTTAACAGTTAATCAAAAAATCACAATTCATCATTTATTGGAATGTCAGGAACGTAGCATCGTTTTTGAAAGGGGGGGGGGGGGGGGGGGGCGCCAGACTCATTCAAAAAATCTTGACAAGCCAAAAAAAAAAAAGGGGAGAAATTTAAACTTTCACAAAATCTTCTAAATCCTAAATCGGGTGGTGGTGGGGGGGGGGGGGGGGGGCGTAGTATATAACATCACTTTCACTCCTCATTTCCTTATCATTTTTTTACATACTCCCAAAAAAGTGGGGGGGGGGGGACTCCATGATAATTCAGGTTTTTTATATGTAAATTTTAAAAAAATTGTTGCTGCGAGGAAAAGTGGGGGGGGGGGGGGGAGGGGCATGCCCCCCCCCCCCCCCCCTTGATGCTACATGCCTGAATGTTCATGAAAATATCATCACCCATCACAATATATAGGCATGTAACTATTATGTAATATTATTCAATATGAAGTTATAGTTTGTTGTATGTTTGAGAAACTTCCACTTGATTTTCTATTTTTGATCTAAATATCTTTTGATAAATTTTGAGAAGTTTGAAAACTTGGATTCAAGCCTCTGACGTATACAACTCACACACCACACTTCATTTAGTTTATTTTGCAAATGTGGGAATCACACCTTGGGAATTTGACATACATTGGGGAGGGGGTTTAACCCCACACCCCCCCCCCCCCAAAAAAAAAAAATTCCTCGTAGAACTTCGTCTGCAAATTTACATCTATTGGATATCATTGAGTTGAAATTCCAACGCCCTTTTTTGTTAAGAGTAAAAATAAAAATGAAAATGACATTGAAATTGAAGTTCACAATATAAATTTTTACGTCCGCCTCCGACCCCCCTCCCGAATAAGGATTTCCATGATTTTTGTAGATTGTTCGGATGAATCTTTCTTAAAGGATGATGTATTATTTTGTATGCTTAAACAATCTGAATTTATATATATATATAGAATGAGTCATGCATTCGCTCAAATCAACGAGAAATACCAAAATTGGAAGCTACACAGTCTTTCCTATAGGTATAGTAGAAGTTATCGATATTTGGCTTTATAAAGAGCAAAAGATTGATATAAAACGAAACGGGAGTTCTCACTGCTGAACGGCCCAAAAACTAACACAGAATGGGTTCTGGACGGAAGGACATTCCTGAGCATGCGCATCAAATAACCGCTATATGGACGAGTCCAATTTTTAGGGAAGTGTCACATAACAATAGGTTAGTTATAAAAGCTTATGAAATGAAGCTTTGAACGTAGCATCTACATGTAAATAATACTTAATTCTTTAATATTCTTTGTTCACCGGTAAATCAGATACGTCCATGTTTATTAATATATGATTATCATTACAATAATCAGTGGTGTGAAGAAACATGACAAAGATTATACATCCTCACCAGAAGACAAATGGAAACGCACTCAAATATACACACTTACGTTTCAATAGCATGAAACTCGCAGCTAACAACCCAGGGCTTTATAGTCTTCATGCAGTTTAATTTGTCTCAAGTCTAACCACAATCACTGTTATTGGTGCTGCCGATCTAATCGTTAGTCAGGAACGTAGGTCTCTGCATTCATTACCTTAAAGCGCATGCGTAAAAATTTAGGCGTGTTCAGCAGAGAGAGAGCGACCGCGAGCGCTCGCCAAAATTTGTGTTGCGGGTATAGGGAATTTTGGCGAGCGCTTGCGAGCACGCGCTCTGTTGAACAGGCCTCTGGAGAGCGCGCACCCTTTGAGATCAACGACTCGTGAGTTTCATGAGAACAAGAGGTTTTTCTTTTTCAATGAAAAACCCGAAATAGCACAAGTATCTCCAAATACTGGTCACTTTTTTTAGTATTAATTTAAGGGTGTTATAAAATTTGGTTTAAAGTTTACGACACAACTCCTCATTGCTTTATCTCAAACGTTGCATGAAAAAAGAAGATTCACATCGCATTCTTATTAAATACAAAAGACAAGCACAGTATGAGCTTCCATTTAAAGCTCACAAAACCACAAAGAGATTTGGAGAACAACAGTTAATTTCGTTTTTTATAAATATCAAAAGAAATGCCATTAAAAATCATTTGATATTTTTTGTTCTATTTATGCGATAATGAAACGACAATGATCAACAAAGGGTTCTATATCGTGCAAGTGCCTATACCTGATACATTTTAATTAGTATGGGACTTTAGACTTATGTTTTGACGCTTGTTCTTTCTCTCTCCTTTTTGCAGTTTTCCATTCTATTTAGTATACCATACATGTACTTGTAATGCATTCGATTTTATACACAAACATAGTTTTTGATACTCTATGATATTAAAGAAAAAATATCTCTCTCTCTCTCTCTCTCTCTCTCTCTCTCTCTCTCTCTCTCTCTCTGACGTATGCATGCATGTATTAATGTTTTAACACTAATTCAACAAATTTACCAAATACCGTTAATAAATTCCGATCATGATTAAAGTAAAATTATGAATCTACAACGACGACAATTAATGATCGAAAAAGCAATATTGCGCGGATGTAGGATGAATATGTAACCTTTTTAGGTTTATTTTAAATAATCTTTATCGGGATCATTTTCTCTTGTTGATGAAAAGGGGGATAAAAAAATGTTTAATTCCCCATATGAACTCCGGCATATCAGTCCTCTTCTCATCATAGACCAAACGTATCTGGAAAAAAAGATATTGTTTCGAGCAGTTCTTATCATATGCGCAGATCACGCATTCCTATATGGTTTTCACAATTATCAGTTACAACCAATGAATGGAGAAATACATTTCCTAGGAAAATATATCGGTAACTGATAGCTGACATTGAGTTTCAGCTTCTCTTCTGCGAACATGTAATCCTGATTTTAAAATAGATATCATGGCGGGTGGGGGTCAACGCAACAGAAGTGTGTATTATGGTACACTTGTGTACTAAGATGGAATGTACATTGTTAATTACTAATTGAGGTTGAATTATAATGAATAGTTTACATTGACATACAGGGTAAGATAAATGCTGGACGATTTCATTCGTTTTCAATAGGGTGTAAGGAAGCGCGTCTTACTAAATGTACACACTCACATCTTTGCCGATTAAAAATGACCGTGTGTTAGATTTATTAATAGTTTCTAAAACATTGAATCTTATATATATATATCATTGTTAACAAATTTAAAACTTTGAACGATTAAATGGATTTAATACACAACACCCCAATGGAAGATTCTATTGCAATTAACCTATGGAAATTTCACTAAACATAAAACAGGACTTCGCGCCAGATTTATTCTTACGCACCATTATTCGTGGACGAATCCAACATAGGAACTTTTGAGAGACAAACAAACAATATGAAAACTCAAGAGCATACATGTTCTATGCATGCAGTTTACCTTCCGTTTATCTTCTTGTTTTGAGAGTTCTTTGATTGCTTGAAAATAATGGAAAGGCCTTGAATATCGTTATCTTATGTAAACTGTGTTACATTTCACAGGCTCATTGATAAGCTTGAAATAATGAAGTAATTTTATTGAAAACAATATATGTATAAACGTTGGTCTATTTTAAACGACTTATTACTACTTGGATCATTACGTCTCCACAATGAATATATGAACAGAAAGTAATTATAACGATAATTTCAGCTGCAAGTCTGTAGCCCCCGGTCTAAAAGAAATCGGATATTAGTCAATCTGATTTTTCATTTCAGACCGAGAGCTACATATATGCAGCTAAGGTTACTATATAATACATGCTTCTAATATATGAATTCATTTTGTTTAGTTGTGCAAAACTTTAGGAAAGCTAAATAATACGTCGTCTTATTTCTGCTATTTCTAGAACAAGCATAACCGGATATTGTCCGACCCTCACAAATATACATTGTCCGACTTTAAAAGCTGTATCATCCTAATAGCATTGCTTTACATGTAAACAAAATCTTCTTTAAAATCAACGCTTAAAACTGATTATTGATATGACTACTCATACTTACAAATTATATTCATAGTGTATACGCATGATTAAAAACACACAATTTTACAAGAGTAAAGAATGCAGTCAGTGAGTCTATTTTCCATAGAATTTGAAAAAAAAAAAACAAAAAAAAAAAACCCCACATTACAGGTCTGAAAGTTGGTTAATTTGTCAATCTATCAATATAAAGTTTGTTCATTTCCTTTGATTGCTAAGGCTATATCGTAATTGACATCGAACAGATTTTTTTCATGCAAATTTCTTCCACAGAGGATAGCGGGAACAGTTTAAATCACATCTCATTTGATTACCAATTTAATATTTTGTATGTAGATCATTTATAATTTGCTGATGAAGGCTGTTTGATATATCCGTCTATTGATGTTTTGCGAAAACATGTTGTTAAAAACGCGAAATGGGGATTGCGAGTCATAACTAAAAATTAACGACTTTTGATTCTAATAGTGATATTTACGAATATTAAGTTCACTTTTTAGAAATCATTTCCACAATAATAATATTATCTACATCGTAAATCATCATTTTGTGTATTTCAAAAGGAAGCTTTCGATTGGAATAAATTCCGTGTTCGTTTTTGAATTTCTAATTCAGTAATATACATTATGCTTCATAGGAGGGTAATGTATTGTAGAAAAATTGAGTTTAATCACCATGTATTGTATTGGAACCGTTTTATTGACAAAGTGAAACAGTGGGGCGTCCTTTAAACATGTGTAGCTCTACAGGCACATGCTCTGTCGTCTGGGCGACGGTCTATTTGTAGCAAGCGACTCTTCCTATCGATCGGTTAACTGAGTCTCGGACATAGAGAGAGGGCACAGTTTTGAAACAAACAACTGAAACAAAGTCATAGAAATTCATTTTCATGAAATAAAGTTAAATATATTAATACAAGCATTTGGGAATTTTACGTTGAATCATGTTTACGAGCTGCATGTATCAGTTAGTGGATAACAAGAAGCCATTTCGAAACTTCCAGAATTCAATCACTGAGTCTACATTTTATATAATTTGTAAAAAACACATTGCACGTCTGAACATTTGTTAATTAACCAATCTATAAATGTACAATTTGTTATTTTTTGTCGATCGCTAAGGCTACAGCGTATTTGATGAACATTAACCAACATATTTCCGATGCAATTTTTTTTCCACGGAAGAAAGCGATCGAGTACATTTATAAATCTCAATTTATTTAGTTAAATCTTTAAAATTGTGTATGTATTAAATAATTTAAAAATTGCTGATGAAAGCTGCTTGATGTTTTCGTTTGAAGATGTTTTGTAAATAGCTTAAAACGCGGAACGAGTCATGCATAAGTAATATCCCTAATAACCATACTTAAAATTAGCGGCTTAGGATTGAATTTGTATAATAGTCGAGTATTAAGTTCAATTTTTAAAATCATCTCAACGATGATAATAGTATCTCTATCTTAAATAAATGTTCTGTTATGCTTTTAAAAAAACATTCTATGGGAATCAATCCCGTGTTCGTTTAAATAGCCACCTTACATTTACACATTATACTTTATATGACGCCGTGTATTGTAGTAAAAGTTTAATTATCAGGCATTGGAACCATTTCATTAACACATCTCCCAGTACTGAAACAATTCAAGATGTCTTCGTTACAGTAAAACAGTGGGGCGTTTAACATGTGAACAACCCGCTCTACAAGCACATGCACCGTCGTCTAGACAACGGCCTGAATACAGCTAGCGACTCTCCTATCGATCGGTTACCTGAGTCTCGTAATGCATCTATATATAGAGAGGGGCACAGTTTTGAAACAAACAACAAAAATAACATCAAAGACGCTCATCTCAATGAAATGAAATTGTACAAATCAATAAAAACATTAATGTGGAATCATCTTTACGCGCTGCATCTATCAATTACTGCATTACAACAAGCCCTTTCATAACTTCCTAAACGTGCACACCCCCACAAAAATGGACCGAACTGACAAAAATTGTTTCTGCAAATGCCGACTATAAATTACAAAAACATAAAATTGAATACTACGGAAGGATTCGGGATTCATTTCTTCACAACTTTGCTTCAATAATGCATTAGAAATTGTTAATCCTTTACAAGTTATTGACAACAAACTTTTGAAGCCTCTAACTCCCTAATTATAGGGGCCAGCCCCTTTTTCTGTATACCGAATGAAAGGGCTCGGTAAGATCAAAAACTTTTAAAATACATCTTATAACAAATTATTATCAGGTAGAGAACTAAAACGGAAAATACGCGAATTTTTTTGCATTTTTTTCCAACCTTTGTTTCAACATCTATACCACTCCTTTTATTTGCATGTAAATAATAAATAAAATATATCTCGCACAAATTCAATGTATCAGCTTCTAAACCAGCCCATCTTTGATACTCTGCCAGTCATCGTTAAAGCTAAACCCTCTGGACAAAAGAAGTCGTTAAATTTTACTAAAAGGGGAATAACTCTAAACCGGATGGGGATTTTCATCAACTAAAATATGCAACGCCAACATCGCGCGGCATGTTATCAGACCTGAAAATTTCAAAACAATCGGTGAACAAACGAGCGAGATATTAAGGATCAAAGTTGGCGTCTAGAAGAAAAAAAAAAATAATAAGAAATCTGAAAATTTTTCAGAATAATAGTAAGGTCTTCCGTTGGAAACGGAAGACCTTAATAAGAGATTGATTCAGGATGAACTTGGTTCATCCTTATTGATGAGTTCATTTTCTACTCGGTCAAAACTTAACTCTGTATCTTCCAGAGGAGTTAAATCTTTCACCCAATTGTCTGGGGGAATAATACCTTCATAAGGTTTTAGGTGATCAGCATGTACTACTATACATTAACTTGCTGGTGGTTTCTTAACCCTATAAGTTACATCTGTGATATTATCTATAATCTTATTGGGACCATTTCACCTAAACCTAATTTAATACCAGCAGTTGGAGGGTACCATTTCCATACAAAATCATCTTTTGAAAGTGTTCTTGGTTTTAGACCCTTATCATAAAATTCCTTCTGTTTTACTGTAGTGTGTTCTAGATTTTTATGTACAAACTCATGAGTATCAGCCATTACATTTTTCAACCATTTTACACATTCGCTATGGCAAACTGGATTGGGTATTTTGGGAGGAATACCTATAATTAGATCTTTAGAACTTTTATTTTCTCGACCAAAAATAACCTTATTGGGTGAACACCCTTTGCTTTCTTGAACAGAAAACTTATACGCCATTAAAACATACGGTAAATTTTCATCCCAATTATTTGTTTTCAAAAACAAGTCTTATACAAAACATACTGAAATCCAGGCACAAATTTTTCAAAAATCCCCGGTCACTGTAGAATGTTTTCCAGTGTCGTACTGATATATCATTACACATGTGCAAACCACACAGCATGCTCATAATGTGATAGGCTTGTTATACGTTACCTGATTGGTCAATTCTTTCGTATGAAAGGGTCATTCAGAGATTAACCCTTACGAGAGTTCTTCAGACCCTTCAACGAAGTGAAATATAGAAAGGATTCCTTCAGCTAGGTGTTGTTAGAAGAACATTTGATACCTGTACAAAAATGTCTTCAAGATTTTTGTTTTAGATGTAACATTTTTCCTCGTAAAGATGGTAACACACTTCTACAAAACAAATGACGCATCACATTGATTTGCCAAAACAACCCGTAGTTGACAATTGATTACAAACGGCTTTAACTAATTTCATAAACAGTTTGAGGTACTTATATAAATCTTTTACTATGACATTTTAAACATTGCATGTATGATAGTTACTTCTTATTTCTTACAGGGAGGCTTTAAACAGAACTGATAATAAAAAAACGCGCCCACTTCGGCTTGGTTGGAAACAAACAAAAATATTGTATCCAACACCAGAGTGGAAAAAATTCCGAAACGGGTACAGCACGCTCCTCATATGAATTTACAAGAATCACCAAAATCGCACACAAAGGTATATAATAGTTATATCGACTGTGTATTTTATAGACAATATTTAGAACGATCACTCATCAACTTCCAATAAAAGAATAAAAAAAACCCACAAAACTGGTTTTGTATCTTTTACAACAACTATTTCTACTTTTCCAACAATTACATCCTGACCTTCGAATGTTAAACGCAATACCCACAAAAGCTATTCGTTGCAAGGGCCACATCTCTAGTCTTGATGCTTCTAGATTGCCACTTTTCGCGTTTCTGCGATTGATGTAAGTATTCTATCTTCAATCGTCGCCAAAAACCTTCTGCCATAACTTAAACGTTCTTGGAAGCTTACTGAATAGCATCTTTTGGTCCAAGTGGTGTAATTGACGGCGCAAGTATGATCGGTGAGTCTGGGCCACACGACGCATCCATAATTGGTGCGTTGTTGACAATAGGGCATTTTTGACATAAACGTTGTAAGTCCCTCTTGTTTTAAGTCTCTTCCATGCCGTTGCATAAACATAAAATTCAAAATACGCCACACTGTTCCAATACGTCTTTCCCACACTCAACCCATGTGTGGGGCATGCGAAGGATTGAACTTCCAAGTAGTACGACTGTTGGAGAGAAAGTCTGACACTGGTTCCTTCTCAAAAAACTATGCGCTTATGGTTGAATCTTCGGATGCACCCACATAATTACCAGGCATCATAAGCTGGGGATTATTTCCACAATGAAATTTCAGATGTTGATCAAACAATGATTCTACAACTATCGATTTAACATCTTGTGCGACTTCCCATTTTGTGACCCCAGCAATTTCACGTACAGACTTTCTTTAAAAACAACTGTCCTTAATTGATATCTGCATGTGTGTAATCTATGCCTTTCTCTATTGGTTCAATTTTGTAAGTGTAGCAGATTTCACACCTTTTGTAAATTAAAAAAAAAAACATTTTCAGTCAAAGCATTTGGATTGACACACAAACGTTCAGCAATATTTGTACATTTAAAAATGACCTATTAATTACAAAAGATTCAAGTAATTCTTTTGCAGAATGTTTATCTGCATCACAGTACGTGCATAAATATTTTGACTTACTACCCTGAAGACCAGAATTACCTTTGTCCCAATGAATTAAAATATGAAAATTTATGAAACATCCAACCTTGATTTGTTTTTATATGAATGTTTTGTTTGCTCTTAATTTACCCTTTCATTTGCAATTGGTATTTGACACATGGTTTATGTTCATCAGAAATTGATTTCAACAGGTGTAAATTTGTTCGAACACTCTTTGGCAATGGCGCAGTAAAAAAATCATCATACTTTTTGGCCTAATATTCGGCTTTAATTTTAACAGTTGAATGCTTTCGTTTGCCTAGAGTTCTCCATGTCTGCCTAAAACATTGCAATTTTCTGCTTCAACCTCTGCATATTTCATATTGCATATTCCACAAGTGTCCAATGGTTGTTTTGACACACTGCACCAGTTACAGTGGAAACTCATAATTTAAATTGTCTATTTATATATTGAGATAAATTAAAAAAAACCATGTATAGCCTTGCATTTCTAACAATTTTTTAATTGTTTGTTAAAAATACAGTGAAAGAGAATTGCCCGTTTCTAGTTCCCTATGAACAATAAATGCTGCAATGTACCCTCAACATGTAGGAATAAGAGTGTTAATAGGTTTGTCAGAAAATATGTTGACTAAAGTTTGTCACAGACTACAATTCCACTCAGAGACTCTGTTAAGATAGTGTCATCGTCGGAACCAACTGGTTTTTTAGGCGGAAGCGCCCATTGCGATTGCTTTCATGACCTTCGTCACAGGTCAAATTCCTTCCCTTTTGGTAAATCTATCGGATGTTATTTAAACTAAGGGCATACAACTCCGAAATTCCTCTGACTCTAAACCCCGCTTTTATATTGTGACGTGCGGGGGAAACGTTCAATCTTCTTTCAGAGAAAATAGGTTGACGTTCAGATGAAAGCATTTATCAAAGTCATGGAGATTTTCGTTGAAATCGAATCCCAAATCGCGACGGGAGAGCGAATCCTTGCTTTTCCTCTACATATCCACACAACTGGTTGTAGTAAATATTGGTTGATGTTTCGATATTACTTTTCTTCATGAACAGCTAGGCAGCGAAGCAAGGACAAGTGGTATCGGTACTTTACAACTTTTCGATATTTGATGAGGGCCCAAAGATTCTTGTTTGTAATGTAGTCTGGTAAATCAGAGCTGAAACAATAAAAAAAATCATGATTTGAATCTTCATTTATAAATGAGTGTAGCGTTGAGGCATTATAAGAAGAAAAAAAAACAACCGCTATTAAGTATAAATTAAGAGAGGAACTAAAATATAGGTGATAAAAATTGTTGAACAAAGTCTAATTGTGTACGCATAAGGTTTAATGGGAAAAAGATCTGTAAATTTTTTATTTTACTACCTTGTTAACAACATTACTTCAAAATGACTTCAGCATTGTCAATGTTAAATTTGATTTTAGATTGAAAGAGTTTTATATTAAAAGTGAAAATTAAAAAGAAATAGATAGTCAAGGACGTATAATCGGACTTTATACTCCTATCCTTTTGCATCCAGAAATTAAAGTTATAGACCTGTTACAAATTATAAATTAAATCTTTATCCACTTAGCTATAAAGGAGTTCCGTGTTGATCTTTTAAAGACAACTAGATTAAGTCAATAACGATACTGAAATCATTACACCAAGGTATTTTCAAAATGTGAAGACACGTTCATCTGACAGATCTAATCTTATTAAAGTCAAACGGGAAATGTTTGGATAGTCAAAAACGGATAATAGAACTCCATACTTGTATTAAGAAATGAAATAATTAGACCATTTAAAAATCATGAATTTAATCATAATCCTTTTAGCCATCAAGGAATCCTATGTTAATCGTTTAGCAACTAGATTAAGTCAATGAGGATATTGTGATTATTAAACTAATGTATTTTCCAAATTAATATTATCATTTACAATTATTCGATAACAATACTCGGCGCTTAATCTATGCTTCGATATTTATTTTTTCAAAGTAAGGAGGTATTAAAATCTTGGGAAGACCATTTGACAATGAGTTATTTTAAGTGCTTGGAAGCCTTTCAATGGATTATTATTATGACTTCCTTTGTATTCTGAAATTACTTGCTTATGGTAATTCCTATACAATATAAAATGATGGGGTTTAATATGTTGAGATATACTGACTTTAGACTTGGAGATAACCGATTCTTTATATAATAAAGGCCTTAAATTTAGCGAGTACTGGGTATCAAAAACAGCAGTCTTGGTATTGTAGTAGATTCGTTTCGTCTCAGTTAAACTGAAAATTTGCTGAACCCAGCGTCTATGTTTTCATGGGTATGTCCGACGTACAAAAACCTGAGCACTTGAAGTGTTCAAATATATTATTAAAGTTTTTTACATGAATCAAAAAGTAGTAAAATTATTTTAAAAAGCCTGGACATAGAAGTTTGAGGTAGAAAATTTCCCAGTAAAAAGGTAATTTTTTTTCAATGCTGTACAATGTAGCACTTTAAGTTTAACCAATATAATTTAATGAAGCAATTATATTAATTATCCATACTGAATGTATGAAATAATGTATCTCATAGAAAACGTGATGTAAAATACATATAAATTTACAATTTGCAAGCTCCTACTAAATTGTTTATGACCATGTTTGAGTATTCGTTGATATCCATATACATGTTTTTTGTGAATTTATCTAATCCTTGATTAATTACTCCATGAATGTGGGTAGACAGAAGGTTTGCCATGTCTAAACCATTGGATTGTCGTCAAATGAAATGAGGTAAATCAGAAAACTGAAAATATAACTATGGATAAAGTTTCTTTAAGTTCTGTAGATGGAGATGTTTTCGTCGAATGCTTAGATGGTTATCTGTAAAAATAAATATAACAATTTTTAATATTTTTTGTTTTGATAATAAATGTAACTTACCAATCTTAGTAATAATAATTGATGAAAACAGAGTGTGGCCTTCTTTTATTAACAATCATTTGGTTTAGAAATACAATTTAAAGGTTCTCTGTATGGATCTTTCATGTAATCTTAATAATTACAATATAATGACAACATTTCATGACTTTTTTTCTTCATTACTTCATACATTTGTGCATTGATAAGAGCCATAATTTTAAGAACATTCCACAAAAGGGGAGTATTATGTTGTATCAAATGAACAAATTGCTGGATTTCAAACTGAAAAAGATCTTCCTCCGATTGCTTTTGAAAGGCATGTCTTTTCACACAAATTTTCTTTAAAGATTTTTCAGCAACTATTTATTGCAAATGCTTTGAATTTTAACACATTCTTTGTTTAGGCATGCCATGCGTGTCAACTTCCTGTTAAGTGTTGACTTTGCTTAATTTGTATATATACACTAGGCGGGGGTATTATTAGTGAGCATCGGCTCACAGATCTCTTGTTGTACATCGTTTCTCTGCATTCGTAAGACTTCATGAGATAAAACTGAAAATATACTAGAGTCAATGAGCCCCGAATCACAAGATATGTTGACAGATACGAAAATAACTACTTTTAAAATGGTTTAAAAATTAAATTATGGTTTCTAAAGAATTCAAGAGTCTTACCAGAAAATTATTTACTCTCCATCTTCTTAGTCCCCATACTATGTTTGCACAGTCCAAGTTTCAAACATAGACTTTTCTTGATGCAAGTATAAGTTTGGAACAAGGGATAAAATTGGTCTTCCTATGGGCTGGGACTGAAGGTCCTTAATTTCCATCATTCTGTTAGAATAAAAAGTTGTAGTTACATGTACTGTTTATTTACATAAAACAGTTGCCTTTTTTAAGAAATTAAATTTTTGATTTTGAAGGAACAGGACGAACTGCTTGGTTGGGTTGAAAATGCTGAAAAGTTGTTACTACTTATTAACCGGTGGAAACAGAAGACGTTTTGGAGATTGAATTAAACCGAATGTAGATTCAGAATGAGCGGATGGGTTGGGCTGAATAGAGACTGGCGAATTGCATGTAGCAGCAGCATCCAAATCTGTTTCAGGACAGCTGATATGTGTAGAGAACATTTATATGTAGCTGCAAATTCTGCTGTTTCGTCTGTCTGGTTTTTATTTTTAGTTTCTGAACTGCATGTTTTCTTTGTGCTGTTCTTTTTATTTGACTTCTTTTTATAACTTGTACAGTGTATCATCTTGCTTTCCTTCATTTTGTTTCTTTCCAACCTGCTTCTATTTCCTTTCCTCTTTTCTTCTCCAAACGTTAGATAAAAAAATTCCATGGTGCACACTCTGGCTTCTTTAGGTATTTTTTAAAGTCTGCTATGGGCTTTGTTTGCAAACTTATTAAGTTCTGTCTTTTTGTTTACAAAACAACACTAAAAGTTAAATGAATAAAAAAGAAATGCATTTCAATAAAAAAAAAACAAATCGAAAGATTCGCCACCTCCCAACAAAATCACGCTTCCGATGTAAACTCACTTAATCCGCCCACAGTTTCTCTCTTGCGTGTGACTATATTATTTTTGTTGTAAATAGTTAGGTCTGATAACAAACAAAAATAATATTATTCCTGCCCCATTGCCGATTTTGAACATGTTTTAAATTAACAGCACGGAAAGTTTGGAACCACGCATCTTTTTATTAATGCCATCTCTAACCCGATTTAAAATGAAAGCGGGAGTTGATCGAGTTGAAATATGTTTAAATACTTAGGGTCGGTTATATACATCAAATTTCACTATACAACCAAATACATTGCTTAAAAAAGGGGGAAAATACCATGGAATTTCATGATCTTCCTGTGATTTGTATTTTTCTCTTTCACTTCTAGGACACTCTAGACGTCTCGGCGAAGTTTTCCACTGAAAGATTCTTGTCGTGTTAATTTACGACAATCAAGCTTGCATACGCTACAAAATGACGTTTTCGTTTGTTACTCAACGCCATTATGTAATGTTGTTTAATGTATACGAATGTACATAGAATGAGCTACCTAGGTGAGTCGCGGTACGACTTATCTGGGATTTGGACATGTTGTGTTTGCACGTGTGTAGTGTTCATAAAAGGTTTGATCTTGTTTATAGATGCATGTGTTTTCCATATTGGCGTGGTGGCAGCGGTACATCGTTCCCTAACTTACGAAGATTGGAATATTCATTAACATTGCAAATGTGAGTAAACATATGCGTCAAAGCGAAAGTGCGGTAAACAACTCAGTTACAAACTAACTGTGTACGTCATAACCTTTAACGAAATACACATCATAATAACTATGGCTGCAACACGTGCTCCAAAACAATGGCCCCTAACAAAACATGAAACCATCAACGTCATTTGAGGCATGGCGTCAAAACCTACAGTATACTCTTTCGTTGGATGCAAATTTCGCACCATTCCTAGTTGATGGTTTCACATGGTTAAAGAAAACACCTGCCACGAGGCTACGAGGACTACAAAATGACGGTGAAGACGTTGCGGAGAATATTAGACGCACAGCAGAGCAAAAGGTCACTCATCTTGAGTTATTGCTTGGGCAAATCGCCAACTTCTGTCCTGTGGTATCAAAAAACACTATTGTGAAGAATTCTACTTCGGTTAATTCCATATGGCAATCTATCAGGCAGCACTACGGATTTCAGTCCAGTGGAAGCCATTTTCTGGATTTCGACAATATTCATCTGGAAGCAGGAGAAAGACCTGAAGATTTATTACAGCGTCTCATGAGTTTCGTGGAAGATAATCTCCTCACCCCAAATGGAAACATAAGCCACCATGGTGAAATACCGGAAAATGAAGAGGAGCTTTCTCCAACACTGGAAAACCTAGTTATACTCACCTGGCTTCGCCTTATAAACAAGGACCTCCCAGCATTAGTAAAACAACGCTATGGGACAGAACTTCGCTCTAAAACACTGGCTTCCATCAAACCAGAAATAACACAGGCCCTTGACAGTCTTCTAGACGAAATACACGCGTCCCATGAATCGAAGGTCTTACGAACAGCGTTTGTGAAACAGCCGAAACTGTCAACAAGAAAGACACTTGCCTCGACCCCAAAACGAGAGTGTCCACATGTAAGCAAGCAGGCCGCATTCGATACGACTACTACCTTAGTATGTGCAAATACTTACCGGAGGAGGACAAACGTTTCATGACCAAGTCAATACGCCTAGTCCAGGAGACGGAGTCAGATAGTGAGTTGTTTGTATCAACCCTCTACGAACTTCCAACACAAGAAGATGAAGACTCGTCAACCATTTCGTCCACTCGTCGAGTGAGCACTATCAGGTCTATCCAAATTAAAGCTTTCTATGAACATCATCCAGTTTATTTGACTATCGACTCGGGTGCAGAGATCAACATGATAAGAACTACGCTTGCAGAGAGTATTTATGCCCCAATTAGACAGACTATCCAGCACGCTTTTCAGGCAGATGGTCTGACCCCCTTGATAGCGTCGGAGAAGTACATCTCACCTTATTACAAGATGATAAATTACTCCACCTTGATGCCCTGGTTGTTAACGATTTAGATGTAAACATTTTGACAGGAATGCCCTTCATGAAGCGCAATGATGTCGGCATACGTCCCTCAAAACACCAAGTAACAATCGGAGATGGTACCATCATTCATTACCCTCTTGACACAGTCAAAGCCACAGACAACCACTCTAGCACTGTTAGCATTGACCCAGACAATATCCTGACTTCATCTGATCAGCAGAAATTTCGCCATCTACTTACGAAATATGATTCTATATTTGATCCAATTTTCCTAGGATATAATGGAGCGGCTGGGAAATTTGAATGTCAGATAAACATGGGCCCAGTTCAACCCCCACAGCGGAAAGGAAGACTACTACAGTACTCCAGAACCCAATTGCAAGAACTCCAACAAAAATGTGATGATCTTGAAACCATGGGTATTCTCAGAAAACCGGAAGATGTAGACATATCTGTTGAGTATCTAAACCCGTCATTCCTTGTCAAAAAACCACACGGCGGTCACAGACTTGTCACAGCATTCGAAGACAGTAAGCCTCAGCCTTCACTCGTGCCAAACGTAGATTCGACTCTCCGCAACATAGGACGCTGGAAGTACATAATTGTCTCGGACTTAACAAGCGCATTTCATCAGATTTCTCTATCAAAACAGTCATTAAAGTACTGTGGCATAGTAAGCCTCAGCCTTCACTCGTGCCAAACGTAGATTCGACTCTCCGCAACATAGGACGCTGGAAGTACATAATTGTCTCGGACTTAACAAGCGCATTTCATCAGATTTCTCTATCAAAACAGTCATTAAAGTACTGTGGCATAGTCACACCATACAGGGGAATACGTGTGTACACAAGATGCGCAATGGGCATGCCTGGCTCTGAAACCGCCCAGGAGGAACTAATGTGCAGGATGTTGGGAGATTGCTTACAAGATGGATATGTAGCTAAGCTAGCTGATGACCTATACTGTGGAGGACAAACAGTAGATGAATTTCTTCACAATTGGGAATGTGTACTCAAAGCCCTAGCAAATTGTGGGCTTCATTTATCTCCTACCAAAACTATCATATGCCCACAATCAACTACAATACTAGGGTGGAACTGGGCCGAGGGAAAACTTTCTGCCAGCAAACACAAAGTATCTACACTATCCTCTTGTGAAATTCCTGAAACAGTGAAAGGACTTAGGTCATTTCTTGGAGCCTACAAAGTCCTAGGAAGGGTGAACCCTAACTGCTCTGATATCCTAAATCCATTGGAAAGTTCAATTGGAGGATTACAATCTAAAGACAGAATTCAATGGACGGAGGAATTACGTCAACAATTCCTAAATGCCCAAAGCATGTTGTCGTCAAACAAAACCATTACCTTGCCAATTCCGTCCGATGTACTTTTGATCGTAACAGATGGTTCCGTAAGTCGACGAGGGCTAGGCGCCACAATGTATGCCAATCGTGAGGGAAAATTGAACCTTGCTGGATTCTTAAGTGCAAATCTCAGAAAACATCAAGTTATATGGCTACCGTGTGAAATAGAGGCACTGAGCATAGCAGCGGCGATTAAACATTTCAGTCCCTTTATTGTACAGTCACTGAAACAATCTCATGTACTTACTGACAGCAAACCATGTGTAGAGGCAATCGACAAGCTCCGCCGTGGAGAGTTCTCGTCGAGTCCAAGGGTTACATCATTCCTATCTGTGGCCAGCCGGTACCAAATCAGCATCCAACACCTCGCACGCTCAGCTAATGTACCCTCCGACTTTGCAAGCAGAAATGCTCTGGAATGTACTGAACCAAGCTGCCAGATATGTAACTTCATCGCGCAAACAGAAGATTCTGTTGTAAGAGCTGTGTGCTCTCAAGACATTATCAACAGCAAGGTCAACCTACCATTCACAACCCGGTCCGCTTGGCTATCTATTCAATCAGAATGTCCTGACCTAAGACGAACTCATGCTCACCTTTAACAAGGAACTCGACCGTCACGAAAACTCACAAACGTTAAAGATGTAAAGCGTTATATCAGTGTTGCCAGCATTTCCAGAGATGGTCTTTTAGTCGTGCGACGCACAGATCCATCCCAACCAACGGAAGATTTAATCATTGTACCCAGATCAGTTTTGGAAGGACTACTCACTGCTCTACATATCACTCTTGACCATCCCACTAAAAACCAGATGCAGTTGGTCATTAAGCGACATTTTTATGCCCTCGGAAAGGTCATCGACAGAGTTTGTGAATCATGCCATACATGTGCCTCCTTGAAAAAATTCCCGGATCAGCTTATCCCCCAGTCTTCTGAAGACCCAAGTGAAGCCATAGGCTTAACATTTGCTGCAGATGTCCTCAAAAGAAACTGCCAGCTCATCTTCGTACTGAGAGAATGTGTGTCTTCATATACAGTTGATTGCCTCATTACTGATGAAAAAAGAGACACCTTACGCAATGCTATTCTCCGCCTTGCTCTTGAGTTGCGCCCTCTGGATGGACCTCCTGCCATAATCCGCGTGGATCCCGCCCCAGGTTTCATAGGACTCCGTGAGGATGATACCCTATTGAAGTACAAAGTTTCCCTAGAAATTGGCCGAGTGAAAAACACCAATAAAAACCCAGTTGCTGAGGAGGCTATAGGCGAACTTGAAGAAATCTTACGACAAGAACCAGGTGGAGGACCTGTTTCGGACTTAAATTTAGCCATTGCTGTTGCCAGGCTCAACTCACGCATTCGATTTACTGGACTTTCAGCTCGTGAGTTGTGGACCCAACGGAGTCAATACACCAATGAACAAATACCAGTGTCAGACCTAGTGGCTATTTCCTCCAAACATGCCCATCGTGAAAACAATCACCAGTCCAGCGCCATTTCAAAGTGGAAAAAGCTTAAAACTCAAAACAACAAGCACTGCATATCGGTAACCTAGTATACCTTTACTGTGACCGAGATAAATCTAAAGCAAGGAGCTGCTACATCATAACAGCTATTGATGGAGACTGGTGTTACATCAAAAAGTTTACTGGTCGCCAAATACGTGCCAGTTCTTACAAGGTTAAACTTACAGAATGTTATCGTGTTCCTTGTGAGATACAGGATCCAATCCAATCACAGTACCACCTCTGTTGTCGATACCTCTCTACAATGGACCAACTGACCATAGCCAGAGGCCCCTGAACCCGTTTATCAGCTCGAGGGGATCCCGTCTCAACATGAGCCAACGGGGCCGGCCAAAGTGCGTCGTTTTCCCAAGTACCTGCAGGACTACGTGCTTTCGTAACTTTTCTGTGTACAACCCGACTAATTAAGTTTAATTCTGGTGTACTTTAACATGTCAGGCACTGTGTTAATTTTTTTCTGTTTGAAGAGATAAAAGGAGGCCGCGCCATTATGTAATGTTGTTTAATGTATACGAATGTACATGGTATGAGCTACCTAAGTGAGTCGCGGTACGACTTATCTGGGATTTGGACATTGTTGTGTTTGCACGTGTGTAGTGTTCATTAAAGGTTTGATCTTGTTTATAGATGCATGTGTTTTCCATATTGGCGCAAATAGTGGATCGCTAGTTTTGCTTGGAATGGCGACAATTGTAGATATTTACTTCGGCGATACTGATCGTGCTGCGGACTAACTTCAGGATTGAAAATGACCAACAGGCAGGATTCTGGCGTGGGTTATAAAGTTTCAACTCCTCCCCCTTTGAAAATGCAAAGCGGAGGCCATATTTTATGCTAATTTACCATGGTTAATTCTAAATAAATACATGTACGAGTAAGAAAGATAATATAAATTTGCATTATTTATAATTTAGAGAAATGTATTAATGTTGCGAGTTTAACGTATAAAGCCGATCGACTTCTTTTATCCCTTCCGTTGCAATCCCCTGTGGCATGACATTCTTTTTATGCATGCGCCTTTGCTCCAGTTGTGTCGTTTTACAAAATGAATTCATTTACTGGATCAAGCATAAAACACCAAAAAAGCAAAGATAAGTCCTTATGGAAACCGTGATTTTGAAAGACGCATATATGCTCCAGATTTACAAGATGAATGGTATCGAATAAAATGTCTTAATGGTTGACCTTGTATATCTCCCATAACATTTGAATCATAGGCGCCCCACAGCTAATTTTATAAACTACGAATATATATAATAATATAAATGTATGTTTACCCTCTTTAATAGAAATTCAACAAGACCTGCAATGTCCGCCATTTTTAATTTCGTCTCCAACCTATTTTTTAACTTACTTGAGGGGTTTCTTGGGTAGGGTGGGCTGGTCATGAACATTGGGCACTGAGTTATTGACATAACATATTTGCAAGCCAGACCACAGCACTATTCGACCGCATACGCCTTGTTGGTTTTTATAGTATAGAGGCTAGACATATATAAATAACAAAATGAACTGGGGGAGCGCCTTTGATTTTAAAGCTGAACACCGCTCGTAAATAGGCACCGTCACACAGGTACCTGGTATATAAACCCTTCGATTTCGTTACACCCGATTGCACACCTGAAACTCGTGGCCGACATGTAGTATTTCTTTAGTCGTCTTTGGTTTTTTTGCATTTATTTCTTAAACTATGTGCATATTCTGTTTGTAAATAATGAATTGGCCAATTTATTTGATGTTAGTATTCTCTTATCTTGAAAAAAGTGCGTAAAATTTGATAATTCCATCGCGACCGAGTAACACGGCGAGGCAAGATGTAACGTCCACACAGTTGAGACCTCCACAGCGAAATACTTTGAACTGTTTAGAGGTCTACCCCTTATGTTAGGGTTGTAGGGACAGCAGTGATGAAAGAGAAATATGGCGGACAGTGCCTATTTACGAGCGGTGTTCAGCTTTAATCACAGGCCATCAAGGCTACTGTATTAAGGCCAAACAAATTCTTAACTGTCCCCATGTTACCCTACTGAATATTGTATCTTGAACATCTACTAAGCGGGATGATTTATCAGCCAGATTTTCTTTTGACGGAACATATTCCAGAATCATCGTCATATTTTTTTTAGAGACAACTGTTTGAATAACTTGATAACATTTCTCATTCCTAGGACACGCACAAGTCTATCGCCAATATCATTGAATGTCGCAACATTAATCCCTATTGTTTGATAATGAAGATTGAGACCTTCTATCCATGGGAACAAATACCCAATCATCAAATTGAACACCAAAGTATGTTCGTGAGTAATCATTCAGCATGACATGATTATAAGCTGATTTTTCATTACAACAAAACATTTCAGAAATTTCAGAAAAAAAATGTTTTCGAAAATTCAATTCAGTAAATGTGAACAGAACCCCAGAGCTATGATGAAATGCAATAAAATCGGTTGATGCAAACAATTGAACAAAACATTTAAATAGCTATCTTGTGTCTTAAAACGTATAGGTCTGGTTGTAGTGAAATACCTTTTAAAAAGCTATATCACGTTTTTCCACACAAAATAAGTAGCTAAATGTTCAATTTCCAAAAAAAGAACAAATTAATAAAATTAAAAAAAACAATAAAAAGCAGAACAAGTTTGGAGTAACTAAGAGTTATAGGGGGTTGTCAAATGAAGGAAGCCATTTGAAACTTCTAAGGTTAAGTTTGTTGACTCAGGTCAGTTAATATTCAAAATTGTTCACAAACTATGAAAGCAAATACACATATTTGGTAAGATCAATTGTATTCACCAGGAGGAATTTTACCCAAGTACATGCACTTACATTATAAATTGAAAAGTTAAAATTTGAAATGTACATGTTTGAAATTTAAAAAAAAAAATCACAATACACAAAAAACAATGTTGTGTCAACGTTGTACATTCAAACATAAAACTATTTGAAGATCCACGAAAACTCCTCATATAGGTCTGGTGTGGGCTGTTCTTAAGTTGTTCCTGTTGTTCTTTTCTGCAGAGTCACTCCTGGGTGGACATGTTTCTAGATACTTGGCATCTAGCCTCTCTTTCACATGTTTCCATGTGTCAATTTGCCAGTAGTAGGGATGTGATAAAATCCCAACAGCTCTCTCCTTATCACTGGACATATATTTGTATGCCTGTTTGTTATTCAGAGACTTTCTCACTGATGCACTCTTCTCATCTGTCCAGTTCTTATTTTCGTCCGTAGCTGCCAGTCTTCGTCGTACTTTCTACAATGATTTGAAAAAAACCTAATCTTTTAAACAAACACATAGGAACTACATGTATATAATATCAAATGATAATGTTACAATTGTTAATACGTATTAACAAGTTTGCACATTTAGATGAGCATAAAGACATAACCTCAAGTCAGCCAGCATCTCATTTAACTCTGCA
Source organism: Magallana ariakensis (assembly GCA_020458035.1). Lineage (NCBI taxonomy): Eukaryota > Metazoa > Mollusca > Bivalvia > Ostreida > Ostreidae > Magallana > Magallana ariakensis. Next base: position 27,948,773 of record CM035811.1, on the reverse strand, counting down.
TATCAAACTATTTTTATCCTAACAGGGTGAAAAATCAAAACTTCTCCTTTTTTTTACAAGTTTCAAATTGTTCTTCAGATACTACTGCAGTGAAATATATTGGTTATGCCCAATGACAGCAATATTTAAGACAAAACATGTGATATGGTATTCTTTTGATTTCGTACAATGTTGCATATCTTATCCAAATAAATTTATAAATGTCGTTCATTTCATGTCCTATTTTGAACCATTTATTAAAATTTGTGACTTGTAAATATTTAAAATGAAATTTATTGTAAATATTTAAAATGAAATTTATTGTATCTCATGTAAGAGATGAAAAAACAACACAAAACAGTTCCCTTTTACTATCACCTTTGACAAAATTGAAAAGTAAAATAGGCTATAAGTTTTATACTGCTATGAGAAGAATTATGTGAGATGAAAAAAAGACAATAACAAACCGTCAACCATCTCAAAATTCCATAAAACGAAATACAAATTCAAAGCAGAGCAACACGGACCTCTAAGATAGAGGTAGGATCAGGTGCCTAGGAGGAGTGAGCATCCTCTGCTGACCGGTCACACCCGCCGTGTGCTCTTTGTCGTAATCGGGAAAATAAAAAGAACAATTGTTCTTATTTAATCCAAATTTCATATCCCTGTAATACGTGGATTGATAGACAACTCTGAAGTAAAACTTGTAGTCATTTAGTTCTTCAACGCAAAAAATGTTCAGTAAATGGGAATTAAATTTGATGTAAAAATAAAAATCTCCATTTAAATTTTTTGTTACTAATTGAATTTATCAGCGGGAGGTATTTTAACGAAGCAGCAGGCAATTTTAAACAAACAATAATTCTATTTTGACCTTATCTATGATAAAATATAAAAAAGTCACCATGTCCGTCCGTCCGTCCGTCTCACTGTGCAAACTTTGTGTCCGGTCCACATTTTTCTTATGGAGAAACATTGGAAGCTCTTCCTTTACACATTGATTGCTTTTGACCCAAGGGCGTGTCATGACCTTGACCGAATGAACTAAGGTCAAGGTCACTGGCAGAAAAAGTGCAAAATTCGCGTCTGGTCCATATCTTACTAATGGAGAAACATTGGAAGTTCTTACTTCACAGAAATATTGGATATGACCTGAGGATGTGACCCATGGGCCTCATGTTTAAGCTCATATATGCTTTGTACAAATCTTTTTGATTTAATTGTAAATATGATTGTTAAATTTTACCACTTAATTTGTATTAAATGGTTCTTACAGTGGTACCTCTTTTCATTGAAAAGTTAAATTGTGTGGCAAAGAATGAGTCGGCAGCAGATTTGAACACTTCGCTGGGACCCTTAGTAAACATATGCTCTGTAGAAATACCTCTGTAGAAATACATGTAATCTTTTTAGGTTGAGCAGTGTTGTCAGGAACAGTGAGAATTCCTGGACAGGAACCTCCTCTCCTCCCCTTCCTCCAACACGACAAAGAAGTCGTAGGTAGAATTCTGAACAGAAGGAATTGAAAATGTTTTTTGGTAAGTTTGTTATAAAGGAGTAATAAATGTAAATTTTCAAACAAAAATTTTTTTGAAGATTTTTCAGCAACTATTTATTGCAGATGTTTAAATTTTTAACACTATTTGATTAGGTATACCATATCGTAGGATCTATTCTTGTACTAATTGGATTCAAACTTCCTGTAAAATGTCGACTTTGCTTATTATACCCCCTGCTCCGAAGGAGAAGGGGGTATATACTGTTTTACCCCTCTGTGTCCTTCCGTCTGTCCGTAACAAAACTGTTGGTTACATTTTTCTCAGCAACTATTTATCGCAGATTATAACACACTATTTGTTTAGGCATGACATATAGTGGGATGTATTTTTATTATTATACATCCCATTGAAGTCCGATTAGTATCAAAATACATCCCACCATGGCATGCCTAAACAAATAGTGTGTTAAAATCTCAAGCATCTACAATTAAAAGTTGAGGAGAAATCTTTGTCAACACCCTGGTAAATGTCGACTTTGCTTATTTTGCATATTCACATCAGAGCGGGTATATTACAAGAAAGCATGGGCTCACAGATATCTTGTTGTCCAGATATTTTGTATATGACTCCATTAATATGATATCATTATGGCTAGTGTTGCTTAAGTGAGAGATTTGGCTGTCGGTCTTTCGTTTAAAATATCAGTATACTAGATAATACCCCGCGCAAGCGCGGGGATGGGATGTACAATAATTCACATATTATATTATATTCACATATCATATTATAATACAATGCTTAATATGTTGAACCAGGTTTTTTTGTTCATTTTTCTATGTATTGTGTCCGAAATTTTTCTTAATTGCTTTTCTTAAAATATTCTATAAAATTGAAATAAAAAAGCAACTGCGTGGCTAAAAATTTAGAGGAGAGGACAGGGATAAAAATCTAAGCTGAAATGGAGTATATACATGTACACATGAACATGTACATGGCCTTAATTCTTTTTGTTGCAGCTGAGTGAAAAAAAAAGACTATTATCTTATTTCAAACCAGAGTGGGTGTATAGTGCGTGGTACATGCATCTCTTTTTAGAACTTTGTTCTTTATGTCAAATTTCACTTATTATTGCCCAAAATAAGAAATTTAGATAAAACACTGTCAACAAATTAATTTATAAGGTTTACTACCAATCTGTCGTTGTATAAAAAATGTATATGTTATTTAAAAACGTGTACGCACTTTTCGCCATAGTGTTAATTAGTCAACCCCATTTTTTGGCATCCCGTTCTGTAAAGTTCTTTCCATCAAAAATAAAATCGCGTCTATTAGCCCATTTTATTAATTAACTTTTTGTATTAACCAGATGTCCGATCTGCCCACAAAGCATGGTAACTCATCCTACATTCTCCAACATGACGTTAATTAGCCAAACCGCGTTCTTGGTTACCCCGTTCTGGAAAGTTCTATTCATCAAAACAAAAATCGCACATTCAAGAAACGAATTCGCTCATTTTATTTATTCAACATTTGTCAAATCTCAATTCTTGTGTATACCCGAAATAGGTTCCCATGATATATATTCACTCTTTACATAATTATTTAATATTATTTCATTGTAAGTATATTTTTTTATGCAAACTCCCACTGACTTGGATCCGCCAAAGCGTGTCCACCACCTTACTCACATATTTGCTATTTCGGGCTGGTTTATCGAAAATGAAAGTAATTTTTTAATTTATCTTACAATAATTACTTATCAGGTAAAATTCAATTATACATGTAGCTTACGGACATCAACTCACACATCTTGAAATGCCAAAGGTGTGAGCAGTTACTCGGGTGCAGGCATTTCGAAGTTTATTGGCAAAATGCCTTAATTTATAAGTATAGATGACTTCATAAATATGATATCATTAAGGTCTTCCGTTTCCAACGGAAGACCTTACTATTATTGTGCTTGTAAGATTATTCTTATTTTTCTTTTTTTCTTCCTAGACGCGAACTTTGAGGCTGCATATCTTGCTTAGGGCCTTTGGTTTCCAGACAAAGGCTCCGAGACTATGATAGCAGGGAATGGGAATCCAGCGAATTTGAATAACAGAGACATTGAAGTTGTGCACATCGATTTTTGTTTTTCGTTTACGTTTTTTATTTAGAAAAAGGTAGGGGGTCAAAAAATAGGATTCCATAAAGGTCGTTACAATGTTATTTTGTTGGTGATTTGTGTTGTATGTGTGTAAAAAGCTGTACATGTTAACATGTACCTCGTTTAATTTGGCAAGTTAACGAAAGTCTATGTGCGTGCAACTGGCATAAAGTTACCACAGAAAGTATGCTGGTTTATACAGAAAATTTTTTTTTAGAATATATTATTTTTTAAGAGTTTATGTCAGTTTTGTTAAGTTCTTATAGTACACAATCCCTAAAACGAGAATCGGAAAACAAAACATTCTTCTTCTTTTGTAGTAAAACACAAAGTACGGATTTCAAATAAATCTATGTATTACATTTGAGTTTTCATACTGCATGCATTTAAAATCTACCTTGAATCAGAGCTGTGTGTGTACCGTTACGTAAGCTATCCCTCACCCGCGGCCTAGAAAATCGGTCACCATGGTCGCGACGGGGCTAACTACTAGCGGTCAGCGGTTATCTAATACACGAGAGTTGCGTCTCTCATATATGAGTTTATTTAGCCGCGAACTCTAGAATTATTTTAGTTTATATACCCTTAAATAAAATACAAGATCGGTTTTAATTTCTTCATGTTATAAGAGTTTGTCCATCTTGTTTTTATTTAATTAAACATTAGAGTGTAAGAAGACGTTCTGAAAATTTATAAAGGCGATATTACAACAAATCGGAAACTTCGTCACTCTTAAATTAATGGTTGGTTTGTAGGTCTAAAATGTTTTTAAATCTGTTCAAATATTGTTTTAAATCAACAAACAACCCACAAATATTAAAACTTTTAAATGATGATTATCCCTCGCACATGGCCGAGGAGATCCCGCACGAGTGGACAGGTTTGTGTTCTTCTACATGTACCTTATCACGCGTGCATGTTTCAGACTTTTGTACGAACACAACTATTTTCTTTTATTATGATTTCAACTATGATATTGGTTTAAGATGAAAAGATAAATTTATTTTACATGTACAGTTGATTTAGCAATGATTAATACGATTGCGCACAATGTAGTTTATTATAATCAAAGTTCCATGTTTCATGTTTGCGGTAGGTGCTGGCACGATAAAAGGATGTCATGAATTGAGGCATTCGGATTTTTTTTTAATTGGAAAAAAGATAATCAGATTTGACGAAAATCATTTTTTGGCGACTTCTTCTTATGTGTAACATTTTCACTTTCCCACCCGTTTGTTTATTCGGTCAGTCTATGTTAATTCAATCGCAGCATGCGACCGAAAATCTTGTGTCGCTTCAGCGCACACAGCTGAGAACATCGATCTATAGCCCCAGTCGGGTTATGTTTATGGCTGCAGATCATCAATTGTTATGTAATTGAGTAACAATGTTTTGAAGGTTATCGAATATTATTGAGTATCGAAGCGTGCTTTCACTACAGTGGTCAATTGTTAAACAATAAGGCTATTATTCGAAGTCAATCATCTTTACATTATACATGTAGGTGCGAAATCGTAATCGGATAATGTTGCTATACTCTGCCCCGAGTTTTTGCTTCCACCACTTTTTGCTTGATATTTCGATAATCATAAATACCTTTGTGCTCAAACTATGTTCATCCACTAATATGAAAAATGTCCAGATTATCTGTTTTGAAACGCCCCCTATACCGCTTCAGGTTTCAATACACATCCCAAAATAGAAAGTCTACGGAGATTTAGCATTGCATCAGCCATTTTTAAGCCCGGATGATAACGTTGTGCGAGGTGTCCCGAGAACTTCCGAATGGAGAAAAGATGTAAACATTTCCCATTATAAATCTCCGTAAGAAATTTGTTTTCGTTCCTGTGAACTTTTTTGAGTGAAAAATGGTATTTTTTTCAATGAAGATATTTTGGATATTTTCCCTTTTATCGATTTCAACAGCATTTCTTTCATAGGTATGTGTATTTTTATTAAAAATCATCAAAAAGTGATGGAAGCAATAACTTGGGACAGACTATAATAAATCAACCTGTTGAACACGCTAAACTTCTACAGATATGAACGGAATAATATATTATACTCAAAAGTTTTAAGCCAAAGGAAAATTGTTCTCGGATTAAGAAGTTATGAAATACGACTACATTATGCAACGCAGTCGGTCGCCATAGAAATCATCAAAGTACTGCAAGTGTCGACAGATTTCTTGTTTCTTTGAAATACATGCACCATGATAGTTCACTACCACAGTCAAGCTAGCCAGCACTAACTCCAACGCACTAACAAAAAATTAGTTAAAATTATCGACTATTTTTCAAGTGTTTCCCGATCCCGATGTTAAACAACTGAAATTATTAGGCCGCCTTGCACCCAAACTATTCCTCGGGGACGGGTGTACCCTCGAGGATTCCGGCGCCAAATTAGGCACTAGTGACAACGATTTCCGGCGGCAGGGCGCTGAGTAGACCTTAAGTGAACAAATTATTTCTGTAATGTAGCGTTCTAAACAAGGCGCCCTGCACCCAAACTAGGACTTGTGCTTATTAGGTGAGCCCGGATTCCTCGGGGGACGGGTAATCCCTTGAGTATTCCGGCGCCAAATTAGGCACTAGTGACACCGATTTCCGGCGCCAGGGCGCGGAGTAGACCTTAAGTTAACAAATTATTTCTGTAATGTAGCGTTCTAAACAAGACGTCCTCCAAACAATGAAAGTTCTTACTTCACACAAAGATTGCTTATGACCTAAGTTTTGACTTGTGCTCATTACGTTAGCCCGGATTCCTTGGGGGACGGGTAATCCCTTGAGGATTCCGGCGCCAAATTAAGCACTAGTGACACCGATTTCCGGCGGCAGGGCGCAGAGTAGACCTTAAGTGAACAAATTATTTCTGTAATATAGCGTTCTAAACAAGGCGCCCTCCAAACATTGAAAGATCTTACTTTACACAAAGATTGCCTATGACCTAAGTGTGTGTTATGATTTTGTTTCAAGGTTATTTCAAAATCTCAGGTAAATGCTCCCACCCCCTATTTTATTATTCTATTAGTCATGCACACGTTTTCCTTTTAAGCTATGTGGTAGAGTCAGGTATATGGCATTCCTATATACTAGCTCTGGCTAGTGGGTTAACCCTTTCGCTCGATCGGTAGAGTGCTGTATTAGCGTACCAGAGGACCCGGGTTCAAACCCCAGCAGAGCTATAAAGTGTCTCTGTTACAGCTAGACACATGAACAATACACACTGCATTCATATAAATATTTTGGTGAAGTCGAGCACACGTTTTCGTGTGAAGCTGGACACATGAAAAATACATACTGCATTCATATTTATTTTTTTGTTAAAGCAAATGCAAATGTGAAATCCATGGTTTATTTTATTTGTCACTACAGTTATTTTATTTTAAGAAAAATGTGCAGGTTATACAAGTGAATTATTTTCAACAATAAATTTTTATAATAAGAAATTGGTTCTTTTTTTTTAAAGAAACATGCATTCAAAATACATTATAATCAGTTCTGAGCTAGTTAAATGTCATCTTTAATTGAGACATTAAGAGAAGTAAAGATGGTCTGTTTCTTTGTTTTTGAGTAAAAGTAATTTACCAAATATTAACTTTACATGTGGTGAAGTTTCGTATATTATTTTTAACCAACCAGGTGACGAGAAACTTAGATAAGTTAATAGTAAATATTATATTTAATTCTATGAAATGTAGCATCAAAGGTAACTATTCCTATAATCTTTCTTTGTAAAGATAAGATATAATTGATCTTTATCTTTGATTGAGACGTAAAGATTAGTAAAGCTAATCTGTTTCGTTGTATTAGAGTAAATGTGATGTAAATATTCACTTTACATTCAGTAAAGTTTAACCTGATTTTTATTAAAACTTTACTGACCTTTACTACCTAAGTAATTATTTGTAAAAGTGTTTTTTCATGCAGTGTGCACTGAATTCTTTACGAACACTATAAAGCTCATTATCTTCAAGAAAACTATTGATGATCCGCAATACTATCTCAAACATGAGAGAGAGGGTGGTTTTTCATTTCAATAACCAGTACCTAATTAAGTTACTTTCAAATGATTTTCATGGTGACCGGTCTGTCAATATGAGGAAAATTGTTGACAGCATTTTCACAATTTTGATATTCGGTGAATCTTGCGAAACCTCTAAGATGTAAAATTACATATATCAGAAAAATATAACCACTAATCGAATGGTAAAGCAATGAATATCAAATTAATTATTTGAACTTTGATAAGATTCCAATGTTAACTAATTAAGCTACTTCAACATATTCGGTAGTTGATATAGAACTTATGATACGACATAAGTTAATATTAGTTATAAGTGATAATATTAATAACAAGAGGCCAATAGGCCTTGACGGTCACCTGAGTAGCATAACCCATACACAAACTTGTCAAGGAGTCTCATATGCATTTAATTAAGTTTTATTCTGGAATAGAAAAATTTTTAATTTGTAATGACGACCACCTCCCTGCCTGAAATCTTTCAAAAAGGACTATTAAACCTATAATTTTAGAGAAAAACTTAAAAGATCATAAAAGAGTGCATGACCTGATATTGAAAAGTTGCAAGACTCTGATAGAAAATAATTTAATAATAATAACAAGGTGGCTATTATTCATGTTTTATCTAAAACAACCTCCCATCCCCCCATCCCTCCGGGGCAGACAGAAACTCTCCCTGTGGGCATTTAAACAAACGAAAAAAAAACCAGCTTTATCGACAAAAGCCATCATGAGTTACTCACTTCTGTTCCAGTTTTTGAATATTCAACATTCGTTGAGAATCATCATCTGGCATATATACCAAAATCATTTTACCTTTATATCAGTGATTTTAGTTAGTCAATTATTACTTTACTATTAACAAGTCTATTTGTTTATTTTGAAAGTTCAAAAACTATTTTTGTTTCAAATGATAAAAAGCCTTGCATAACTCTTTTGATCATACAACTTCTTTATAATTACATTATATTCAATGATTAATTACTAAATATGAACAAGCAAAGGAAGATAACCCCGTTCGGAAGAAGCAAGGGAAAACAAGATGTAATTATAATCGGGCGATTATAAAGTCTCCCAAACCAACGAGGCTATCATATAGAGTAGGGATGACCCACAAAGTTTCATGATGTTCCCAGGGGTTCTTTACTATATATCAGGTGAACTAACATGACCCAAGGAACAAGAATATATATGGTTTAGGGATGGGGATATTAACCATTTTCAATATATTCGGGCACTACCTGTTTGAGGGGGGTCAGGACCACCCCCAGGGCCCATGACCTACATACCATATGATGCCCCTTGACACAAAGAACATGAATATATATGGTTTAGGGGTGGGAATCTCAACCGTTTTCAAGTTATTTGTGCACTTCCTGTTTAAGGGGGGTCAGGACCATACCTGGGACACATGACCTACATACCATTTGATGCCCCTTGACACAAGGAACAAGAATATATATGGTTTAGGGGAGGGGTTCTTAATCATTTTCAAGATATTTGGGCCCTTCCTGTTTGAGGGGGGTCAGGACCACCCCCAGGGCCCATGACCTACATACCATTTGATGGCCCTTTAACACAAGGAACAAGAATATATATGGTTTAGGGGTGGGGATCTCAACCGTATTTAAGTTATTTGTGCACTTCCTGTTTGAAGGGGGTCAGGACCATCCCCGGGGCCCATGACCTACATACTATTTGATGCCCCTTGACACAAGGAACAAGAATATATATGGTTTAGGGGTTGGGTTCTTAATCGTTTTCAAGATATTTGGGCCCTTCCTGTTTGAGGGGGATCAGGACCACCCTTGAGGCCCATGACCTACATACCATTTGATGACCCTTAACACAAGGAACAAGAATATATATGGTTTAGGGGTGGGGATATTAACCGTTTTAAAGATATTTGTGCACTTCCTGTTTGAGAGGGGGTCAGGACCAGCCCCAGGGTCCATGACCTTCATACCATTTGATGGCCCTTAACACATGGAACAAGAATATATATGGTTTAGGGGTGGGGATATTAACCGTTTTCAAGATATTTTGGCACTTCCTGTTTAAGGAGGAAGAGGACCATCCCTGGGGCTCATGACCTACATACTATTTGATGCCACTTAACACAAGGACATCATATCCATGCCTTTAGTTTTTCACAAATATATACAGGAGTAGAGAAGAAGATTTTCTATGATTTAATACATTACTATATGGCCATATTGGCCCCACCCTAATGCCTAAACACCTGTCCCAGGGGTCATAAATTTCACAAGTTAGGTAGAAGACTTCATGTACATCATATCCAGGCCTTTAGTTTTTCACAAATATATATGGGAGTAGAGAAGAAGATTTTCTAAAATTTAATTCATTTTTACTACATGACCATTTTGGCCCCACCCTTGAGCCTGAACCCCTGACCCGGGGACCATGAATTTCACAATTTTGGTAGAGGGCTTCATGGACATCATATCCATGCATTTAGTTTTTAACAAATATCTATGGGAGTAGAGAAGAAGATTTTCTAAGATTTAATACATTTTTACTATATGGCCTTATTGGCCCCACCCTAGAGCCTAAACCCCTGACCCAGAGATTATAAAATTCACAATTTTGGTAAAGGGCTTCATGGACATCATAACCATGCATTTAGTTTTTAACAAATATATATGGGAGTAGAGAAGAAGATTTTCTTAGATTTAATACATTTTTACTATACGAAAATATTGGCCCCACCCTAGAGCCTGAACCCCTGACCCAGGGGCCATGAATTTCACAATTTTGGTAGAGGGCTTCATGGACATCATATCCATGCATTTAGTTTTTAACAAATATCTATGGGAGTAGAGAAGAAGATTTTCTAAGATTTAATACATTTTTACTATATGGCCATATTGGCCCCACCCTAGGGCCTGAACCCCTGACCCAGGGGCCATAAATTTCACAATTTTGGTAGAGGGCTTCATGGACATCATAACCATGTATTTACTTTTTATCAAATATCTATGGGAGTAGAGAAGAAGATTTTCTAAGATTTAATACATTTTTACTATATGACCATATAGGCCCCACCCTAGAGCCAGAGCCACTGACCCAGGGGCCATGAATTTCACAATTTTGGTAGAGGACATCATGGACATCATAACCATGCAATCAGTTTTTTCCTCACATGTGTGGGAGTAGAGAAGAAGATTTTTAAAAATTTGGCTGGTTTTTGCATATTTGGCCCCACCTGTGGCACCCTGGGGGTGGTAGAGCCACCAATTTCACAATTTACATTCCTCTTACCATAGAGATGCTTCACACCAAAAAATGGGAACAATTGGCCTTGTAGTTTTTAAGAAGAAGTTAAAAATGTAAATTGTTAACGCACGACGCACGTCGCACGACGCACGACGACGGACGAAAACAGATAGCAATAGGTCACCTGAGTTTACTCAGGTGACCTAATAAAGAGCACCAAAAACATGAAATATTTATCTACAATTATGCATACATGTATGTGTTTACAAAATACATATAAAAAAATATTTGAATCTGGTGATAATTTTCTCTTACTTGAAATAAATCCATAGATTCTTGCGAGTCGCTCGCCATTGTCATGCACTAGAAACGTAAAGGCAGTCTCAATGTAAATTTCTATAGATAGCTGATGAATACAAGCTATGCATATTACAAAAGTTGTGTTAATAATAATAAGACTTAAATTATAAATATGTTTTAATCAATATTTATATAATGATTTTCTACTTACTTTAATCCCTCACGAACTGATGATCTGTGATGTCAAAAATCGCGTGCAAATGTCAATATGGAGATCCGAAAGGGAACCGTAAAAATTGATCAGAAAATAGTAAAACTTTTTTGTCTATTTTCAGTGTATATTATCATTACAAAATAGCATAATGAAAAGTAATTCACAGGATGAATGACCATCTTTAAGTTCTCCTTAAAGATAACTTAAAGGTGCTTAAAGGTAGCTTAAAGATGATCTTTAAGCCACCTTTAAGCTATATGTGTTGCTTAAAGGTGGCTTAAAGAAGCGTAAAGATGGCTTAAAGGCAGCTTAAAGACTATCTTTAAGGCACCTTTAAGCTACCTTTAAGGACAACTTATAGGTCCTTAATGTCCAAACTTCTTTAAGCCACCTTTAAGCTACCTTTAAGCCACCTTTAAGCTATTTAAAAGTCTTTTAATTCAATATTGTGCTTAATTTACCAACAAAATGTATTAAATTTATGATAGAAAAGGTATAAAAATCGGTTTTTGTTCTAGAAAATAAAATGAAAAAACAAAATTCAAAACGCCCAAGACGAGGATTGAACCCTTGGTTTACTAGCATCACCTCACTCCCTCTGCGCCACGCCAACTTAAATATTAGAAGGTTTTTATATCCTATAAGTATAAATTAGTGGCTATTGAATCAATGTATTGAGTATGTATTTTTTACTTGAAAAGATTTTGACTTCCATTCAGTTTGTAACAATCAATTATATCTAATTTTTTAATTACATGCATGCATGTATTTAGAATGAAATACGAAACGTGGTCTTAAGTGAAAAAAAAATATTATACCTAAATGGAAACCGTTCGGCTTACTCGTACTTAGTTAATAAATTTAAACCTAGTAGATATAGGCTATGTTCATCTAATTCATAGCTAAATGAAATGCAAGGAAGAAGATGAAACTATTTCTTTTATTAAATGCATTGAAACTATTAGCTAGGGTATTAGTTTTACGCAATTTCCCGGTTTTCATGAACACGGCGCCGTTCTAGTATGTATAATTTTAATAATATTGATTATTATACATTTACAACAGATTTAGAATAACAAATGAAATGATATATGTTCAAATGTTTAATTGTATACATGATTTTTAAACTATCAATTCTATACACTGGATGAAATATCTGGTTTCAGCACTGCGGAAACCCTTTGGAAACTTTGCGGAAACTTAAGGTTTCTTTAAGTTTACGACAGGTTTCAGCACGGAAACTTCAAGTTTCATTAAGTTTCCGCAGTGCTGAAACTTAGGCTGTCCACGAATCCAAATGGTTTCCGCAACGGAAACTTACTGAAACTTGAAGTTTCTGCATAGTTTCACCCTCCATATACGATTGGGATACATATTGTTTACAAAGGGTTTCCGCAACGGACACTTGCTGAAACATGAAGTTTCTGCATAGTTTCAACCTCCATATACGATTGGGATACATATTTTTTACAAAGGGTTTCCGCAACTGAAACTTACTGAAACTTTATTATTATTATTTTTAGCTCACCTGAGCTGAAAGCTCAAGTGAGCTATTCTGATCACATTTTGTCCGTCGTCCGTCTGTCCGTCTGTCCGTCCGTCCGTCCGTCTGTAAACTTTTATACATTTTGATCTTCTTCTCTAAAACCACTCGGCCAATTTCAACCAAATTTGGCACAAAGCATTCTTATGGGAAGGTTAATATAAATTGCAAAAATAAAAGACCGATCTTTATTCAAAGCGGAGAAAACCTCGAAACTGTAGAAAAAGGGGGGTGCATTTTTAAAAATCTTCTTCTCAAGAACTACTGAGTCAAATTCAATGTAATTTAGCATAAATAATCCTAATGGAAAGGAAAATATAAATTGCAAAAATTATGGGCTAATTCTGTTTCAAATCTGAGTTATTACGAAAATAATAGTAAAAGAAATGCGTGTTTCAATCAGTTTATAGCTTCGGGTTCGGTATTCCATGAGTCATGGTAAAATGGGTAGGCAAACCCGGGCCGGGGCAAAACAAAAGTTTGGCAGTTATTAATATGCCGATCTCATTAAAATTTTGAGGATATGTTACGGACCAGTATATTTGTATTCGCCGTAAATATTGCTGCAAAACAATGCATATTTTGGAATTGACGATTGCCGATCTGCCCCGGCTTTTATTTTGCCCCGGCCCGGGTTTGCCCACCCATTTTACCAAGACTCACGAGGTTCTTTGTTTAGATAAACGGGTCGATCTGACAATGATGAATTAGTTTGTTGTGCAACAGTTCGCGTACGAAGGGGATCTTTGAAACATGCAGAATACATTGGTGTCGATTTTGTGAAGTAAATTGAGGTTAAATATTTCAATGCGTTGACAGTTTTCACATATGACGGTGGTGTTAGCTTGTTTTGATTTTCGTTTCGTTTTCATTATCTATGCTTTGTAACTATCGCCTGTATTTTGAAATTTTTACGTATCAAATCAAACGGAGACTTCGGTAAATCAGACAGTTAACTGTTAACCTGCGCAAATTTAGCAAAATCTGATGTATTAAAAGAGTACTAAAATACTATTCATTCTATCGGTAATTCGGTATGATCTTTTGCGTAATAGGCCTATTAGATTAATGCAATGTGTTTTGTTGAGATGCTTAGCATTTTCTCGAATTTATTCATAAGTTTAAATGGAGTTTAATATCGCTGACGGAAATATGTAGGTATATATTTTGAAAAATAAATTGTGCACTTTATTTGTTATAGTGCATATGTTTCTTGTGTTTAATTGTTTACAATTTCTATTTACTAACCATATTTGAGTGTTAAGCTTCGAATTATAAGCAAGATACAGAGATTTGCTCACAATTCTATGTACACAGATCTGAGGCCATTCTTTTTTTTCCACTTTAAATGCTGAATAGGAAATACAAAGTTAAAATTCTTAAGCTGAATGTAATAAACTCATGTGAACAAAATATATGACTCAAACCTAGCAGAATTGTGAGCTCTGTATCTTGCTTATAATTCTACGATTGACGCTGAAATTTTGGTTGATCATTAGAAATGTCTCGCTAAATATTAAATACTTGTACAAAAAAATTAAAGGATGATATACTGTATATAACTACTCTCAGGCCCCTCTTTATACAATGGATAATGTGAAATCTACATCAATTTTGATAGTTTTTCAGACACGAGTAAATAAAAACGACATCGTTAAACAATTTCCATAGTTCTGTCACATTTCTGTTGCGGGGATAAAGGAATTATCGCTATTCCTAAGAAAATATTACAGCAGAAAATTATCCTGGTCTGTAGCCATTTTTTATTTTTGAATAAAGATGAAAATAATGGGTGGGCCTTAGTAAAATAGAGTGATGTGCCAACATTGATTTTTATAGCTCTTTAACATGTCACGTGACAACAATTTTCATTCCAGTGTATTCATCAATCAAATGTGAGTAAAGTTATAAAAGTCACACGAGTTTACGCCAGGTAAACAACAGTCATTTAATTATAATGGAAAGACAAATTAAATTTTTGAATGTTTTTAATTTGAGGAATTGAGCGGATTGGGGTACAATTTTCTTCTTCACATCTATAGGATTTTTTTTAAAGATTTTTTTTTTAATAAAATGCAATAACTATTATATGATATTTAAAAAAAAATACAATAACTAGTAAGTAGTTAAGGAAGAAAATGTACCTATATGCTCTCATATATTTTGATCGCTTTATAAAGTGGGGGGAGGGGAGGGGAGGGGGACAGAACGAAATTGGAATTGGAATTGGAATTGGAGGGAGGTGTACCCCTACCGAATGTTTAGTTTTATATCTTGCGTAGGATTTTCTTACTCTGGGTAAAAATAGTATTCCATAAAGATACAATGTCAAAGATAACGTGTATGCAAAAATAAGTGTAAAATTCGAATACTTTACAATATTTATGTTTTGTTATTCTACTGAGGGGCCATATGGCACAATATCTTTTGAACGCCCATTGTTGCTCAGGTGAGCGATGTGGCCCCATGGGCCTCTTGTTTTTTTTTTTGCTTTCACAAAAACTCAGCAAGGTTTCTACTATATGTAAAAACAACACAATTTCAAGCAGTTCCAAATTTATTTTGTTCACAGAACTGAAATTGTTTCCAATTATAACTAGATGCTGTCATTAGACAGTAATACCCGCACCAAGTGTTTGCCCCTAAATAACACTGTTTTGTACCAGTTTTAGTAAAAAACAAAGGCCACGTGCACATAATACACTATCATCGGAACCCACGGGTTTTCTATCCGTTACACTGCATGCAGTATAACGGATAGAAAACCTGTGGGTTCCGACGATGATAATACACATGAGCGGCCCTTTATGTACAGTTGTGGTTGAACTGTTTGCATGTGAATTTTCAGTTAATCAATAATCTATTCATTTCATAGAAAGTATGGTCTATATAATTATTACAAACAAAATTAAATTATGCCCCCTTCCCTCGGCGGTTGCCGGCTTAATTTAGATTTGCTTCTAGGTGCCAACATCATCGCGTGCACAGATTTAGAGAAGGGATTGGAGTGGGTGGGGGGTGGGGGGTCCAGACCCTCCCACCCTTGAAAAAAATAATTTATATTAATACATTATATTAATACATGTAGTAAAATTACCAAACAATACACCTCGGACCCCAATCCCCCCACCCCCTGCAAACACAGTTACATACTACTTTGCCACCCCCCCCCCCACACACACTCCTTATGGATAAAGAAACATCAGAATATTTTGATAACAACGAAAGCCTGTACATGTAGTAAAGTGCATTATAATTAAAATTCTTTCACAGTGACGTTTTATAATTTTAAATTTTTACAATACAGGTATGTAGCAAAAAAAGATAAATTTTTAAAATTTTGGACTCTGAAGTAAAATATAGAAAAGCCCCAGCAGCATTTGAACTCTCTACAGACATGTAGTTAACGCTCTAACCCATTGCACTTCACTGTTAGGTAACATTATTTTTGGGGGAATTATTATATTTATACTTTATTGTTTATTTCTGCAATAGGGAGTTCATTACAATATGCAGGTGTCCTGTACGTACCACCTTAAAGCTGAAATGTGTGCTTTACATATTTTTACTGAATAAAACAGTACAAGGGGTTTAAAAGAATAAAGTCATGAAAATACATGCATGTTACAAGAAAATGATCTTTGTCCGAAGTTACGTACACAATACAGGTCTACAGGTCGCATTACCGGGTACTAGTTTTACCCAGCTCTTCAGTTAGATGGCTTTCACGTGGTGTACATAACGGTATGTGTTTTCCATGTGCAGAATAGGATTAATTAACATTCATAAACATTTCTTTTGTGATGATCAGCTAATTAATGGATTCATATTGTGCTCTAATTGGATTATCATTATGATGTTGACCAATATAGGTAAGCATAATACATGTAGTACTCGCACAATATTATGAGACACCGGTATACATATGTATTACTTTCACTTTCTAAATAAGTGATCTCCCTTTGCCAGCATACTGTATCATCATCTTTTTTAAAATATCTAAATAAGCTCATCATTGTAACATATCCTATCACATTTGTACAGTTTCTGTCATTTTAATTGCAAAAGTTATTTTTTCATTTGTCAGATTTAAATATTAAGTTGACCCCATATTGACCCTGTGACAGTTTGTATTAAATTTGTGTATTACATTTAAATAAGTGTAGAGACTTATCATGTCTATATGAGTTTTATTTAATTGGGAGGAAAGGGTCTTTTTTCTTAATGTATTATGATGCATCAAATAAAATGTAGGCCATGACCCTATGGGATTGTTCTGACCCAATGAAACAGGAAAATACCATTAATCTTGAAAACTGTTGAGATCCCCACCACTAAACCAACTATATTCTTGTTTCTAAAATCATTATGATGCATCAAATGGTGCAAGTACATGACCCCCAGGAGTTGTCTTTAAACCACCCCCACCCCTCCGAAATAGGAAATGATGATAAACATTGATAATTTTTAACTTTTGAGATCCCCCATATTTATTCTGGCTCTTTGTGCGTGTAGTGTATTTCGGGGGTATTTTTTATGTAAATTGCGATCGGGTTCGGGATCCGGGGATCTGGGTACTGTGTTGTTCCGTTCGCCAGGCCGAGGCCAGTTACACGTTGTCTGTCTTGTGTTCTTGTGGTTTGTTAGCTTTTATCTTGTTTTCCTTATCATTTAATATACGTTATTACTTAAGTGATTTGTGTTGTTGTTTCGTTCAATAGTAAAATCACTTTATTGGCGCTGCGAGCAGGGTATTTTAGCGGTCTTTTTAGACCGGCGTGGTGCTTAGGGGACACCACGTGGTTCGGCCATGTTTGAATTTTGGTAGGTTTGTGTTGTGTTATTGTTGTGGTAGGGCAGTGCATTGTTGTTGGTTTTGTATATTGTGACAATGGAGGGAAAGCTAGGGTCAAGTAGTCAGGGTAGGAAGAGTTCCTGGTTCGTGAGTGGCAAGGGTGTTCCGGGGGGCAAGGTAGTTATGCCGGACGGCTTAGCAGGGGCCCAAGGGAGGGATACATTTGCCTGGGCGGGATTCACGACTGACAAGGGTGACCAGCTTTGCGGTTATTTATCTCCATTTATTCCACCAGGGTGTGCTGGGGAGGTAGAGATGTCTCTCCCCCAGGGGTGTAATGGTGGCGGTGCAGCTAGGGATATAGACTCAGCTGGGGATAAACATGCACGGGATGTGGGGACTGTACAGGGGGATCCTGTGTTAATGGCAAGGCTCGAGGCCTTGGAGTCCCAGTTGGCCCAAGTGACACAACTGCTGATCAGGCTGTCAGGCTTTGTGGTAGGCAGTTGCTCTCAGGGACTTAGTCCCAGGGAGGACAACAATAGTACACATAGCACACCAGTCAGGGGGGATGCCATTTCCCATTCTAGTAACACTGGGGTCACAGCAACAGTTACTAGGAGTGTAGCAAGTGTTCCTTGCTACACTAGTGTCACACCAGTCAGTATGGGGGTAGTCCTGTCCCAGGGAAATCTATCTGGGCATAGTCAGGTAAACCATACTTCAGTCAGTCAGGCTGGGATACATTTAGGCCAAAGTAAGGGGGCACTATCTTGTGGGGGACCTTTGTATAGTGATGAGGGCCCGTCCATCCTTAAGGTATCTGAGACTTCTCTGCCTCAGATGGGGAGCTCACATGTGGGTAGGGATTCCCCTGGAACCCAAGGCCACTCAAGTCTTCTGGCAGGACAAGGGTATGGTAGGAGTCACTCTGGCAGCGGGGTGGCGCCTGATGGTAACCTCGCAGCCAGTATGGCACAAGGTGATAAGGATGTTTTGTTAGTACCTCCATCGGCTAGGGGAAATGTGTCGCATAGTTGTTCCAGGTCAGGTCGGAATGTCCCAGCAGAGGCTAAGTGTCTTCAGTATACCGGTAGCTTAGAGTGGGGTCTGTTCTATGCTAAGTTTAGAACTTTGGCTAGGTATTATGGGTGGAGTGATGATGACTGTCTGTTAGCTCTAAGTGTTTCAGTGGAGGGACCAGCACTCAAGTACTTCTATATTCTCTCGTCGCGGGGTGAGGAATTGAGTTTCCCTGAAATAGCCTCGCGATTTGAGCAGAGATTTGGTAAGGGAACACTTCAGGCTGCGTCTCAGGTGGAGTTCTACTCTATGACCCAAGGGGAAGAAGAGAGTCTAGCACAGTGGGGTGACCGTGTCATGGAGATTGCACAGCGGGCTCTAGGGGCTAAGGTCCCAGGAGAAGTGCTTCAGGAGCAGGCAGTCTTGCGATTTGCAATGGGTTGCAATGACACGAGAGCGGGTAGGAAGTTGATTGAAAGTCCCCCCTCCACTGTAGATGAGGCAGTCCACCGAGTGAAGACATACCAGCTCAGCCATCAAGTCTTTGACCAGTGTCCCAGGGAAGTACGCATGGTGTCAGTTGGCAGGCAGTCACAAGGACTGGATTGTACCTATGGCGGTAAGGTTACTCCACCTAACCGGGGAGTATCTACCTCTGGGAAAGGCAAGCGCCATCGGTGGTTCAGCCGCTGCTTTAAGTGCAAGCAGCGGGGACATTTTAGGAGGGAATGTCTATTAAAGAGGTGTCGAGAGTCTTCAGCAGGTACAGATGTAGGGAGCAAGCAAGGTGCCCATGTTTAAGGCGAACTCACACTCTGGATTTGGGGAGGACATTTGTACTCCAGGACCACCCTACGGATGTGAGAAGCCGGCGTGACCCAGTGTCATGGACCCCGCCCAGTGCGTTTCCTGGTGTCCAGACAGGATGATGGCCGGTGTGGCAGAGACTGTGTGTGATGTTTCCTTTGTGATTAATTGACTGTTAATATATGTGTTCTTCTTTTAGTTTAAGTACAATATGAATTGTCCATCAAAGGGGTTATATAAATACTGTGTCGTTGTGTATTTGTGATGAAAATGGCTTCGGGGGTTGGAATTGGGGCATTCCTCCTCAAAATGGGGGGGAATGTAGTGTATTTCGGGGGTATTTTTTATGTAAATTGCGATCGGGTTCGGGATCCGGGGAATCTGGGTACTGTGTTGTTCCGTTCGCCAGGCCGAGGCCAGTTACACGTTGTCTGTCTTGTGTTCTTGTGGTTTGTTAGCTTTTATCTTGTTTTCCTTATCATTTAATATACGTTATTACTTAAGTGATTTGTGTTGTTGTTTCGTTCAATAGTAAAATCACTTTATGCGCATCAAATTGTATATAGGTTATGCCCCCTTGGAGACACCCTGACTTTCCAGAACTGGATATAATAAAGTATTTTATCTTATTCATATGTATAGTGTTTGATCCATGTTGGTAATTTCTAGCCTATTGATGACCCTGCTTTGTTTAGGATTACAATTGCCCCGAATACATATAACATTTTGTTTATCTTATCGATAAGAATTAAAAAGCAATTTCCAAAATCTTTATGTGCATCTAGAGAAAAATACCAATCAAGAAATGATTTAAAATTTGCTACTACTGTACACATGTTAGAATGTATTAAGGTGGCTCACTACACCTTGAAATATTTTCTCAAATCAGCAGAAAATTACTTGATTATGATAGATATCATAATGGATAAGAAGTATTTAAGTCAAATAGGCAAAAAAATGTGCAATTTTGGATGAAAAATTACATTTTAGAAAATTTAATTCAGTAAACTTGAATAAAAGCTCCAGGAGGATTCAAACTCATGATCTGCGGTTCAGAAACCCAATACTTTAACCACTGAGCTACGACAATATACAACCGAATCGAACGATATTAAGAGTTTAACAAAACATTTAAATCGCCATCTTGTGACGTAGTGTCTTAAAAATTATAAGTCTGGGTGTAGTGAGGTACCTTAAAGGTGGCAGGGGATAGTTTTGAACGAAAGACCCGGTCAAAATTTTGAAATAAAGGGAGAACCTGAGGTTTGGCTGGTTATTTGAGGGGTATAAATTGCTAGAATATTTATTGCATTCATTTTGTGGATAGAGGAGCTAATGTCAATTTTATTGATATATGACACGTTAATACTGGTAGCACTTTTCATCAGATATGGAATGAAAATGCGAAACTGTGGCCAAAATGTTCACTTTCGGTTTTGTGCTTGAAAAGTGGGGTGGGTTCAGAACACGAAATGTCACTCGAAAAGAAGGTGATTGACCCCCCATTAATTGGTGATTATTTGCATAGGTATACATTAAGCAACAAATTCTATGGTAGTTTATGGCAGTTGCTCGGGACTGGAGCGTGGTGCTGGAACCGTGAAAATGTGAAAAAAGGGTAATTTTTCAGAAAATTTTGAGACCGTCCCTAGCTATTCTATATAGTGCTATATGTAAGTTGTACTTGTTTTATTCTGAAATGTTTAAAAATTCTCAAGAGTCGGGACCATGTGTCCCGTGCATGCAAACCAATTTTAGCAAATTTAAAAATCGACTGAATAATGAGATCAAATATATGAGCAGTATCTGCCTCACATTTCCTCGACCAAAAAAACTATCCCCTGCCACCTAAAGAAGACTCTGAATCCGATGGGGGGTGTGGAGGATAAACATTTAATTTTAATCATTTATTGTTATTAATTTTAACTTGTATAATTGGCAGAAAAAGGGCCTTCTGATGGTTTATTCCCCAAACGGCTACTCGCCAAAACAAACACCTAATTATTTTAGGCAATTATGGGGTCCTCTAAGGGGTTACAGGTAGAATGTACCTGTGTCCACCTGGATTCCCCATATCAGTTAAATTAGCATAAATTCAGAAGAAATAAATGCATGTTTCTATAAATGTAGTAATACACATTTTTTAAACCTAAATCAATGTTGCAGTTTTCAGTCATTTTTTAAAATTCTGTTACTTTTCAACAACATGTATTACATGTATATATACTAGTATGCTGTAATTTAGTACCTTTTTATATCGAAAAGACTCAATTTTAAGTCCCAAGGTGAATGATACTGTGATAGTGGGTTGTCCCAAAGATTAACAAGTCCACTTATATAAGGGTTCTTCATTTATTCAGATATAGAGATTAAAGGATTCTATTGGCTATAGTAAACCACCTGATCATGTGCACATGTATTAAAGTGACCATACAGGTGAAATGCCTTAAGGCTATAAAATATCAGAAGCCACTAGAATAGATAATTAAATAATAATTACTTGATAGGTGCATAAAAGACAGGGAGTTATAGGGATAATAGTCTGTTTCTAAATATGTACATGTAAAATATAAATGAAATGGAGGATGAAGATGATGATGTTGATGAAATATGAATAATGCATGAATTTAATTATTATCATAAAATGCACCCTATTACAATACTAATCATTTTATCTTTCTAATTATCCATGTATATCTTGTAATTTTTGTTACTTTGATTAACATATCAGAATCAGCACCCATAATCAACCACACCACCCCAGTCCGAACCATTACATGCTATCTGTTTTAGCTCTTTCTCTCTCTTTCTCTCTCTCTCTCTCTCTCTCTCTCTCTCTCTCCCTCCCTTCCTTCTGGTGTTTCCATGCTTTCTTGTGATGAGTCTCTCTCCATGTGTAACATTTAACTAATTCTGATCATATCTCAATAGATCATTTGTCAATTATGCAAGGTGTAATGTGATTTTTTTTTTTAAGAAAAACTTTTAGACCGCAAATTATATTTTAATTTTAATACATCATTCAACAATTAAGAAAAGTGTAAATGTAAGGTTTTTTTTTAAATTTTAAGCAATAATAAATGCAAGGTTTTTTTATTTTAAGAGAAAAAACTGTCATTTTATTTAAAGTCTAAGTAGGGATACATACATACAGAAAATTTTTCCAGGGGAAGGGGGGGGGGTGGGCAACAGTTATTTGAGTTTGCCGGAGGGGGGTCCGAAGCTTTTTTTCGGCAATTTTTTAAATTAAATGTAATTTAAAGAAATTTGAATTTTGAAGGGGGGATCTGGACCCCTGACCCCCCTCTAGATCTGCACATGGGATATAAATGTTAATTTCATGCTACTATTTGTCTTCCAGGATAAAATTAAATTTTTCAAAATCTTATTGCACATCTATAGGTCAGTCCCTATCATATCTCAAGATATGATGTATCTATTCATTAAATCATAAGAGGATTTCTGGGATCTAGGTTTTTTAAGGAGTGATAAACGTCAATTTTCTGCTATTATTTGACTCCCTAGATGAAATTTAAATTTTTAAAACCTTACTGCACATCTTTAGGACAGCCTCTATCATATCCCAAGATATGATGTGTCTATTCATTAAATCATAAGAGGAGTTCTGGGATGTAGGTTTTGTTTAGGAGAGATAAACGTCAATTATCTGCTACTATTTGACTTTCTGGATGAAATTAAAATTTCTAAAACCTTATTGCACATCTATAGGACAGCCCCAATCATATCCCAAGAGATGACAGAGCTACTCCAAAAGTTGTAAAAGGAGTTCTGGGAACCATACTTTTTTTGCAAAAAAACGTCGTTTTTTGTTGCCCACTGATCCCTGTGTTGAAAAAAAAATTTCTGAAACCTGATCACACTTCAAAATGACACCCCCAATCATATTCTAGAAGATCATTTGGCTACTGCCAAAAAAAAATGACGTTTTTTTAATCAGATTTTTTGTAAAAAAAACGTCATTTTTCAGCCACCAAATGACCCCCAGGGCAAATTTGAAATTTCTGAAACCTTATTGCGCATCTATAGGATACCCCAAAACATATTCCAAAAGATGATTTGTCTATTGTTGAAAATGTAGGAGGAGTTCGAGGAAGAAGGTTTTTTGTGAAAAAACGTCATTTTTTACCAATTATTTGACCCCCAGGACTACCAGAGAATTTTTGAAACCTATTTACAAAACAACATGATACCCCAAATCAAACTCCAAGAGTTCAGTTTGCTGGTTTATAAGATGTAAGAGCAGTTTGAGAAAGTAAAACGTGACAGACGGACGGACGGACGGACGGACAGACGGACGGACGGAACAGGACAACAACAATATACCCGAACTTTCTTTAGAAAGTGTGGGTATAATAAATAAAATACAGCCAAGATACAATAATGGAGAAACATCCATATGGCAATTCCCTTATCAGGGACTTTCATTTAAAAAATGATAAAATTGCACAACACAAAAACTTCCAATAAAAATTTGTACATTTTAATTGTTTTCTTCTGGATCAAATGCATATCAAACTTCCCTTTAAAAATGCAAAAAGATCTTACTTTTTTAAAAATATGAATGCAATTTACAAAATAACTGCATGTACATAAATAAACAAAAAACTAGACACGATCTCGTTGCGAGCAACGAGGAGGTCTTCCGTCTGATTTTAGAATTTGAGATACATGTACTACCTTGATTTTGCTATTTAACAGCTAAACATGATTTAAGATAGAAGAAAATGGTCTACATTCTACGGACCAGATACTATTTTGTTTCAGGTGTTTAGTTGAAAACATTTATACCCCTCTTGGTCTCTTATTTGAGGGGTCAGGCCCTTTTTATTAATATCAAATGAAAGGTCATTTACTTTTAAAGACATTTTGCTCAACAAGTGTTAAGAAATTCGATACCGTTCTTGAGATATCTAAGAAAGAACGTTTTAGGGGCCGGTCCCTTATCTCCTTATTGGGGCCGCAGTACAAAATTTTGAAGGTTGCATATTGTAAATAAATATTTTTCCTTTTTGAGTTATTGGTGTTCAGAACTTTGGACTTTTGACCCATAAAAACCCTTATTACGTAACACATGAGAAAATCATCATACTGTTAGGCTACATAACTGTAAGATAAACATATTTGCTTCTATAATTTATTACAAAATATCCCTTAGTAAAGGGTTATAGATCAAAGACTTAAGAGCCCTTTACGTCCCTAGTTTGAGGGGCCAGCCCCTTTTTCTTGGTATCAAATGAAAGGTCATTTAATATTTAAGACATTTTGTTCAACAAGTGTTTAGAAATTCGATACCGTTCTTGAGATATCTGAGAAAGAACGTTTTAGGGGCCGGTCCCTTATCTCCTTATTGGGGCCGCTGAACAAAATTTTGAAGATTGCATATTGTTCATTACATCATTTTGAGCATCTCTTCTGCTATACTGCTTATCAAAATAGTTTTCCTTTTTGAGTTATAGGTGAGCAAAGTTTTGGACTTTTGACCCCTAAAAACCCCTTAAATACGTAACACATGAGAAAATCATAATACTGTTAAGCTACATAACTGTAAGATAAACATATTTGCTTCTATAATTTATTACAAGATATCCCTCAGTAAATGGTAATAGATAAAAGACTTTAGAGCCCCCTAAGTCCCTAATTGGAGGGGCCAGCCCCTTTTTCTTGGTATCAAATGAAAGATCTTGTAATTCTTAACTTTTTTGGCATAACATGTTTTAACAAAATATTTTCAAGAAAAGAGATAAACAAAGAAAACCTCGAAAAATGATGACTTTTTTTAATCTCAATTTTCGGGTCCAGGTGAGCTTCAGCGCCTTTTGAGTCGGACAAAAATGAATGACTAAAGACACATCTTCAATCTTTTATCTACAATCCCTGAAAGTTTGAACTCAATATCTTGAATCGTTAAGGAGAAGATCCCAGGACAAGCCGACCCTCTGAAAATCGTTAAAACGTCAGTATCTCAAAAACGGAAATGACGTCATCAAAATAAAAAATTGCGTATAAAGTTCAGATCAGTATCTATCATATCTGAAAATTTGATGAAAATCGGTTGAGTCGTTTTTGAGAAATCGCCTGCACAAAATTTGTTGGAAAAAAAAGAAAAATGACCTTGCTATTTATCTTCGTTAACGAAACATATCTGGAAATTGGGGTAGGATCTAAAAGAGCTATGGCTAGATGGCATTTGACCCCTCTTGATCCCTAATTTGAAGGATCACACTACGTGTCACAAAATATTTCAAAATTAAAAGTTATTAATAAAAGACTTGAGCCCTCTCGCCCCTAATTTGAAGGGCCAGCCCCTTTTTCTTGATGTCAAATAAAAGCTCTTGTCATTTTAAACACATATGGTTCATTAAGTGTTTACAAATTATGTACTGTTCTCGAGATGTCTGGAACAGATCGATTTAGGGGCCAACACTATAACTCCTTTTAGGGGCCGGATAACAAAGAAATTACAGTTGCATATCGATAAACACATTATTTTGAGCATCTTTTGCTCAATATTGCTTTTCAAAATTGTTCTTCATTTTGAGATATTGATGATCACAATTTTGGACTTCTGGCCCCTAAAAATACCTTATTACATAACAGAGGAGCAAACACTTATCATTTATAGATAAAGAACGCTACGATGAACATAATTGCTTCTATAACATATCACAAAATATTTCACAGTTAAAAGTTATTAATAAAAGACTTAAGAGCCCTTTCGGCCCCTAATTTAAAGGACCAGCCCCTTTTTCTTGATGTCAAATAAAAGCTCTTGTCATTTTAAACACATTTGGTTCAATAAGTATCTACAGATTATGTACTGTTCTCGAGATATCTGGAAAAGATCGATTTAGGGGCCAAAACTATAACTCCTTTTAGGGGCCGGATAACAAAGAAATTATGGTTGCATATTGTTAAACACATTATTTTGAGCATCTTTTGTTCAATATTGCTTTCCAAAATTTTCCTCCATTTTGAGATATTGAGGATAAAAATTTCTGACTTCTGGCCCCTAAAAATCCCTAATTACGTAACAAAGAAGTAAATAATTGTCATGTTTAGGTCAATGACGTTATGATGAACATAATTGCTTCTATAATGCATTACAAAATATTTCACAGTTAAAAGTTATATTTTAAAGACTTTGGAGCCCTCTCGGCCCCTAATTTGAAGGGCCAGCCCCTTTTTCTTGACGTCATATGAAAGATCTTAACGTTATTCAGTTTTTTTGTTCTACATGTTTTACCAAAATACTATCGAGAAAAATGATATTGAAAGAAAACCACCAAAATTCATGACGCTTTTTAAAGCGTAATTTTCGAGCTCGGGCGAGCTTCGGTGCTTTTGGTCACAGGTCAATGTATATACCACATGTCAGATCTACAACATTTCGTCTACAATCCCTGAAAGTTTTAACTCAATATCTTAAATCGTTTAGGAGTTTACCCCTGGACAAGCCGACCCTCTGAAAATCGCTAAATTGTTAAAATCTCAAAACCGGAAGTGACGTCATCATTAAAAAAAATTTCCAATAAGGTTCAGATTATTATCTATCATATCTGAAAGTTTCGTGTAAATCGCTCGAGTAGTTTCTGAGAAATCGCGTACACAAAATTTGTAAGAAAAAAAAAGAAAAATAATAACTAGACACGATCTCGTTGCGAGCAACGAGGAGGTCTTCCGTTCGATTTTTAGAAGGTGAAATGACATCATCGACTTTGATTTTCGACAAGAAAACATGATCTGGAAAAAGGAGTGAAGTGCTAATGCTTTTCTGTATCGCTTTTTATAAGTTCTTTTACGTTGCTTTTTTAAATACTTGCATTTCTCCTAACTGAGATAGAAAAGATTAAACTTTTTACCTCTGGCCCCTAAAACCCCTAATTAGATAACGCATAAGTAAACCATTACATTGTTAGAATATATAAGCCTTTTATACCTAATTTTGCTTTTATAACCTTTCACAAAATATCTCTCAGTAAACGGCTACAGATAAAAGACGTTAAAGCCCTATGGTCCCTTAATTTGAGGGGCCAGTCCCTTTTTCATGATATCAAATAAAAGGTTATTTAATTCGAAACACAGTTTGTTTAACAAGTGTTTATAACCTTTCACAAAATTTCCCTCAGTAAAGGGCTATTGATAAAAGACTTTAGAGCCCTTTGATCTCCTAATTTTAGGAGTCATTCCCTTTTTCTTGATATCAAATAAAAGGTCGTTTGATTCTTAACACGTTTTGTTTAAAAAGTGTTTAGAAACGTGTTACCGTTCTTGTGACATATGGGAAAGAACGTTTTAGGGGCCGATCCCTTATCTCCTTTTAGGGGCCGTTTAACGAATTTTTGAAGATTGCATATTGTTAAGTACATCATTTTGTATATTACTGCTAATAAATTATGCAAAGACATATATAGCCAAAAAATCATCCATTTTCACAAAATATACTACTTATAGTACAAAATCCACTCAAAATTACACTTAAATGAGAAATCTGAAAATACCATGTAGTCTTGAAGGTGGCACGGGACAGTTTTTTTTATACAATTCATTGTAGCCAGGGGATGCGTGTCTTCGGAACTCTGTAACTAGAATTTCCTCAGTTCCCATTCAGCACAAATACCTTTAATTCACTCTTTATAAGGCCAATCACCACTTTCTGAAGAAAATTACTAGTCAAAACCTGTAAAATTTTCTACATACTGGTTTTTATGAGATTTTGACCCTTTCACATTTTGCTAATTTTTCATGATTTTTCAGCTTTTTAGACCTCCCCCAGCTAATTCTCTGCAAAGGGTTGACCTTCCGTACCGTGTGCATGTTGCACCATCACATGTCAGAAACTTACCGGTGTATAGGTTACAATGTCCCATCCACCTTCTTTTCGTGTTATTTGCCTCCCTTCTGATTCTAATGTACCTAACATATGGGGCCTACATAGTCTATCAATTTCAACAACTGACATCCCTCTAACTAATGATAATCATTAAAAATCATTTCATGAATTTTAGCAACACTCATAAGCCTTAAAGTACAGCAATTCTTAATTTCACAAAAATCCGAAACTGTCCCTTGCTACCTTAGATCATGACATCATCTTTATTAAATAACCCGTACGTAAAATGTAGTCATATTAAATTAACCTGTACAGTAGCATTTCGTTTGGTATAACCAACACCATTTTTATACAGTTGTTTATATAATATATACTAATATAGAGTATTATTTAATCACAATATGCTAAACAAGAGTTTTCAAGTAAAAGGGCTGTTCACCATGCACGTGTGTAATGCCGATTTAAAAATAGAGTAGCCAAATGGCCATATTTGAACGGTGGATATAGGGAAGGAGGGGGGGGGGGGGGTCATCGCAACAAGTTGTTACATATTGTCTATTACGGAACTGTAAGTAATAATTGGTATTGAATTATCATCATTACCAAAGAATCATCAGTTTGGATTTAAATACACACATGCATATATTCATATAGCTGGAATATTTACTGGAGGAATTAAATTGCCGTCAAGTCTGTGTGTTCATTCCATAACTATTTTTTAAACACCCGATCCAAAGTATAATATAATTATGTAGTTGTTACAAAACATATGTCATAAACGTCATTTGACCCCCTCCCCATAGATCTATGTCAATGGATGAGTTCATTGAATGATTCAAACCTCAGTCGTTGTGTGAATGGTAAAGCAGGACTTCGCGCCATAATATGTCCCATTCATACATGTAGTTTTTGCGCGCCGATTAGTGGACGAGTCCAAATTGGGATCATGAGAATACTCCAGAGCACACCGTGTGTACGTAGCATCGGCGGGGGGGGGGGGGGGGGGGGGGGGCTGCTACCCCCCCCCCCCCATTTTTTTGCAGCAGAAACTTTTCTTAACTTTACATAAAAAATAGAAATATCGTGAATTTGCCCGCCCCTCCACTTTTGTCGAAGCATGTAAAAAAAGAAATTCTAATTGAATTGATTTGGAATTTCAATTAGGATTTTCTTACGTGATTTTGAGAATTCACCTTTTTTTCAATTGCTTGTCTGGATGTTTCGGATGAAGCTGCCTCTACACACTTTCAAAAACAATGTTGTATGTGCTTGAATATCCTTTCCTATTTCTTATGGGAAATAAAAACAAATGGCTTTCAGTTGATTTTGCATCTTAATATAACAAATAAAATTTAAAAATTTGACTGCTTTATCTTCCGCTTTCAAGCTAACATGAAATTATTTGATTCCTCGATTAATTAGAATTTATGAAATAATTTAATTTCAAGTGATATACATGTACATGCACTAGATGGAATAAAAGACTGAAATTTCTTCTTAAATCTGCACGTTCCGTTTATGAATTTATGATCAGCAAAGAAAATTAAAATTCATTCCTTATAAGATAGCCAAATTGATACATGCATATGCTTTCATTGAATAATTTTGTTTAGTCAGGCAAGCTTTTTGGAAAGCTATCACTTGTGGTATATAACGGGATGTTTTGCACGTAAACATGTAATGTCCTCCTGATCCGATTCGCTTTCAGATGGTTAGCGCCGTGATGTTCCACATTATGTATATGAAACATATACATGTAA
This sequence comes from Magallana ariakensis, assembly GCA_020458035.1. Lineage (NCBI taxonomy): Eukaryota > Metazoa > Mollusca > Bivalvia > Ostreida > Ostreidae > Magallana > Magallana ariakensis. The sequence goes on along the minus strand of CM035811.1, from coordinate 27,918,593 downwards.
ATGTAAAGTAAATAGACCACGATATTATGAAAATAATATCCTTACGATTTTTTGTTCGATATAAAACATTATTTGAAGTACATGTCATAACACATTATTAAATTAATATTATCATTAATGAAACAGTAATACAATAGATAATTGAAGTACATATTAATTATTATCTGATATAACACCATAATTTATTCATATAATTGATTAAAAAAACCACTTATCTCATTATGAATTAACAACGCCTATTACATGTAGCTTGTACATGTACAAGCAATGGACATTTACATGTGTCATCACACAGAAACACAAGAAGCCTGTGTCTTAGACTACCGTGGATAGCTTGTCCGCTAGCGCGGCATCTCCTCGGCCACATGTGCGAGGGATGTTTTATGTAAGTGTATACACAACGTGGTTGGTTTAAAACGTTTGCAATTTAACAAATTAATTTTATTTTCCAACAATAAAACTATTTTATAACATATATACATGATAACAAATAACACCTTTTCCAATGACAGTTATACTACCTACCATTTTTTAATAAGGAAGCTAAACAGCATAACTTCGTAAGTTAAGGTTTAATTTTTTTTTACACTTTAATATATCGTTAAAATCGGAATTCTTTGTGTTTGCATCTAAATAAATAAACCCATGCAACACAGCAAGGCGCAAATCTTGTGTATTAGATAACAGCAGATCGCTAGCTAGTCCAGTCGCGACCTATTTTCTCGGCCGCGGGCGTGTTATCGGATGCGTAATTATTCACATACATGTACACAGCTCGGAATCCAGCTAGATTTTAAATGTTGTGCAGTATACGAATGCATTGCATAGAAGTATTTTCTTTATCCGTAATGCATTTCACTAGAATTTAAACATATAGTATCAGCTGGTAACTGTCTATGGTAGCCTTATGTCAGTTATACGCATAAAGACCTCGTTTACTATGCTAACGAGAACAGATACATGGTAACAAGTCTAGCTTTTTACACTCATATTACGCAATACCCGAACAAAATATTATTGACACGACATTGATAAGATCATAATCAGAAACTTTTCCAGCGACAGCCATATCGAAATCTTAACCGCTTTTGAGTTATAGAGCGAAAACTTTCAAGGGCTCTAGGCTCCTAATTTGAAGATCCAGCTTAATTTGCTTGATGTCAAATGAGAGATCTTGATTTTATAAATAAATTTTGTTCTATATGTTTTAACAAAATACTATCGAGAAAATAGATATTCAACGAAAACAAGGAAAATTTATGACGCTTTTTTAACCTTAATTTTCGAGCTAGGGCGAGCTTCGGCGCTATTGGTCAGAGAACAACATAAATACCACATGTCAGATCTACAACCTTTCGTCTACAATTCCTGAAATTTTGAACTCAATATCTTAAATCGTTTAGGAGTTTACCCCTGGACAAACCGACCCTCTGAAAATCGTTAAATTGTATATATCTCAAATCCGGAAGTGACGTCATCATTTAAAAAAATTTGCAATAAGGTTCAGATCATTGTCTATCAGATCTGAAAATTTCATGTAAATCGGCCGTGTAGTTTTGGAGAAATCGCGTGCACAAAATTTGCAAGAAAAAAATAATAGGGAAAAATAAACCGAACGAAAACAATAAGGTCTTCCGTTGGAAAACGGAAGACCTTAATAATAATAGGGAAAAAGAAACCGAACGAAAACAATAAGGTCTTCCGTTGGAAACGGAAGACCTTAATGAAGAAAAAGAAACCGAAGAATAACAATAAGGTCTTCCGTTGGAAACGGAAGACCTTAAAAACTTCACTGTTACATGAACATGATACACTTGTCTTAATTTGTTTTGAACTACAATGAATATGTACACCATAAAATATTTTTGAAAAGGCTAAAGTGTCCATCTTTTGTAAAATACAAAAACTACAAGGTAGTAATTGAATATAGAGGTATGACCCAGATTTGATTGGAATATGTATGTCCATAAATTCCAAAATGAGGTCAAAGTGACCTACTTTCGAGTTGGGATAAACCTTTTCTTTGTTAGTTATATAATCTAAAGTCTTACATTAGAACAGGATTTGACAGCATTTATTAGATAATCCATAAAGTCCAAAGTGAACTTCTCAGTTCCCCCCATGATGTATCTACTGATTAGATTTGAATGTCCTAATCCTATCAGTATTTAAGAGATGACCCAGAGGGAGATATGAAAAGCTTGTGGGCCGATGAAAAGCTAAACAATGGAGCAGTCTGTCAAATCATGTGCAAAAATATGATGTACACATTTAAAATAATTATGCAACACACTTCATTCCTGATGAATATTGTTCTTTACACACGGTTTACCTTCCTACATTTTACTATTTTACCTACATTGATATTTTTAAATCCAAGTAATATATACATTGTTTATATATGTCAAGTGTTACTACATGTACATGTACTTGCTTTTTGTAGCATGAATGTATAAAATACAAACTGTCACACAGATCATAACTTTACAATTCTCATCAATACCAGTTTTTTACTTATGTTATAAAAGCTAATTCCAATATTAGTTACATAACACAGATAAAAAAAACATCCACATGGAAACAACTTTCCATGCAAGTACTTTTGTTATATAAAAATTGTAATACATGGGGTATATGTTGTCTTTATATATTTTCATATCCGACATAATTGAATAGTGTTTGGTGTATTTGATCATTCTTTGACACATGCATTCATCTCCTAATGCAGTGTTTTTACATGTATTTAAGATTGGTTTCTTTTTTTTTTTCATATATTGCTGCATATAAGAAATAAGTTATCAATAAATGTTTAATCAAAGAAAATGAAAGAAAGCAAAATGTACTTAACACTTAGATATATATATATATATATATATATCTGATTTATGAATGGATTTATATTATGATTTTTCAGACAACCTGTTGAACGGTTGGTTAGTATAAATAGATATGTCTTTTCAGTTCTCTATTTAAAAAGCTACACATTATACTGGCAAAATAAAAATAACTTTCGGGGTTGTGTTTGGATTGTGAAAAAATATATGAATCAACTACTTGGTATCAACAACATCATTAACAATGTATGTATATTATCAACCTGGAGGTGGAAGGATAAATGTTACCTGGAGTCTAATATTTTATGCAATATTTGCAAATATAACAAATTATTTAAGAAAATGAAAGTTAATATCAAGGTCTAATCAATCATTTGATAAGTCAAAACCATGTGATTTTCTAAGATTTTAGCTTACAGACAGACATTGTAATTTACTGGTATTTGATCATATAAAAAAGTTTTTTTTATAGTTTATAAGTTTTTTGAAATGGGAATACTTTACAGCTACAAAGTCTTGTTCTGCAGACTGAGGTTTAGTCAGGTTGTAGAGATGTGTCCATTTAAAAATCAATGAGGAGTGTCCTTGGCTGTTGTTGATGTAACCTGAGTCGTAGTTTATGGAAATAGGCCTTTTGGGGGGATTTTCGAGCATTCTCCAGGCTTGTGAAGCACTAGCATTAGATCACATCGACATGGTTACAGCAGACTTGGTAGTTCTGGACAGTGGTTGCATTAAAATTCTTCTTCTTGCAATGAACTTGTTCCTTTCACTGGACTGTACATTATGTCTGTTCTTTTTATCTTAAACAAGAATGATAAAGTTTCATTTACATTTTTAAACAATAAACATTCAGTCTAACATGTAATATAAAAGGCAGCATAAAATTTATTCTGAATATAGAAGCTAGTATTTGGTCGAAAATGTTTCATTTTATGTTTGAAACTAGGTTATTTTCATTTTGATTCAATAATTGTTTGTTGAACAATGGAAAAACTAATCAACAATAAGTGTGTTTCAACACCACCACCACCCCCCCCCCCCCCATCAACCTCCTTTTCCAGAACTTAGACCTGGATTTCCCCCAAATTACTACAGTAAAGTTATAAACATTCAACACATATATAAGTTAATGTTGAAAATAATCAATTTTAAAGCAATACCTTGCGTTCACATCGTCCAGCTGGTCAAAACATTCACCGAAGAGAAGATGCAACTAATCACCGGAAACATTGACTTTGTATGCTGTCAATGCCGAAAAAAAAAAACGGGAAAGATTTCATTTTCCGGATTTAATAAATAATATTTTTTTTACTTACGTACGTTACATTTAGAGTTTGTAAATTGTGTAATGTGTGAAAAAGATTCATTGTTCGTCTTGTTTACCAACCAAGCATCCATATATTCCAGGGACGTTTATATATACGTATACCCTGGATATTCTAAGAAACTTTATCTTGAGTATCATGCATATAAACTTGGTTAATGGTTAACTTGGCCAAAACGTATATTTTCAAGAGATACGGTAATAAAAATTAAAATGCCGAACCAAGTTTGGAAAAAATGACGCCATTTTGATTTGATTGCGCGAGATCTCGTTTACAAATGAGAGACAATTAAGAGCCTTGATAATGTTATTGGGAGTATCTATATTGTGATTTAAGTACCTTGATATAAGTTCTTCGTTCCTGTATTATCTTCTTGTTGTAGAGGCTATTCATGTTTCTCAATTCTTCATTTTACAACAGCACCTTCTTGTCCATTTCAACCTTCGCTCAGGATTATAAAGTGCGCCAATACTGACCAATCAGAACCCGCTAAATCTTGGAGCAGTGTATCATTGGATAGTTTAAAATAAATAATGTTTAATCAAAATTATTACTTTTAACTGAGTAGAATACTTTTTACATATATTTATTTTAAATAGGAACTGTTGGAGTCAATATTTCCTGGTTAAATACGACATATTATTGGGGTGGTTTTGTTACAGTTGTAACACGTGATTTATGAATGAAATTAATGAAGTCAATGTACCTGATCTTTTACATTACAAAAATGAAACGATTAAATCAACTATTCCAAATGTTGCAGATATGGAATTGCATAATTTGGTGAAAAAGTTGCAGACACATAGTCATACACCATATTGTACTAAAGCATTGAAAACAAAGTGCAGGTTTGGTTTTCCTAAAGAAAAATGTTTTAGAACAAGAATTTTTGGAAACATAATATTTTCAGAACGAAATAAGGGAAAATTTTATGAAACAAAGCGTAGTGAAAAGATTCTATGATTAACCCATATAATTCATGCATACTTCGTCATTGGCGTGCAAATATGGACATACAATTAATATGTAATGCTGAGGGTGCAGCGTACTATGTTTGTAGTTACATATGCAAGTCAGAGCCTGATGAATTGAAAAATGCTCTCTCTAAGCTAATAAAACAACTTTTTCAGGACAATCCGCGCATACCAAAATTTCAACGTTTACTAAAGATAGGACTAACGGTGTTGCGTCATAGAAGAATGAGTAGTCAGGAAGCTGCATATAGATTAAGTAACTTGAAATTAATTCACACTAGCCGAAAGTTCATATACATTAATTCAAGGCAACCTAAGAAAAGATTTAAAATGTTGAAAAGCAAGAAACAAATTTAATGTTTAGGAAATGATTGTACAGACATATTCCAGTCAAATTTAATTGATTATTATTGTTGTAGACCAACAGAGTTAGAAAATAATTGTGTATTTAGATTTTGCTCTTGGTATTCAAAATGTTATGACCCTCCATCAAAACGAGAAAGTTATCAAAACAATCGTATCTATATTGCAAAATATGACTTGTGGATGCGAAAAAGTAAAAGACCATTTGTTGTACGCACACCAACTTTTCCTGTATTTACTGATGATTATTATTAATAGTTTTTTTGTTTTTTTTTAATTCCCCATAGAGCAGAGGTGGAACTATTACAACCTTATGAAAATGCTAAAGATGCATTTGTTAATAAAAGAATGCAGATGGATAGTTCTTTGAATTTTACATATTTTTCATTTGTAGAACAGATTTAAGATGCTATAAGAAAATTAAATATGGTTAATGAATTAACTAATGATGAAATTGCTAATAATGATGATGGACATATTGAATGTGAAGTGTTTTCTTATAATCAGATGGAAGAGATGTCTTTGAATGAAAACTTGACATTAAAAAATTTAAAAAGGAGTGCAATCAAGCTGATTCTGAGGACATCCAGTTCCACGATGAGTTCCATTTGCATTCTTTGCATTGCATTATGTCTTATTCTGAGTTTCAAAGTAGTACAAAAGAATTGACATTTTACCAAGTAAAAGCTTTACGACATGTTCAAGGATTGTTCAGTGAAAAACAACTGCAATTTCATATTTTTATAACAGGTGGGCCAGGTGTTGGAAAAACTTTCATGACAAGACTTTTGCTAGCTTATATTCAATTGTATCAGGAAAAGATTTTTAATTCAAATCCTGTTATAATATGTGCTCCTACAGGAACTGCAGCAAATAACATTGGAGGAAGGACAATTCATTCAGTATTTAAGATTCCTGTGGGAAAGTATTAACATTACAGCAGTCTTCCATCTTATGCTTTAACAATTTTGAGAAAAGAATTTCAAGATGTTCACACTGCTGTCATAGATGAAATAAGTATGGTCAGTCAAGAGTTGCTTATGTTTATAAGTAGAAGACTGTCGGAAATAAAAACAATGATAATGTGTTTGCAGGATGTAATATAATAGTTGTTGGTGATTTTTATCAGCTTAAGCCGGTTAAAGGATCATTTTGCTTTAAAAATGAATTACCTTGGCATTTGTTTCATCCAATATTCTTGACAGAAAATGTTCGTCAAATTTCAGACACTTCTTATTCTGGATTATTAAATCGTATTCGCATTGGTCATCCAACTGAAAAAAAAAATATCTCTTGTTTTGTGTCCAGATTGTTGTACAATGAGATTGATTATAATGATTATTTACATATTTTCTCAACAAAGGAAAACGTTGAAAAGTATAATACTATGCAGATAGAAAAATTGAAACATAAAACAATTATTGTTCGTGTAAATGCTCAGCATTCCTTTTCATCAGATGATAGTAATACTGTGGGAGAAGTACCAGATTACATGATTCCAGTTAATGATGTTGATGCAGGGGGATTAAAAAGGCATTTACTGATTTCAGAAAATGCTAGGGTAATGTTGACAGTGTCCTTTGATAATTCGTAAAAAATGTAAAATTTGATTTCTTCGAATATTCATGCAGAAAACAATTATAGGAGAACTTACAAATTTTTTATCAACGGTCCTGGAGAAACCCTTCACCTTATCTGAGTACCTTATCTGAGAATTTAAGAGCTCGTTATAAAAAATGGAAAACATCAAAATTTAAATAATAGTAAATCATACGAATAACCTTTACTTAGTAAAAGTTTATATCAAAACAAATCATCAAAACTTTTAGGTAGATCATTGAGCATCCTCCTTTACAACAAAAAGTCTCACAATTTCTATTTCGACTGGTCTACCCATCAAACATATAAACTGTAAGATGACTATATACCACCAAATTATCACAAATGTTTTCATCCATTCTGGTGGAATGGAATTCAAAGAACTGTGCATCATTAATGACTGAATCAGTGAATGCTACTTAAAATTATTCTTGCATTTGCATTTTAGCGTATAACAACACAGTAATTGAATGGGTATGAGTGCAACATATGTTTTGTTGGCCCCAATGATATAAATATTAATGTTACACCGGTGTATAGCATATATAAAATGATAGACTTTACTGTCTCATCATCACTGTCAAAGCCTCCTTCAAGGCCAAAAAGGCTCGGCCTTCCCTCTTGTCTCTCAAGAAGGACTTTCTCTGCTTCAGTCAATTCAACTTCTATCTGTCCCCCACGATTTTCTCTTTGGCTGTTAAAAATTCAATGAAATATATCAAGGTTAATTATGGTATGATAAATGTTTTATTTAAACTTTCTGAATATTGTACAGCTAGCCAAAGTAATTACACATTTGACATATGTTAATTAAAATAAATATTACATTCATATCTTTTAATTGAGTCTATACTTATACATGTACATGTACATACATATGGTATAAATTAACTTACTCCTTTGTTTAGCATTATTATACTTCTTCCTGCATTCTTCTGGGGGCCTCTTGCTGCTGGTGAATTGTCTACACAAGCAAATAAGTGTTAACTTAAGACTTATTTTTTTTTATGTCATGAGCTTAATGATTCAAAATTATTAATAGATATAGGTCTCATCCTGATTCTGTGTAAGACACTTGCCCTCATCTGTCTCAATGTATTACCCTATCCCAAATATCAATTTACTCAAAACCATAGCAATGGGTTCTAGCTACATGTGTATGTATTCTAATTGGCAAATTTCTGTTTACTGGTAAATGTTCCTTTTTTCACTTAATATTATGCTTAAATCAAAACTTTCATTACTTAAAGAGTGAAAGGGAAATGTTCAATTGTGTTGGTTTTTTTTAAGGAAATCAAACTTTCAACAAATACCAAAAAACAGTATAGTGCTAGATTCACTAGATCATAGTAACATAACATCGTAAACATAGTAACATTAAATATAATGTGGCAAAAATAATTTGGACATTTTGTGCAGTTACAGGGATCAAATATTAATTAACACATCAATAAATGCATAAAATCATGTGTATAAAATAGTTTTTTGTACATGTGAGTGCATTTATAAAGCTTATGTTAAATAGGCCTAATTTAACAGTCTTTGCATATTATTTTACTTTTTTCACATGCTTTACATGTACATCCAATGCAATCATCCTTATATATTATTATATAGGCCTATGCTTCTATATAAAATCTGTGATAGAACTGCTGATAGAGTAAATATACTTACTGTAGTGTAATCGGATATTTTGATATTTCCATCTTCTTTAATGGCGTAATTTTTTAACAAAAGGCATTTGTTCACTGATCGCTTACTCTTCATTATAAACTTTTCGGGCATAACCAATTCATGAAGACGGTTATAGTCTGTTGACTTTGACAAAACATTTGTTACCCCATACTTTCTTCCCTGATCTTGTCCCATACGCACTTCAGTGTCTTCCAGAATAGAGACTTTCAAGTTAGCTCCTTGAAACTGTAAGATGTTATATAAATGCATGTACTTCAAAAGAAATAAATATATTTCATTACATAAATATGGCATATAATGGGCAATGTCTTTGAAATTATTTAATAATTACTTCCATATTTGAAATACTGTGATACTTTATTTTGGTTTTTTTTCATTTGGAAGTGATTTGGAAATCACGTGGAGGTCGATTTGGAAATCATTCGGATGTGACTTGGAAGTAATTAGGAAGTCACTTGGAAATAACACGGGTGTTTTAAGAATGTATTTAGTTCTTTGATATTCGGAATTTATTCGGAATAGTGTTCCAATAGACCGAATTGTAACTCAGAAATTCCAAATTATGATTTCCAAATAATTATAAGGAAATTCCAAGTTTGACTTGGAGCATCTACACACGGGATTTGCGATAGCACAGAATCTTTTACTTTATGATTACAATATTGTTACCAATTATTTGGTTTTTTAATTACTGTGTAACCCATATGTTACATGTAAATATTCTTTTCTATATTTCATGGATATATAAAATTGTTTTGAGTTGAAAATGGTAGTTACCGTCACAATTGTACTTGAAGTTTGACACGTTGATACATGTAACACGCCATACTCGATGCAGCTTATTAGTCAGCCCGCGGGCTGACTTCAGGTTGCACACCACTATTATTTTTACTATGTATTCTTACCAAAAGTACGCAACTTTAGACACGGGTAGCAAGTTTAAAACAAACTTCTGGGAAAATCCCTCTTTACAACTTTTAAAACAATCGTTCCTAACCAATTTAGTAGCAAACAACACACAGCCATCCACAAAGGCACGAGAGTTTGTTTACATCAAAGTTACACATGTGCTTGAAAATCACGTCCGAGCCTTTTCACACCCCTGCCGAAACAACTGGCATCAAAAATTCAAGTGACCTCGTATTTTTACAAAAGTGGGAAAATCAGGCACTTTACGCGTTGTTTTTCATCAAATAAAAAACTACAGTCCCTGTCGCTGGCGGAAAACCCCTATAAACGAAGGGAAATTCGGGAATTATTATGCCTCAGCCATGTTTTGACGTGAACCTTCGGAAAAATAGTGCTGTGAGACCTGCAAGTAATCTATTTTTTTACACCCGCAAAATAAAATCTGCAAACACAAAAACATTTATTGTGGAATATATGTGGAAAGTTTTACAGAATTATGTAGCTATATCAAAAAGTTATGAGCGATTATTGAAACCATGGTGCTCGCGGTGGCCTCTGATTTATGAAAATATGTTAAAAGTTATACTGTATGTAATTTCACGGCGTGCTAATTTTGAATGATTTTTTTGGTTTTAATTTGTGCAAATATGCATGTCTATTCACAATACAATGCAAACTTGTTAATATCATGACGACCCGAGAATAGATACATGTTCAAGTTAAGGGAACCCTGCCTTTTGGGGGAGGGGTTGAAAAACTGCCGTTATATCATTGAATTTTAAAGACTTGGCGTGCATTTTCATCTAAATTAGCATTGTCTGGTTCTAATAAAACTAATGCGGGTGCTGCATCATAGCTAAATTCATAATTCACTTTAATATTGCCGATTTAGCAGCATAATTTTATAATTTCTGTATAACATACAAGCGTCTAAATAACTCATTTTACACAAAATTCGTATTACATAGAAGGTTTTTTGGTTTACGACGATAAAGTCAACTTCCTGGATAAGCTCCTGTATTTTTTCGGGGCAGTTTGGACGGTCCGATACATTATAATCGGGTCGCTGTTTGATGTTCTACGAAATTTCAGAGGAAATCTGGGCTAATTTTGTATGCGCCATTGACAACAAAATAAGAGAGGTGCCGGCCACAAAGGCCCATTGTTGGTAATTTCTAATCTACACACATCGATAGAACGCCAAAACACCCCACTTTATAACTTAAAACACATCATAGCAATTTTTTCTTCAGGTTGCACACCACTATTAATATTTACTATATATTCTTACCAAAATTACGCAACTTTAGACACGGGTAGCAAGTTTAAAACAAACTTCTGGGAAAATCCCTCTTTACAACTTTTAAAACAATCGTTCCTAACCAATTTAGTAGCAAAAAACACACAGCCATCCACAAAGGCACGAGAGTTTGTTTACATCAAAGTTACACATGTGCTTGAAAATCACGTCCGAGCCTTTTCACACCCCTGCCGAAACAACTGACATCAAAAATTCAAGTGACCTCGTATTTTTACAAAAGTGGGAAAATCAGGCAGTTTACGCGTTGTTTTTCATCTCATAAAAAACTACAGTCCCTGTCGCTGGCGGAAAACCCCTAAAAACGAAGAGGAATTCGGGAATTATTTTGCCTCAGCCATGTTTTGACGTGAACCTTCGGAAAAATAGTGCTGTGAGACCTGCATTAAAGCTGAACACCGCTCGTAAATAGGCACTGTCCGCCATATTTCTCTTTAATCACTGCTGTCCCTACAACCCTTATATAAGGGGCAGACCTCTAAACAGTTCAAAGTACTTCGCTACAGAGGTCTCACCTGTGTGGACGTACATTTTGCCTCGCCGTGTTACTCGGTCGCGATGAAATTAGCAAATTTTACGCACCTTTTTCAAGCCAGAAGAATACTAACATCAAATAAATTGGTCAATGCATTATTTACAAACAGAAAATGCACATAAAATAAGAAAAAATGCATAAAATCTAAAGACCACGAAAGGAATACTACATGTCGGCCACGAGGTTCAGGTGTGCAATCGGGTGTTACGAAGTCGAAGGGTTTATATACCAGGTATCTGTGTGACGGTGCCTATTTACGAGCGGTGTTCAGCTTTAAGTTAGGATGAAACTTCAACTGCGTCTGCGTAAATTGGAATTCTGGGAAGAAATTAGACAGTTTGTGTTAGAAAAATTCGAAGACGTTATGAAACCGGTCAGTTTCTAGGTCAAACTGCGCATCAATGTATTAGAAGACGGTCAATGGATTTCGTCTGCAGCCACAGTCCGGAGTCCGCGTACAGTGTATATCTTCCCAACTCTCTTAGTGAGATGTTGGAAGTAGTTTGCCACCAGACTATAATTCATGATCAGAGAGCTATGTCCACAAAATTACAACTTTAGGTATTAAGTAGGTGCATGTGCAGTCATACTTTGCATGTACACCGCTACACGCTCATCTCCTCACCTACATGTACAGCCATAATAACAAGGGTGCAAACTAAAATTCGCATATTATTATTGTTCTGGAAACTATTTATGTAGTATTTTAATAGATTGTGTATTCACTTTTGCCCTTAAATTTAATTCCGCTGGCTGACTTTCTTAGCTTTTTAAAAAGCTAACCTTGTTTCAGGCTTAAACCAGTGTTGAATCTTGAAAACTGTGTACGACTCATTCCAGAACTTTGTAGACGGTAAAAGGTAACTTGCGCATAGAAATGTGCCTTGGGGCAATATATTACATTATAAATAGTATTTACGTACATTGACGATCATTTGGTCGTCAGTCGAGAAGCAATGTCTGACGTTCATATCAACATGATTTGAAAGTTTGTTAGTCACAAAGGCAATGGAATAAATTTTTAATAGGTTCGGCAGCATTTCATAATTTTTCCGAGAACTGATAATTAAAAAAGCTGTCAAAATATAAACCCTTTGAGTACCATTGGGTATCTACTTATTCCATTACGTTTATCTCTCATGGATGTATTTTCAATATGAAGTCATGATAGTAATCACTATGGTTTAAGGAAATGTAATGGGATATTATATATTGTTTGGACCAAAATAATGCTTTTTAAAAGCTTTAGAAAATCATAATAACTATAAAACAAGCTATGCAAAGTTTGTGTGTTTAATTGGTATTTATGTACGTTCATACCCTCAAGGCCCATTGTTACTTTACTGTGTAAGTGTATTTCCTTATGCTAGTAAAGGCAGGACGACGAGATGTAAAAAGTTAGCCTACGGACATAAGGCGTGTAAATTATGTATATACACGTACGTTACCCTTGTTTGAACTAGACAAGTATGTGATAGTCCGGCTTGATGTTCTCAAGTTGTAGTAGAATCAGAATCAGTTACTTCGAATCGCCATTTAAATTCATGATTTGACTTATGTATGTTAAAGAAAGGGTAACAACGGATATTTTCGTCAATCTTGAATGTAGCCATTAGGGATTATTTATTCAAGAGTATGTCTTGAGCATACGTTAATTGTTTACTTAAACATGCCAGTTTTGTTTGGTTTGTTTCGCGTGCGTCTCGGCGGTCTTAAAACGGGAGCTTATTCAGTTTTAGGCCTCTACGTCTGGCTCCACTTCAGTCTAGTCTTTCGGCATCAACAAGTGTCGAATGTCGACTATCGGATAGGCTGGGTTTGCATAGACTAACAAGTTAATACCTAGGTGCAACGCCCCAAAGTTTCTTGGCAGCCTGCTCAATTTCGTCGGCTACCGTGGTTAATTGTTTCTTCCTAGCGAGAGGGAATATTACTCCTTTCCTTGTGTGTTGTGTAGGGACCAAAATCGACCAAGCTAGAAACGTTGTCGAGGGATGAAGCTAAGGAGGTGTATCGGGTCTTGTCTTACTTTTGCGGACCCAGCTTCAGAGGAGTGTGGTTGGTTGAAACCTTTCAGGCCTGCCATTTTGAAAATAAGGTATACATTGTAAATACGGAGAGGACAAAGGAACCAAGGATTCAATGGGTGGTGGTTTTGGTTTTTTTCCAAAAAAGACACCCCGAGTATTTTGATTCTTTTGGACAAACACCTATCAGTTCTTGTCTATAGACTGAACACGCTGTTTGTTACGTTTATATCACTCGTCAATTATAACCGTTAACCTCAGACACCTGTGGACATTTGTGTGTACTGTATGCAACACTCCGATGCTCAAATTTTAAACTGGACTCCATCATTGACCCAAATTATAACCATGTTTTAGTCACCCAAAATTATGATCACCTTGTGAATTTGATAAAATGAGTGAATTCTAATTATACATATCATCACAATCTTGTAAATTTAATTAAGATAAATGTCCTGTAATAAACAACAAAGATAAATATAATTGTACGTTTTTTTCCTTTTTTTATTATCTAGTCCATTCTTAATATGTACATGAACTGCATTCCGAGTTTTTGATATGCCAATCTGATTTCGGTGGATTTCACTGCATGGCTAGGTGAACTCCAGGTCTGGGACTGTTTCCTCCACCAACTCCAACGAAGTTTTTATCTATTTTTATCTCCCCCCATTCATATCTTTTCAAGTTCAGACCTGTTCGAGTGGTCGTCACCTCCGTCTGCCCTTCTGGAACCCAACTTGGCGGATGTCCATCACTGAACATGCGGGGTTCACTGTAACAATACATTGCCGCCCAGGTGTCACTTTTTCTCCTCCAGTTCAGGGTCTTCAACCCACAACTTCTTAGCAGCCTGGTCAATCTCATCAATCACGTTTGTGAACTGTTTCCACCTTGCAAGGGTCAAAGTTATCCCTTTCATTGTTGGGGTTAGGGGCCACCCACTGTCTAAGGTCCAACTTCAGGTCATTAAAAAGGGTTTCACGGTCAAGAACCGGCTGGTTCCCACCTTAAAGGAGAGTTCAACGTTGTCCACTGTAAGTCCGTAATGATTTAATTAAAAAGACTATATATATAGTTTGAATGTAGGGGTTTATATAGGTGTCTTGTAAAAGTACCGCCTTCCCTTAATAATTGATTTTCACAAACATCAGAAAAACTAGCTGATTATCTCTCCTTCAGGTTGTTATAAACACTGGGGTGGACCCTTACGATACCCTTACACGTTTTACAAACTCCGCTTACAAAATGTGTTAACTCCTGTGTAGCTACAACCCCGTAACCCCGGGTAACAATTAAGCGCACACGTCGTTTGATTCTTAAAGGGCTTCACGGTCAAGAACCTGTCGGCTCTCACTTTAAAGGAGAGTTCAACGTTGTCAACTGCATCAAAGTCCGCCATTACGTTTATATCGCTCGTCAAGTATTCATACAGCCGTTAAACTCGGACACCTGTAGACATTTCTGTGTACTGTATGCAGCACTCCGTTGCTCAAATTTTAAACTGGACTCCATCATTGATTTGTTCCAAGACCCAAGTTATAACCATGTTTCAGTCACTCAATATTATAATCATCTAGTAAGTTTGATCAAATAAGTGCATTGTAATAAACATATCACCAACTTGTAAATTTAGTTGAGATAAATACATTGTTATAAACAATAAAGAGAAATATGTTTGCACGTGTTTCTTAGATTATGTATACCCATTCTTTATATGTTCATGGCTGCATCCCGGGCATTCCAACATGTGTATCTGGTTTTGGGTGGTCTCACTGCATGTTTGGGTGGCCTCCATATCGGGGTCTGCTTCCTCCACCAGCTACAAAGCGGTCTTCAGCCTCCCACACTCATACCTTTTCAAAGGCCGGACCTCTTTGTGTTATATGTCTCATAGGCGAAAAACAATCTTTAAGCAAGTCCTTAAAGGTGACTTAAAGGTGGCGTAAAGGTGGCTTAAAGGATATACAATCTTTAAGCCACCTTTAAGTCACCTTTAAGCTGAGCTTATAGGTCCTTAATGTCCAAACTTCTTTAAGTCACCTTTAAGCCATCTTTAAGCCACCTTTAAGCATCTTTAAGTGGCATTTACGCTCCCTTTAAGTTGTCTTTACACCATCTTTAAGTTCCCTTTAAGTCACGTTTGAGCAAGCTGAACAGATTCATCTTGAAAACATATATTAAATGCAAAAGCGCTTTTATAGGGATGGGAGGGGGTGATCCGAGTGATGATATAATTTCCAAGGAAGTGGGGAGGGGGGTGTTCCAGGCGGTTTTAATTGTCGCTCCATTAAACACAGATCGCTATTATTAACACCCCTCCAATGGACACAGATTGCCGTTATAAAATTCTTTATATTTTTTTTTTGTTTGTTTCAAAATTATTGTAGGGGTGAGCGCAGTCTCTGTATCTAAATCTGCGCATGAAATTATATTAAAGTATGTTTGTTTTTCTATTATAAATTAATCGGTGAAATCTCTCTCTCTCTCTCTCTCTCTCTCTCTCCTCTCTCTCTCTCTTTTAGTTCATCCGGTTATTAAACAAAATAAAAAAATGAACCAATAATGCATGATTTAATTTAATCGGTTTAAGATATGTATTTTTTTTTCAATTTTAATCATTTCTAGGTCTAATATAGATATGCTAGATACATGTTAAAGATGAAAAGACTCTCAACTGCCTTGGTTATACCGGGCGGGATATTACTGCTTTGTCTCTCTAGACATAGTTTTGTTCGTTTGTATATATCTAATTAGAGTCTATTGTTTGTCCAAGTTAAGAAAACCCCTGGAACTAACACAGAATATACAAGATATACACAACATGTGTGCCGTGTGCCCAGGTGCACGTCAGGGTTTCTAAAGGCGTTGAAATCTTAGTATGTACGTGTATACGATAAGTCTAGTGAATGAAAGTTTATTTACATTTGTAATTCATTTTCAAAGTATTATTTCCTAGCTGTGGGTTTTAAAAATGTTACGTCTACAAATTAAAGATACATGTATGTAAGAGTAAAATCTAGAGGCTAATTATTTACTGTACCGGTGATCTTAAATGGAGGTTATTTATTTAAATATATGTATAAGGGTAAATATGTCACATACCCGACCTGGTACACAATACAATTGTATGTACAAGTATATGCATACATCATTTGCAATTGCCACATGCAGTAAATATGTCACCGGTAATTGGTAATATTGTTTGTTATAGAATTGATAGTTTAAAAATCATGTATACAATTAAACATTTAAACATATATCATTTCATTTGTTATTCAAGATCTGTTGTAAATGTATCATCATCAATATTATTAAAATTATACATACTGGAACGGCGCCGTGATCATGAAAACCGGGAAATTGCGTAGAACTAATACCCTAGCTAATAGTTTCAATGCATTTAATAAAAGAAATAATTTCATCTTCTTCCTTGCATTTAATTTCATTTAGCTATGAATTAGATGAACATGGCCTATATCTACTTGGTTTAAATTTATCAACTAAGTACTAGTAAGCCTAACGGTTTCCATTTAGGTATAATATATTTTTTTCACTGAAGACAAAGTTTCGTATTTCATTCTTAATACATGCATGCATTTAATTTATAAATTAGATAGAATTGATTTTTACAAACTGAATGGAAGTCAAAATCTTTTCAAGTAAAAAATACACACTCAATACATTGATTCAATAGCCACTAATTTATAGGATATAAAAACCTCCTATAAGTTGCTGTGGCGCAGAGGGAGTGAGGTGATGCTGGTAATCGAAGGGTCTCGGGTTCAATCCTCGTCTTGGGCGTTTTGAATTTTTTTTTTTATTTTATTTTCTAGAACAAAAACCGTTTACATAAGTAATACCTTTTCAATCATAAATTTAACACATCTTGTTGGTAAATTAAGCACAATATTGAATTAAAAGATTTTTAGTGGCTTAAAGGTGGCTTAAAGGTAGCTTAAAGGTGGCTTAAAGAAGTTTGGACATTAAGGACCTATAAGTTGTCCTTAAAGGTAGCTTAAAGGTGGCTTAAAGATAGTCTTTAAGCTGCCTTTAAGCTATCTTTACGCTTTCTTTAAGCCACCTTTAAGCAACACATATAGCTTAAAGGTGGCTTAAAGATCGTCTTTAAGCTACCTTTAAGCACCTTTAAGTTATCTTTAAGGAGAACTTAAAGATGGTCATTCATCCTGTGTCTAGGGATGAAAGCTAAGACTGAGGTTCTCGATTATCATTGTTGAATTCAAGAAGATGGGGGATAACTTTAGATTAAATAGACAATTTTCAGAATTGATTTTTCAATCAATTTGTGTCAATTTCGGAACTAGGTCATGGTCGAAAAAAATGTCTATAATCCCCGGAAGAAAATGCGCGGAAAACAAAATTAATATTTTTGATACAAGGTTAAAGTTAAAATACGTAAAATTTCCTCCAGCTGCTGTTTTAGGACACCAAGCTATCCCCATTTACGAGCAATTATCTTCAATCTTTTAAAAACCTGTGTAATTAGTCAAGTTTAGAAAATATTAAAACACTAAATAATGCAGCCCGACGCAATTTTTCTTCATCTAAAATTTCTTCATTAACTGTTTGGTTTACACTGTACCTATTATGCCTGTAAAATTATTTGGTATGGATTGCAAACATGCTGAAACAGAAATACCTGATTTGAATGCGAGTAGTTTTATTCGAAATCCCTATTTATTAATAACTTACACCATGCCAACTTATTACATTTTGTAATCAACACCCATGTCTTTAAGTACTATCTAAAAATTAAAATAAAAATTAAAATTATATGATTCTAATTTTTCTTATCACCAATTATATAGTTATTGATACATTTTGTCGTTTTGCATTTACTCGTGCTCTAAAAAATAACACAGGAAAAGATATTAAATTAGCATTTCAGTCAATATTTTATTCATCTAATCGAGCTCCAATGAAGGTGAGAAGCGATCAAGGCAAAGAATTTAATAACGCTGTTGTTAAGAAAATGTTTCAGGAAAAAAATATTGATTATTTTACAACTCAAAACACTGAGATTAGGGCACATTTTGCAGAAAGATGTATCAAAACAATCAAGACAAAACTTGTAAAATATATGCATAATTCAAATACTTTTAAATGGGTTGACAAACTAAATGATATTACAAATTCTTATAATAATACTATTCATAGATCAATTAGAATGACTCCAGCTTCTGTAACCTTTAAAGATGAAATCAAGATATGGAAACTGCTTTATGAAAATAATGATGATAAATATTTTTTAAAACCACCTACAACATTCAAATTTTTAATTAACGATGTTGTGCGAATTTATTCCATTAAAAAAACTTTTGAACGAGAATATGATATTCGATGGAGTACAGAATTATTCATTATCGCTGACAGACACGTCAAAGAAGGCATTAGTAAATATTCAATAAAAGATTTTAATAATGAAATGATCACTGGTGAATTTTACGAAGAAGAACTTCAAAAAACTTTTATTAATGATGACACAACATATAAAATCGAACGTATAATTAAAAAACGAAAACGCAATGGAAAGAAGGAGATATTTGTGAAGTGGATGGGCTATAATTCTTCATTTAATAGTTGGATTCCGGAAGATAACATTGTAAAGGATAAATAAATGAGTTATTATTTAAAATGAGTTATTTTTTAATGATAAATTCAAAAGATTGTGCAAATTTTTATGAACATAATGCCCCATACGACTTTACAATAGAACTTCCCCATGAATTGGAACTAGGAGAAAAATGGGAATGTGCATTAACAGAAATCAATTTCAATAATACGTTTGAAATATCACAAAAAGTGCAAGAAATTTACGTATTTTGTGATGTTTGTGAAGATAGTTTTATTAGAAATCACCAATTACCTATTTTGAGACGAATATCACTTGGTGGAGACAAAAAAAGTTACACATTTAACTTTATTTTTCCTTATTATATGAATGTTTCAAGAAACAGGATAAAAAGAATTCGGATTTATTTAACTGACGATAGTATGCGTAAATTATCATTTCTTCAAGGGATGTGTTCATGTACACTTCATCTTAGAAAAAAAATATGAGTGCAAATATTATTCCCTATATATCTGTAGCAGATAATTGGAAAAAACATTTTACAGATATGGTGAATGATAATAATCTAAAACGTAAAAAAAAATTACATAGTCGGTAAAAACCAACACGGAAAAGGAGATAGCGATGCAATTATTAAAATGGTAACACCAACAAAAGAGGCAATAGATAGAGCACGTGCAGTTATAAGTAAAGAAAAAAAACAGTCTAATTTCAAGTCGAAAAAAAGTGATACTAAAGAAAGAAAAAAGAGGAAACACAATCATTGTGGAGGTCAAACGCGAACCCAAAAGACGTCACCAAAGAAGAAAAGGAAATTTTCCACGGAAAAGAAATTTAAGTTTTCTTTGTAATAGCTACGATATTATTATGTTTAAATTTAAGGGAGCATCCGACGGACATTCCGATAATATTGCAGTTTTTAATTTACCACCAACAAATGCTGGGTTGGAATCGTTTGAATGGATAGAATACAGACCTTCCGGACAATTATTACCAAATTCTCCTGTGGAATTTAATGTGTTTGGTACTTCAACAACGTATGTAGACTTACGATCAACTTTACTTTATATCAAACTACAGATTACAACAGGAAATGACATCCCAGTTGTTCCGGTTAATAATGTTGGATTAATTAACCTTCCTTTACGAATAATATGATCGCAGGTGGATTTTACACTTCAACAGCAAATATTAACTAGTTCTGTGTCTAGTAATTAAGCTTATAAGAGTATACTTGATTTTATTTTAAACAAGGACTTGAAAAAACAATCAAATATGTTACAAACTGAAGGATTTTTTAAAGATAATGCGGATGGTTTGGAAGATGCTGATGCTTTACAGGGTCAAAATAATGCATTGTTTTATAGATATCAATTGACTAAAGATGGTCAAATTGTTGAATTTATGGGGGTTTAAGTTTAGATTTAATGGATGATTTTCAAAATCGATTTTTAATCAATGGTGTTCAGTTAGGAATTAAGTTATGGCCAAATAAAAAAAAAATTTGTCTATTATCCGCAGAGGAAAATCCGGATTACATGTATAAAGTTAATATTGTTGATGTTAAAATTAAATTAAAATTAAAAGTTAAAACACGTAAAATTAACTCCGGGTGCTTTTATAGGACATCAAGAAGCTATCTCAAAACATGATGCTCTTTATCCGTTTTATAGATCTGATATTAAAACGTTTAGTATACCAGCTGGACAATATTCTTTTAGTGCGGATGATTTATATTTAGGCGCTGTACCGTCTCATCTTATTGTAACAATAACTCCATCAGAAGGATTTAACGGAAGCTATAAGAAGAACCCCTTTAATTTTCAATCTTTCGACTGTGGATATGTTGGTTTTTTTTATTAATGGTCAATCAATTCCATCATCTCCATTTACTCCAAACTTCTCTTCAAGCAATTATCTAGAATCTTATAGTTTGTGTAATGAGTCAAATGTAGTTAATATTTCTCGAGAAGAATTTTCAAAAGGGTACTGTATTTATGTGTTTAATTTAGATTCAGCAGATAAAAATGGAATGTTTCCTCTTTTAAAGAAAGGACACACTCGAATAGAATTAAAATTTAATTCTCCGCTCAATGAAATAGCTACTCCGTTATTGTATGCTAAATTTCCTTCATGTTTATCAATAGATGGAGCACGTAATGTAAATGTAAACTGATGGAGTCTCAAATAATTATAAATTTATTACTATCAAATGAAAAAGTTAAACAACAATTTCGAGGTGTGTTAGCTTCGGATGAGTTAACTTTTATGCATGTAAAAAGACCTGCTTTATTTGTAGTAAACACTGACACAAGTGAACATGCAGGGTTACATTGGGTGTGTATATATTTTCCTAAATCCCCAGAAGATGGTATAGAATTTTTTCGATTCACTAGCATACCCTCCAAATGTATACAACAATTTTATTTCGACGTTTTTAACAGCAAATGGTGCTAATTTTATTTATTCAAAGAAACGAATTCAGAACTACTTTACTTCATCATGCGGACTCTTTTGTATTTTGTTTTCCGTTTTAAGATGTGAAGGAAAATCTTTTTGTGATATTTTAAATTTGTTTACAAATAATTTGAGATTTAACGAAGAAATCATTTCTCATTACATCACAAATTTAGGATGTCTTAGTAATTAGATAGTAACATTTTGTATATCTAATTATTTCGAAAACAAGCGTGAAACAAGGAGGATGTCTCACGATATTGATATTGAAGAAGAAAATATTAGAACAGTAAATAATGCACCTCGACAAAAATTTTCTTCATCTAAAATTTTTATCATTTCCTGTTTGATTTCTATTTTATCCATTGTTTCTGTTGAACTATCACGTATGAATTATATGGATTGCAAACATGTTGAAACAGAGATATCTCAGTTTAATGCAGATATAAGTACTTTTCTACGAAATCCTTTGTTACTTTCGGAGAATAATTCTGTTGAATTAATAAAATAGTCTTACCTTAATCGCTGAAATATACTATACTGCAATTTCCATCTACGTCTTTAAACTATGGGGAAAAACATGTTTACAAATACTATTACGTAGATAAAACATTTTAGTCTTACACATAATTATAAAATTTTACATTTAACTATTTGTGTAGAAAATTATGAAATGTATAATTTGTTAGTTTGTTTTATATGGTAAAAATATGAAATAAATGCTAAAAAAAAGAAGTCGTTTGTTGTTGTTTTTTGGTTTTTTTTTAAATACTATTTTTTGGTTTGCAAAATCATATTTAAAATTATCTTACACAATCGCACTCCTCAACATGCAGGGGAGATACCGCCTCACTATTATTTTCTTCCTCCCCCGCGGTATTTTCCTCCTTTTCGTTTGCTCCACTGGAACCCTGTTCTCTAGCAGGTCCATTGGCATCGATAATATGATAAGTTTCTAAAAAAAAAAAAATGGGACATTGACATTACGATTACTGTAAACAACCGCCTCTGCAACACGGTGTCTTAGTACTTTGTTAAGTGATTTTTTTTTTACTTAAAAATCACTAAATATAAATGTAGTTTGTAAAATATTGTAAACACAAGGAGTGGACTAATATCTGCTTTATCTAAATGTATTAAGAAATAAATAAATTCTTTATTTTTTTTAGAAATCCACAACCCACACTTTAAAAACACTTTAAAAACTTCACCTCAACGACCCACCCGCACTCTCAGAACTTCACCTCGAAGACGAAAATTTTCAGTTTTCACGATAAAACCAACTAGCTCCACCATTACAACACCTCAGATTTATAATGAATCAACCACCCTCATGTTTTATCTACCTCGGTTTATCCCACAGACTTCCAAGCATTACCACAATGTAAGTATTTACAAACTGCTAAATTGAAGTATTTTAAATGTTTTTTCTCCCTATCATTTCCAAATGCAAGCAATAATATCCAAAGTTTTTTTTAACCCATATACTTTTATTCCTGCATTAAATTTTAGATGTTGTGGAGCCTTTCTTGATTGTCATCTATGTTGTTATTGGAGTGTTCCTTGGAGTTTTTGCAACCGGGTTTGGAGTGCATCTCTGCCTACAAAACGCACCAATCAGGGAAAATGCTGTTGCCCACGACGTCATGAGCCTTTGGAAAGAGTGACATTTAGAAATACATCATTTCTATCGAATTCCTCCGAGGAAAGTGTGTACACTGTGCGTCCAGGTCTTTTATCTGTTCCAGATTCAACTTCAACACACTCACATGCTGACTAACATTTTTGTATAGAAGCTGTTGTTCTCTCAGGAATTTTTTATTTTGTATGCCCCCTCCCCCTCTTAGAAAAAGTTATTTAGATACATTGTGTATTTTATTTAGTGAGGGACTGCAATGGTTTTTATACAGTATTATCATGTTGATCTCAGATTACAATTAAGTCATTGTATGAAAACTTAACATTCCCTAAAAATAATATATCTATATATACATGTATTTTAGACTTATCATGGTGCAGATTTATGCTTTTCTCAGGCATTTTTATTTTTTTTTTGGTTTCAACATACTTACACACCGTGCGTCCAGCTTTTTTTTTATCCGTTCCAGATATAAAATTAATGACATAATCATGCTGAGTCTCTAATGTTAAAAAATTGTGTACTTTAAGTTTAATTAATTTGTTTTTACCGTTTTATTAAGCAAACTTTATACGTGTCTCATTTTTATTTCTTTTAGGTTGTTATCACTTAACTCCATGGGTCTCTTATTTTAATTTAATATTGATCAATACATTCAAATGTGTTTTTTTTTCTCAGGAATTTTTTACGACAATTTATAAATTTTACATATTCCAACAGCAAATGTACATAAGCATAGTTTTTTTTTTATTTTTAATGGCATGTGTTTTATTGGTTTAGATCTAGTCATTTTGTGTTAAGTCATCTATTTGGTGCTGTAGTATTTACAGTGTGTGTGCACACACATATTTGTATGTCTCAAAGTAACTACAACAATAATTTTTTTTCCTCATAGTTTTATGTTGCATTATATCATCATTTGCATTAAAAACTATCTTTGCAGTAAATCATTTTGTAACTATTGAATCAAACTTTCTCAATTTCAATATCCCATTCTTTTGTTTTATATTTAAAAGAGATAAAAAAAAAACACCAAAACTGTTGTATTGTAATAAGTATTTTATTTATATTTATTAGGTTAAATAAACAAAGTTAATATATGCATGTTTTTTGTTGTTGTTTTTTTTAAGTGAAATATATGAAGTAGATACAATTATATACAATAATTTCACAGAAAATATGGTAAATTATAGCTTCACTCATTAGTTATTATTTCTTGTCAATCTATAAACTATTCTTTAAATGATGCTGAGGGCAAGCAGTGGTCACATTTTTCTACAACACCACTTTCACTGTGTGTATACTGGCAAGGTATTACACCTTCAAAATAGGGAATATCTTCATTAATGTTTGATAAAGTTCCGAAAAGTTCCTCAAATTCACAAATTTTTAATGCCACTCCTCTTCTCGAAGGTTTAAGGCAAACATCATTTTTGGGTAGGAACCATTTTCTAATGTCAATGCACATTACCCCATTTTCCACCGAAACGAAAATGTCCTTCCCCAGATGGAGTCTATATATTCCTTCTCTTCCACGAATAAGGTATTGCTTTACAGCAACCTTCATATTTTCTATATTGTCACAGAAAAATTTCCACTTGGCTTTATCCAAGCTAATGCATTTTTCTAATTCATCCTCTACTTCAAGTTCCACCAAAATATCATTGCCATATTCTATAACACTTATTTTTTTATCCCCAATGATGTAGTCTCCAACAACATTTTCCATGATAAGTGCCATTGTCTATATAAAAAAAATAAATTAACATAAAACACTTACTTTTTTATCAAATGTAATACTTATTTATTTTTTCTAATGCAAAGTCATATGTAGCTTTATGATTAAAAAATAATAATGACTAGTTACTTGTTTTATCAAAAGAGAGTGGATGTTTTCCTTCAAAAGAATGGGTGAAAAGAAAAAAATTCGTTCCCTTATATACTGAAAGAATCAATAAAAATATCACATTTATGTGTTTATATTTTCATACAACACCATAAAAAAGCATCATTTGTATCACTATAAAATACTCGACAACATAAACACACATAACAATAAAAGTAATAAAAAAAACTCACTTGCATTTTTCCATAAAAACACACGCATATATTCATAAAACCACCACAAAAAATTGATGTCTGTCAAAAAGTATGAGTCCTAACACTAGTACACTAATGATAATAGGTGTTTAATGATGCAAAATGTATTAAATGCTATTTTTATTAGCCTGAAACGATGCAGGTGATGTAAAATACGTTCCATAAATTTTCCGTAATCTACTCCTATAGTTAGTAATAAAAATGTCAAAACTAAATTTACCACCTTAACCACCAAAAATAAGTCTACCTTAACCACCAAAAATAACTACCGGAAGTAAGTAACCACCTAACCACCGGAAATAAAAGTAACCACCTAACCACCGGAAGTAACCACCAGAAGTAACCACCTAACCACCGGAAGTAACCACCAACCACCAACTACCCTAACCATGAGGTGAGGTGTTTATGGGTACCATATACTACTACTTACATGTATGCTAAATTGATAGTTTGACTCTTTATTTATAATTTCTTAATCTATCAATAACCTATACTTTAAAATAGTCTGAGGGTAAGCAGTTGTCACATTTTTTATAACACCACTTTCACTGTGAGTGTATTGACAATGTATTCTTGATATTGAATGTCTTCATTACTGTTTAATAGGGTTCCAAAAAGTTCGTCAAAATCAAAATTTTTTAACGCCGCTCCCCTTCTTGAAGGTTGAAGGCAAACATCATTTTTGGTACAAACCATTTCCGAATGTCAATGCACATTACCTCACTATCCACTGAAACAAAAATATCCTTCCCTAGATGAAGTTTATACATCCCATCTCTCCCAAGAATAAGATATTGCTTTTCAGCAACCTTTATATTCTATTATATTGTCACAAAAATATTCCACTTAACTTTTTCCATCTAATTCCATGTTTCCTACTACATTTTCCATGATAAGAGCCATTGCCAAAAAAAACCCCAACATTAAATACTTTTTTTTCAAATATAATACTTTTTTATCTTTCCTAATGCAAAGTTATTTGTAGCTTTACAATGAAAATATTAATGACCACTAACTTGTTTTGTCAAGAGAGTAAATGTTTTTCTTTAAGAGAGTGGAAGTTTTCCTTTAAGAGGATAAGTAAAAGGAGAAAAATTGTTCCCCTTGTATAGTAAACGAATCAATAAAAATATCACATTTATGTGTTTATATTCTACTTTAAACATCCCGAAAAGCATTATTTGGATCAGTATAAAATAAAAAGATGTAATTTCTAATCAAGTCAAAGAAGTTCGTGATCCGTCATGGATTTTAACCAATAACTCAACTATAACAAATACTGTTTTACCTTCTGTCAGTCTAGCGCCACAGTATCAGTGTCATCCTCTGAATCCGATACATAAATTACCTCTGTATCGGACTTCTCAACCTCGGCAACATTTGTCCTCTGAAATATTAGTTACATGCAATTATTGTAATATTTTATGAACTCTAGTTACTTTATATTATTATTATTATTATTATTATTATTATTATTATTATTATCATTTTATTATATCAAACATTTTGTATAAATTTATTAATAACAAAAAAAAAGGTTGTGAAATTTGTACTACATCGCACGTCTTTTCTTTTTTAATATCCCATCCTTTTGATGTTGATGGAATAATTGATAATACTATAAGTCCTAGATAAATTAATTAGTAATGATCAAACAGGCTTTGTTAAGGGTAGATTTATTGGGGAAAATATCAGACTGATATATGATATTATGAACTACACTGAAAGTAAACAAATACCAGGTCTAATTATGCTTATTGATTTTGAAAAAGCATTTGATTCAGTGTCTTGGAAATTTATTTTTGAAACCTTAGAGTATTTTAATTTTGGTAAATCAATTAAAAAATGGATAGAAGTTTTCTACAACAATATAACTTCATGCATTATACAAAATGGCATAATATCTGAATATTTCCAACCAGAAAGAGGATGTAGACAAGGGGATCCCATTTCTCCATATCTATTTATACTCTGTGCTGAAATTCTTGGTATCTTAATTCGAAATAATAAAGATATAAAGGGCATAAATATAGATGGGGAAGAATATAAAATATCGCAGTACGCAGATGACACCTCATTAATCACAGACGGCTCTCCAAAATCTCTTGATGGAATTCTCCAAATACTAGACTTATATGCAAATGTGTCTGGATTAAAGATAAACTTTAGTAAAACAAAAATAATATGGATAGGATGTAAAAAATTCTCAAAAGAAGTTTATCATCACTCTAGATGGAAATTTACTGATTTTCACACAAGGTTTAATCTTTTGGGTATAAGTTTTTCAGTAAATATGGAGGAGATGATAGATATAAATTATATACCAGTAATGGAAAACATTGATAAACTCTTATCCAGATGGAATTCTAGAAATCTTACACCGATAGGAAAAATTACAGTTATTAAAACACTTATAGTCCCAAAAATTAATCACTTAATCTTAACTCTACCAAACCCAACATTAGAATATATCAGAAGTTTTGAAAGAAACTTTTTAAATTTATTTGGAATGAAAAACCAGACAAAATTAAGAGAAACACTCTTATTCAAGGATATGAGAATGCCGGACTAAAAATGATAGATTTTGAAAACTTTATGATAGCACTTAAATCAAGTTGGATTAGAAGGCTTATATTTTCAAATTCAAAATGGACAAACTTGTTTAAAGCTAATTTTGGATATAATATGCAAACATTGATGAAATTTGGTATTGATTTTACTAATATGATTAAGAAAAATGCAAACAATAAATTTTGGAAAGATGTATTACAATGTTGGAGAACAATTATTGATGTGCAAAAAGGAAATTGTGATAGAATGTTTAATGAACACATATGGTATAATCCAAATATTAAAATTGACAATAAATCAGTTTTCTTTAAGGATTTATTTAAATCAGGTTTTATATATATAGGGGATTTGTATGAAAATGACGATCAGATGTTTAGTTATAATAATTTGAAAAACAGATTCAACTTAAAAACAAATTTTGTTCAATATCTCGGTCTAACAAAAGCTTTACAAAATTATGTGAAAGTATTAAATAAACAGTTAACTAAGAATTGTAATATTGGTTACCCAAATACAGTAGAAATATTTTGTAGATCTAAGAAGGGTTGTAGGGACATGTACAACCTCTTAATATCAAAGAAAATAACTTATCCAAAATCTGAAACAAAATGGATGTCAGAACTCGAATTAACTAAAAAAGAGTGGAGAAAAATCTATAGTCTGCCCTTTAAGTGCACAAAGGATTCAAAATTACTGTGGCTTCAATACCAACTATTACATAGGATCTTGCCAATCAATTATTATTTACATAGAGTGGGTATAGTAAACTCTTCATTGTGTTATTTTTGTCAACAGACCCCTGAGACAATAGAACATATTTTTGTTGACTGCTATTTAGTGAAAGAAATTTGGATTGAATTGGAGAAATGGATGACAGATATATTTGGTTTACAAATAAGTTTTGATAAATATTCAATCCTTTTTGGAAAATATGATAATAGAGATATTCATAGGTTAGAAAATTTAATCATTCTTTTTCACAAAACAATATATTCTGCAAAGTAAAATGAAAACATCAAGGCTAAATGTAAATATCATTAAGAAATCTATAACCAGAAGACTGTTTATTGAAAAACTTTTGCTTCTGAAAAACTGCAATTATTATCTGTTTGATACTTATTGGAAAGATATATTTCAACGTTTGGAACATTCATCACCATCTTTATTCTCTCCTTAATGTCCCTGTCTCTTATTATTATTTTTTTTTTTTGTTCTGTTTCTTTAAATTTTTCCTCTCTCTTTTTTTTTCTAAAAAGAAAAGCTTTTTCATATATATTATATACCACTACTTGTTCAAATTGTATTGTAACTCTTTTAAGGGGTAATATGTATATATTTCAAAATATTGCATGTATCTATCAAACAAATATTATAAATATATATGTATACATTACAACATATATCTATGTTTATGCGTAATACTTATACTTTGGTATGTGAATATGGGAAAGTTCAATAAAAAAAAAAAAAAAAAAAAAAAAAAAAAAATACTATAAGTCTGTAAAAAAGGATATGGATACAATTTGGGCATAAAAAACAGAGAGAGAGAGAGAGAGAGAGAGAGAGAGAGAGAGAGAGAGAGAGAGAGAGAGAGAGAGAGAAAGAGAGAGAGAGGAGAGAAAGAAAAAAAGAAAGAGCAAAGCACAAATAAAGTTAAAATTACCATCAGATTCAAAATTGTAACCAAAAAATAATGTTTGTTCTCCATTTCAAAACTATAGACATGAAATCTAGACCTTTTTACCTACATTTAGATGTAAAAAAAATCGTTAAATGTACATTTATTCATCTGATATAGATAAATTAATTTATAAATCAATAAAGCATGATTGATGACAAGACGTATATCAATTATACAGAAACTCAACAGAAACTTATTACCCTCTTAACCCCCCCCCCCCGCTATTTTTGATGTTACTACAGTATAACGTTTACCATTCTTTAGAAACACTTTGTATTACCCTATGAAGCCCCATGTTGTGCAATGGCGTGGGTCGGTTTGTTCACAATGTATGTCTTTTGAACTACAGTATACATATAATAATGTCAATTTAAAAAAAATAACTTTTTTTTTATCATTCGGTCCTGAAAAAAATATCGCTATCATTAGGGGAATAGACTGGCCCTATGTCTCTATCGTACAAATTGACATCTGCTTAGGGGAAATACACCTATATAGTAATAATTGTTATAATGTTAAAAACAATCATTAAAAAATCATCTTTTAATAAAAACACATCTGTTTTTATTATAATATCGTATTTTTCCCAAGCTAATGATTGGTCGATTGCTGTCACATGACCGTGCTATAAATTCTGTTATAGACCTTACTATACTAAAAATAGAAAATTTATTGACCTCACTATACTAAAAATAGATTTTCACGACAAAATACTGGTTTTGGCACGTGCGACATTGTGACGTCATAATAGCAAAATCAACACCTTTACATTATGAACAAAATAGTTCACTATTAAACGATTGAAGAGAATTAGTTTTTGATTTATTATAATAAAACAGTTATAGCCTTTTGATATCGGTCAATACATGGTTTTATAGACCTGATGAGAGTATATCAACCTCGGACTTCGTCCTCGGTCGATATACTCTCATCAGGTCTATAAAACCATGTATTGACCTCATCAAAAGGCTATAATTGTATATTATTGTTCATTTTAAAGTTTAATGTTTTTATTGTTCATTTTAAAGTTTAATATTAGGTTTTTTTTCATAACTTATCTCATTGCAAATGTGATTATATCAAATTTTTGTTGACTTTTACCCAAAAAATCCTAACAAAACTGTTTAACAAAACATATTTCTGAAATAGTTCAAATGATGTGATGTGTGTCAAAAAAAAATAGTTTATATTATGTGGAATTTTATCTTTGTGTTAGTTACAGTATTTGTTACATTAATTGTGACTATATTAAAAATGCAAACATTTTTTTAAAATAATTTATTACACCATTTCAAAATTGGTATGCAGTTGATCTTGTAAACAAAATTGGTATGCAGTTGATCTTGTAAATATTCCCAAACTTGATAAAACTTTTTTGGGGGGTATCAAAATGGTTGACTGCTATCGTAAAGATAATTCTCATACGTCTTAATCCTCCTTTGATAAAAATTGGGGAAAAAAACCTCATTTTAAGTCTAGAATGGTTCCGATGGCTTGCAATGGTCGCATAATGTTTCTTCATTATGTGTGTATTGATATGGTATTATGGTTTTTAACACCGAAATGTCTTCGTTGATTACTGGCAATATTTTAGTTAACATCTCAAATTCTGTAAATGTTAAGGCAAATCCATTTTTCAAAGTCTTCAGGTAATTGGTGCTGTTTTTCACCATTTCTACACACATAACCCCGTTTTTCACTGAAATAACAAATCTTTTCCCAGATGCAGCTTGTATTCACCTTCTCGCCGCCGAATTAGGTATTGTCTTACAGATTGTTGGATTTGTTCGATTTGATAACAAAATATAATTTTTAAACATCTAAGCTTACACATTTATTTATTGAATATTCTACATCTATTTCAACGAGGATATCATCCCCATATTCCAAAACAGATAGTTTCTTCCCTCTTATCATGTAGTCGGATATAATGTTTTCTTGCGGAAGTCTCAGTCTCTCTTGCATAAGTCTCAGCCTCGAGAGATGTCCTGATATAAAATATTACGACTCTATGCGTACTCAATATGAACAATGTGCAGTCGACTGACATTGTTATTTACAAAAAAGGATAGCTGTTCGATTTGCAAAATATTTTAAAATGATACATCTACTATGTTTGATCTTCTGCCAATTTTTTGGATTCAAAAATTAAGTCGTTTATCCGGCTTTTGTCCAGAATTTTATGAAAGGACGGAGATGGTCGCCCATTCTTGCAATCGTCCTCCCAAATTTTGTGCATTGCATTATTATGTGTCCCCGAAGAGAGGCTGTCTTTAGGAATTCATGGACATGATGCACCTGCCTCATGTGCCGTTTCATGTCTGCGATACTTTAATGGTACAGAAGGCAGGTATGCTTTATCCGCACACGTTTGTTGGGTGAAGTTTCCTTGCCTCTTCCTTGACCCAATTGTGGATTCTTTTTTTCACAGCCTTCTCTTGTTTGAAGTCAAACCGTACGTTACTCATACGTTGAGAAATGCATGGTTATCGTACGTGTGATAACATACGTTTAACATCACATACGTTTAACATACGTGAGATTTTACATATGTTAAACATACGTGAACCATACGTTTTACATATGTGGATCTCAACCACATGTTACACATATGTTAATAAAAACACGGTTAACATGAGTTCCAACAACCGTATATTACACTTGCGTTAATATTATATGTTTTACATATGTGTGAAGGCATGCATTTTAATAACATTAATATTATCTGCATGTACAATGTACATGTGTACAGAACTGATGTTGCTGTATCACTCATGTATCTGAAATGAATGCAGGTAAACCATACACACATCATACATGTCTAAACATTGTAAGACACTTTATAGTTATTGTAAGGTTGATTTGCAAAACCACAAATATAACTACATGCATTTTCTAATATTTTTACCAGAAATGTCTCTGAGCAACTCCTATATTTATCATTATTTTCAACCTTCATTCAAAAAAATGTTTAGAAATTTGACTAATAAGTCATGTTTTACATGATAATGTTTACAAAATCATTGTGCATATTCTATTTTCTACATACAACTGAAGTATACATTTGGTGTATAAGGAATCTGACGTAGTGAATATTGTTCATGTGCACACAAGTGGCATTCTCATTCTGTCGTCGAATTGATTCATTCATTTGTTCCTATGCTTATTATTGGGCCATTTGTTTGATAAAAATAGAGTTACCTATGAATATTGAAAAATATAACCGAGCTTAAGTTAAGTCTTTCAACTTTCTGGTTGTCTTTGGTATACCGGAAATTCCATAAGACATAAAAAATAAGAACAGGACCACCATAGACACTAAATGTTCCGACTTTTTTATTCTTTAATTTTCATGAAAAATGTGTCGAAGATAAAAACAGTCTTTAATTCTAAGTCAACAATTTAAATAAAAAATATCACGATGCTTACAATATATAAAATAATAGATGCATATTAAACGTAATCGGAAAAAGAAAAGCTCTTCATGTGCAATGACGAAATACCCCTGTTTCATTTTCACTTTACATCTAGAGCTCTACACCTAGGCATGTACAAATGTATCATGTGAGTATTATCATAACTAATACTTTAGAATAATATCCATGCTTTAAATGAAATAAACATGATAGTTTGATGAAGAAGATTTGCAGGCATCGGCTGATTGTAAAAAAAAAAGTTCAAGCTGATCATCTGATTATTTTTAACAAACAAACAAATAAATGCCAAAATATTCCAATTCTACGTAAATACAATGGAAAACATATAGTTTTCAATTGGTTGCCAAAGCCTTTCTAAGCAATTTATTAACTGCATGAATGTTTCAAGAATATCATATTTTATAATCGTCATCACAATGTCAGGGGTCCTGAATCCACTCGTGGCCGTGGTCACACGGTCACGAGTGGACTCAGGACCCCTGACATTGTGAGGATGATTTTATAATTTACATTTTAAATTAAGGTATAACCATGCAGCCTTCCAGAAATGTGTTTCAAATTATTATTATTTTTATTTGGACAGTTAAAACAACTCCTATATAATTAACTAAAAAAGGCAAACTATTCACATATTGGCACGTCATTTGTAACATACAGTGAGCATTAATTCAGCTTAATCACATTGGCCTAGTAAAAATTCAAAGACCAAATTTTTACACAATAAGGCAATTATGATCTTGTAACTCAATCTATTAATATTTTTAAATGAAGAAAAATCCATTTGGACTGAAAATATAACAGGCAATTTATACCCATATTGTTGCCAATGGATATATACAGTTTTTAAAGTTGTTATTTTGCAATATTTTGAGAAAAAAAGAAGATATATATCTTTAGTATATAGACACAATATCACATGCAGTCACTATAAATTATTTACATAGTCATGATAGTCAAATTATAATATTTACATTAGCAAATACCGGTATGTTTCCTTTTATGAACCTATGGAATAGCGAAAACGTTCAATTCTGTATGAACTTTTTCATGACGTCACAATGATCATATAGCACGCGCTTATCGCTTGGATTATTGTAAACATAAAATCTTGGTAGTTTTAACAGTTCTGAACAATTAAATCGGGCTTCACAGGATTTGATCACGTGACCAACCAACTTCATATCCCAGTAATCTTTTTAAATTGCTGTTTATTTCTTAATTAAATAATATTAACATTTTGGTCCTAGCTGCATATATAAAATATAAAAATAAGTGCAGTATGTAGCAACACCTTCGGTCAACTAAATTAATTACCTTACTATTATTGTGCTTGTAAGATTATTAAGGTCTTCCGTTTCCAACGGAAGACCTTACTATTATTGTGCTTGTAAGATTATTCTTATTTTTGGGGTCTTCCGTTTCCAACGGAAGACCCTATTGTTATTCTACGGTTTCTTTTTCTTTATTATTAGGGTCTTCCGTTTCCAACGGAAGACCCTCTTGTTATTCTTCGGTTTCTTTCTATTATTATTAAGGTCTTCCGTTTCCAACGGAAGACCTTATTGTTATTCTTCGGTTTCTTTTTCTTCATTATTTTTCTTTTTTTTCCAACAAATTTTGTGCAGGCGATTTCTCAAAAACGACTCGCCCGATTTTTATGAAATTTTCAGATATGATAGATACTGATCTGAACTTTATACGCAATTTTTTATTTTGATGACGTCATCTCCGTTTTTGAGATATTGACGTTTTAGCGATTTTCAGAGGGTCGGCTTGTCCTGGGATCTTCTCCTTAACGATTCAAGATATTGAGTTCGAACTTTCAGGGATTGTAGATGAAAGATTGAAGATGTGTCTTTAGGCATTCATTTTTGTCCGACTCAAAAGGCGCTGAAGCTCGCCTGGACCCGAAAATTGAGATTAAAAAAACGTCATCATTTTTCGAGGTTTTCTTTGTTTATCTCTTTTCTTGAAAATATTTTGTTAAAACATGTAATGCCAAAAAAGTTAAGAATTACAAGACCTTTCATTTGATACCAAGAAAAAGGGGCTGGCTCTTCAAATTAGGGAC
The DNA here is from genome assembly GCA_020458035.1 of Magallana ariakensis. NCBI lineage: Eukaryota > Metazoa > Mollusca > Bivalvia > Ostreida > Ostreidae > Magallana > Magallana ariakensis. The sequence goes on along the minus strand of CM035811.1, from coordinate 27,883,462 downwards.
CTAGGGGGCTCTAAAGTCTTTTATCTATAACCATTTACTGAGGGATATTTTGTAATAAATTATAGAAGCAAATATGTTTATCTTACAGTTTTGTAGCCTAACAGTATTATGATTTTCTCATGTGTTACGTAATTAGGGGTTTTTAGGGGTCAAAAGTCCAAAACTTTGATCACCTATAACTCAAAAAGGAAAAATATTTTGAAATGCAGTATAGAAGAAGAGATGCTCAAAATGATGTAATGAACAATATGCAAACTTCAAAATTTTGTTTAGCGGCCCCAAAAAGGAGATAAGGGACCGGCCCCTAAAACGTTCTTTCTCAGATATCTCAAGAACGATAACGAATTTCTAAACACTTGTTGAACAAAATGTCTTAAATATTAAATGGCCTTTCATTTGATACCAAGAAAAAGGGGCTGACCCCTCAAATTAGGGGTTTTTAGGGGTCTAAAGTCTTTTATCTATAACCCTTTACTGAGGGATATTTTGTAATAAATTATAGAAGCAAATATGTTTATCTTACAGTTATGTAGCCTAACAGTACTATGATTTTCTCATGTGTTTTGTAATTAGGGGTTTTTAGGGGTCAAAAGTCCAAAACTTTGCTCACCTATAACTCAAAAAGGAAAAAATATTTTGAAATGCAGTATAGAAGAAAAGATGCTCAAAATGATGTAATGATCAATATGCAATCTTCAAAATTTTGTTCAGCGGCCCCAAAAAGGAGATAAGGGACCGGCCCCTAAAACGTTCTTTCTCAGATATCTCAAGAATGATAACGAATTTCTAAACACTTGTTGAACAAAATGTCTTAAATATTAAATGGCCTTTCATTTGAAACCAAGAAAAAGGGGCTGGCCCCTCAAATTAGGGGTTTTTAGGGGTCTAAAGTCTTTTATCTATAACCCTTTACTGAGGGATATTTTGTAATAAATTATAGAAGCAAATATGTTTATTTTACAGTTATGTAGCCTAACAGTATAATGATTTTCTCATGTGTTTTGTAATTAGGGGTTTTTAGGGGTCAAAAGTCCAAAACTTTGATCACCTAAAACTCAAAAAGGAAAAATATTTTGAAATGCAGTATAGAAGAGGAGATGCTCAAAATGATGTACATAACAATAGACAACCTTCAAACTTTTGTTCAGCGGCCCCAATAAGGAGATAAGGGACCGGCCCCTAAAACGTTCTTGCTCAGTTATTTCAAGAACGTTAACGAATTTCTAAACACTTGTTGAACAAAATGTCTTAAATATTAAATGACCTTTCATTTGATACCAAGAAAAAGGGGCTGGCCCCTCAAATTAGGGACCTAGAGAGCTGTGAAGTCTTTTATCTATAACCCTTTATTGAGGGATATTTTGTAATAGATTATAGAAGCAAATATCTGTATCTTACAGTTATGTAGCCTAGCAGTATAATGATTTTTTCATGTGTTACGTATTTAGGAGTTTTTAGGGGTCAAAAGTCCAAAACTTAAATTACTTTTAACTATAAAAGGGAAAAATATTTTGACAATATGCATTGATCAAAATTTCGTTAAGCATCCCCGATAAGGGGATAAGGTATTTGCCCCTTAACATTCTTTTTCCGATATCTCAAGAACAGTATCGAATTCCTTACCACTTGTTGAGCTAAATGTCTTTAAAAGTAAATGATCTTTCATTTGATATTAAGAAAAAGGGGCTGACCCCTGATATAAGAGACCAAGAGGGGTCTAAATGTTTTCAACTTAATACCTGAAACAAAATAGTATTTGACCCTTAAAATGTAGACCCTTTTTTCTATTTTAAATCGTGTTTAGCTGTTAAATACCAAAATCAAGGTAGTAAATGTTTCTTAAATTTTAAAATCAGACGGAAGACCTCCTCGTTGCTCGCAACGAGATCGTGTCTAGTTTTTTTTCTTTTTCTTTTTTTTCTGACTCCTTTTCGGCTTCATAACTCAAAAAGCTTTCAACCGATTTAAATGAAACTTTCAGAGATTATGTGCAACTATTATGCCTAGAAGATTTTAAAGTTTCGATGACAACGTCACTTCCGTTTTTACGTTACGTCGTATTTAAAATTTAAAAAAAGTCATTTTGTCCAGGGGATTTCTCAAAAACGCTTTAAGATAGAGTCTTGAAATTTTCTGTTGTTATGAATTTATCAATTTACCTGTGCAATAAGGATGGAAATGGAAATCCGTTACTTCCGGTCATATACATAAAGATCAACTACCAAGACACATCATATTTTGTGAAGCAATATCTACAGTCTCAAAAATTTACTCTGTATTTCGAAAAGTTTTTAATAAGCATTGTGATAATTTTGACATGTACCATAGTAAAACGCCTGAAACCAAAAAAAAAGAGCATATCCGATCTGACATGGCTGAAAATGGATCCATACGAGTCTTGATCTGCACAAATTCTGCCGGGATGGGGGTAAATTTTTATGTGAACAACATTATCCATTATAGATTACCAAGAGATATGGATACCTTTGTCCAGCAGATGGGTCGTGGAGGAAGAGATGGGTCTTTCGCAAATGAACTTATTCTCTTTAAATCTCACAAAGGTCACTTAAAAAATGTAGAATCAGATCTAGTTAGACTTTGTAAAGAGAACTCTGAGTGTAGACGGAAATTATTATCTGAGGGATATGGTCACAAGCCAGCAGCTATTATTCCAATACACAACTGCTGTGATATATGCGAGAAACTCTGCCAATGTGGAAATGAAGATTGCCCCAAAACTCACCCTGTATTTAATATTCATAGAGTGGATTACAGTTCTGAGGAGGCAATGAAACGAGAAGTGCATGAAACGGAAAGATCATTATTAAAGGACAAACTCGACTTATTAAAATTTTCTCTATCTGAAACAGTGTCAGTGGTATGCATAAATATTTAACATGGACTTACAGATGATGTTATTAAAGATAATGTAAAGAAGTGTGACATTTTGTTTACACCAGATGATGTAATGAAAAACTTCCCAATTTGGTCATATGATATAGCAATCCAAATTTGTTGGGTTATATGTGAAGTTTTTGCGGACTTTGAAATGTACAATTTGCATGATGAAGATTCTGATCGATGCTAATACATTGTATTAATCATTAAAAGCAAATGTTGTTTAATGTACTGGTATGTGGTTACTATTTCCTTTATGCGTGTGTATTATTAGAAATATAAAAAAAATTCTATAGCCAAACTTGTACAATATTATTAAAGCACTATTTGGGATTGCAAAATTTTTCTGATATTTAGTATCACAGGCACCTAGCATCAGAAGGGGCAGGGACCTCCCCCCCCCCCCCAAGAAAAAAAAAATTCTTGCAGCAAATAATTTTTTTAATTTACAGAGAAAATTGAATTATCACGAAGTTGGCCCTTCCCCCAGTTTTTGGGAGATGTAAAAAATTGTAGTGAAAATAAAGAAATCAACAGTGAAATTTAAGTTACGGAATATACACCCCCACCCCATGCATTAGGATTTTCATGATTAGTTCCCACCCTTTTTTTCTCAGCGTCTGCCCCCCCCCCCCAAAAAAAAAAAATCATCGCTAGTCAAGGGTTTACGATGTACTCTGCGCAGAGTAGATCGTAAACCCTTGGCTAGCAAAGATGCCCCCCCCCCCCCCCTCCTTGTGCTACATGTCTGTATCAATATCACAATACTTTTTTAATGTTAAATAAAATTAATGTAAAATGAAGAAAAGATCACTTTTAATTAACCCACTTTACCACTTGAAACTACAAATAAGGATCAGCTGTTAATGTACCATTTATTAACTAAAACAATTATGCAATCATTTGTCATGGTTATCTATAAAATTGCATTCTGAAGTTCAATATATTAGAGCAGCTTAAAATAAGATGTGATAATTTACATCTCTTCAATTCATAACAGTTCAAAACTAAGTCTCTCTTTATTCTTGCTAATCCATTTATGAAGTTCGTTTACATTCACCTTCGAAAAAACATCTTTGATTCTTCTAAATGGTTCATATTGGCGTCCATGTACATTGTCAACTATATGTTCAAGTTGTGAAACCATAGATGAAATATCACTTGATTTAGATGCCTCAGGTCTTCTCTTTCCAGACTTCTTCTTGCCACATTCCTTTTGAATGTTCTCCTTAATTTCATCCTGTATTTGGGTTGTTAGTGCGGCCTTTCGAACACTCTGGTACGTAGCATTTGCACCTTGCGCATACACATTTTTTTCACTGTTTGCATTAGTATCTCAACGAGATTGTCACATGGGATATTGTTTCCTATACCGCCTTGTAGGTTAGCTGAGCAATTCCACATATACTCATATGCCATTTTAGGAGACAACAAAGCAAAACAATATGCCATATATCGGAATAACCATAACTGATACTTTGTATGATTTCCTGATCTTGAAAGTAACATCTGAAACTTTGCTGTGTTCAGGACGCGATCACCGTCTCCCATTTTGTATGCATTGTTTATGTCACGAAGCAGCAGAGCACACTTCATGAAAGACGCATGATAAATGGCAACATAATCCACCTTTGTATCTTCTTGTTCACACTCCTCCAAATTGGCCAATCCATGTTCTTTCTGAAGATGCTTCTTAATTCCCAGAAAAGTTTTATATTTTTTCTCGCAAGACTGGCATATAAACTTTTTCTGATGTTCATCAAACATTCCATTAATGTGAACACTCTGCATGTCCAGTTCTTGTGTTTTCTGGCTAATGGCACCTAACACTAAAATAAAAAAGTAGAAAATTTAATATGATTACACATTTCTTCATATCGAAGGTGACATTTCGTACACTATTCACATTGTTTACAGAAGAAAATAAACATACATATGGTTACGTGTCTAATTGAACCACTGAACAAAGAAAATAATGTTGAATAAATTAAACTTAATTATACTAGACACATTACCGGTAGTTAAAATATTACTTAACCATTACCATCACTCATTTTAATGTAACGTTCCAAAATTCCCTTGGCAATGGAGTATAGAAATTTGCACTGTTCCTCTTCTGGTAGAACTTCAAACAGAGGTTGTTTGAATGTAGATTTCTCATAAATTTCTGTATTCCCAAATAGTGCATAGCAACTGTAACCAGATGAGCATCAAGAGAATCCTCAACAAATACAAATTGAGACCTGTAATTTAAATTAAAACAGATACCTTTAAATCAATACACCTAATTTAAATATACACACAGACATTAAATTATATGAGTGAGTTACATTAAATGAGGTACATGTACATGTAAAATTATATATACACTGTATTTTCAAAGAATCAGTAAACCTTACCTATACTCGCTAACAACTTCATCTGGTCCTTGAACGTCTATTCTCCCAACCCTGTTTCTGAGGTAGTACAGTGTTCCTTTGTCTGCAGCTGAACTTGTGTTGTAAAATGTATGGTATATGAACTGTAAGTTAAGAACAGAAAGAATATTATATTGTATTGCAAAAAGAACTCTCTCTTTCTCTCACACTTTCTCTCTTCTCTCTATCTTGTAAATTTTGCACTTCATTCACATTACATTTCTCACAGTGTATTTTAAACTACATTGTATAATATAATCAAAGTAAATTTTACTTTTTAATAATACCTCATTTGAAAATTTAAAAACATATTTCAATATATCAATACTAGGATAATTTAATTGTTATAAAAACTCAGAAAAACTAATAACACATGCCACAAACTTGTAAATATTAGTAGCAACCTTAGTGTTAGTAAATGTAATTGACTAACAGTTTTCAATTTCTTTGCATTATGAAGCATCCAAGCTATATGGAACTCATAAACTATGAGTTTACTATGAAATAGGTTTTAATTTCATACTTCATTGATCTATTAACAAAAAAAATATGTAAATATTCTTTACCCGTTAAACACTTGGAGAATCAAAGGTTTTTATCAATGGTTATCAATAGAACAGCTTATCTGTGTTACTTGTAACCAAATCATTGACAGTAGTCTATTTTGTTTACTTTGGAATATCATCTGTTATTGATAAAACAATGAAGCAATTTGGTTGAACTACATTTTCATCAAAGTACATTAAAAAACAAATATAACCTTGTGTATCTATTTAAAGTCACCTCTCAAAAACAGTCCAAAATATAGCATTCATTAGTAAGAACAATAAACAACATGCCTTTAAAAGTTGTCAACAAAAATTAAACTGGAACTAGCTGAACTGTGTCTTCCAAATACCAATAACAGATTCATCATCCGATGCAGTCCCTCAGGTCGGTGAGCAATGCCAGCTAATCGTTCAAAGTCTCCTTCACCATTTAACATTGCCAGCTGTGCCGAATAGGCACGCTCATTCGTTAAAACATCTCCACCAAATACTTTTCTTTTCATTACAAGAGGATGATCATCATCAGTATGAGGAATATACATCTGATGTACATGTTGCAAAATGCTTATCATGTCTTCCGACTTATTTTCACTCTTATCTAATAGATCAAGTATTGCATAGTCTGATTTCTTTGAACTTTCTAAAATATGTGGATGATCAATATATTTTGGAAGACATTTGCTATACCTTTTTAAACAACCCACATGCTTCACAAGAACCTTTGCTATGTGAAAAATAAAGTTTTTTTCAAGTGTCTCACAGTCTTGATAATTGGGAACAAACACACCATTCTCAACTTTACAAATGTCTGCTTTAGGTACATCATCTTCAAAACTATCATTCAAAATTCTTTTTTCAAGACCAACAAGCAGGAACCAATGCCAACATTTCCTCCTGTGCTCAACACTCATCTGTGAGGGGTTCCTTGTAATATCTATATTATCCCCAATAATGTCGGTGGTTAATGCATGGGAATTAGAAGATAGTGTACTACCTGATTTCTCTACTTCTTCTTTCTCCTCAAGCATTAATCTGTCAATATGTTTCATCTGCCTTTTCTGTAATTCTTGTTTTTCTTTTGCTCTGCTGATGGTGAAACACACAATCCAAGTTTGTTCAATGTAGCTATGGTCTGAAATAATGGGTAAATTAATATTGTGTTTTATTTTGGCTTACAAATAAAATGTAATTATATATTGGTACAAGAGGCCAAATGGCCTTAACGGTCACCTGAGTAGCATAACCCATACACAAACTTGTCAAGGAGTCTCATATATGCATTTAGCTAAGTTTTATTCTGGAATAGAAACATTTTTAATTTGTAATGACGACCACCTCCCTGCCTGAAATCTTTCAAAAACGACTATTAAACCTATAATTTTAGCGAAAAACTTAAAAGATCATAAAAGAATGCATGACCTGATATTGAAATGGTGCAAGACTCTGATAGAAAATAATTTAATAATAATAACAAGGTGGCTATTATTCATGTTTTATCTAAAACAACCTCCCATCCCCCCGGGGCAGACAGAAACTCTCCCTATGGGCATTTAAACAAACGAAAAAAAACCCAGCTTTATCGATAAAAGCCATCATGAGTTACTCACTTCTCCTGTTCCAGTTTTTGAATATTCAACAATCGTTGAGAATCACCATCTGGCATATATACCAAAATCATTTTACCTTTATATATCAGTGATTTTAGTTAGCCAATTATTACTTTACTATTAACAAGTCTATTTGTTTATTTTGAAAGTTCAAAAACTGTTTTTGTTTCAAATGATAAAAAGCCTTGCATAACTCTTTTGATCATACAACTTCTTTATAATTACATTATATTCAACGATTAATTACTACATATGAACAAGCAAAGGAAGATAACTCCATTAGGAAGAAGCAAGGGAAAACAAGATGTAATTATAATCGGGGTGATTATAAAGTCTCCCAAACGAACGAGGCTATCATATAGAGTAGGGATGTCCCACAAAGTTTCATGTGGTTCCCAGGGGTCCTTAACTATATATCAGGTGAACTAACATAATCAAGGAACAAGAATATATATGGTTTAGGGGTGGGGATATTAACCGTTTTCAAGATATTCAGGCACTACCTGTTTGAGAGGGGTCAGGACCACCCCAAGGGCCCATGACCTACATATTATATGATGCCCCTTGACACAAGAAACAAGAATATATATAGTTTAGGGGTGGGGATCTCAACCGTTTTCAAGTTATTTGTGCACTTCCTGTTTGAGGGGGTCAGGACCATCCCAGGGGCCCATGACCTACATACCATATGATGCCCCTTGACACAAGGAACAAGAATATATATGGTTTAGGGGTGGGGATATTAACCGTTTTCAAGATATTCGGGCACTACCTGTTTGAAGGGGGGTCAGGACCATCCCTGGGGCCCATGACCTACATACCATTTGAAGCCCCTTGACACAAGGAACAAGAATATATATGGTTTAGGGGTGGGGATTTTAACCGTTTTCAAGATATTCGGGCACTACCTGTTTGAGGGGGTCAGGACCACCCCAAGTTCCATGACCTACATACCATATGATGCCCCTTGACACAAGGAACAAGAATATATATGGTTTAGGGGTGGGGATCTCAACCGTTTTCAAGTTGTTTGTGCACTTCCTGTTTGAGGGGGGTCAGGACCATCCCCAGGGCCCATGACCTACATACCATATGATGCCCCTTGACACAAGGAACAAGAATATATATGGTTTAGGGGTGGGGTTCTTAACCGTTTTCAAGATATTTGGGCCCTTCCTGTGCCATATTGGCCCCACCCTAGTGCCTAAACACCTGTCCCAGCGATCATAAATTTCACAATTTAGGTAGAAGACTTCATGTACATCATATCCAGGCCTTTAGTTTTTCACAAATATATATGGGAGTAGAGAAGAAGATTTTCTAAAATTTAATACATTTTTACTTTATGGCCATTTTGGCCCCACCCTAGAGCCTGAACCCCTGACCCACGGACCATAAATTTCACAATTTTGGTAGAGGGCTTCATGGACATCATAACCATGCATTTAGTTTTTAACAAATATATATGGGAGTAGAGAAGAAGATTTTCTAAGATTTAATACATTTTTCCTATATGGCCATATTGGCCACACCCTACTAGCCTGAACCCCTGACCCAGAGACCATAAATTTCACAATTTTGGTAGAGGGCTTCATGGACATCATAACCATGCATTTAGTTTTTAACAAATATATATGGGAGTAGAGAAGAAGACTTTCTAAGATTTAATACATTTTTACTATATGACCATATTGGCCCCACCCTAGAGTCTGAACCCCTGACCCAGGGGCCATGAATTTCACAATTTTGGTAGAGAGCTTCATGGACATCATAACCATGTATTTAGTTTTTAGCAAATATCTATGGGAGTAGAGAAGAAGATTTTCTAAGATTTAATATATTTTTACTATATGGCCATATTGGCCCCACCCTAGAGCCTGAACCCCTGACCCAGGGGCCATGAATTTCACAATTTTGGTAGAGGGCTTCATGGACATCATAACCATGCAATCAGTTTTTCCTCACATGTGTGGGAGTAGAGAAGAAGATTTTTGAAAATTTGGCTGCTTTTTGCATATTTGGCCCCACCTGTGGCACCCTGGTGGTGGTAGAGCCACCAATTTCACAATTTACATTCCTCTTACCATAAAGATGCTTCACACCAAAAATGGGAACAATTGGCCTTGTAGTTTTAAAGAAGAATTTAAAAATGTAAATTGTTAACGCACGACGCACGACGCACGACGACGGACGAAAACAGATAGCAATAGGTCACCTGAGTTTACTCAGGTGACCTAAAAATCTGAAAACATTTTTATTTGAAAGGACTTACTTCATCTGTGGCACCACCCCTGTCTAATATATGAGAAACAATGTGGTGCAGCAAAGACATGTGCTTGTTTCTGAAGTGACAAATAATGGCTGATGCAACAGATATTCCAACTGGGGAATCCTTCACCATTTCTGACACAACTTGAGATAAAATGTGGGCGACTTTAACTGTATTTGCATATTGAGATTGTCTATCCTAAAATTTGCAAGGTTCTCACAACTAACTTGCCTCAATATCGACACAGTCTTTGTAGACAATAAATCTGACAGTTTCTGCTTAATTTTTTTGAGAAAACATGCATGCAGTTGTGGCTGAAGATTCGATGAAAACAATGTTTTTGCAAGGCTTTTTCTGGAATTTCCTTTAGTAATTCCCTTTACAACTTTAGCAAAATCTCCACTGATTATCCTGGACTTTGTTGTTTCAGTTTTTGTTTGCTTAAAAAATAGTGTGGGGCAATCCAACTATTCTGTATTTTTCTCATCATTTTGGGTTTTATACACTTTATCTTATAAAAATTAAAATTACAGATAATTTTTACACACCTTAATTTTGCTTGGTGTAAAGAGTTTTATTCTTGCTGATTTTCTAATTTCCAAGTTTTGCTGGTTTGTAAAAATCACTTCTCTATGACTGGCTTGTGTCTTCAGTAGTGGAGAACCTGTTCATAAGTTACAAACAGTAATAATAGCAATCCTCTCAATTCTATAGTTTATTTACATGTTTGAAAAGCAGCAAAATTATGCAGTTTTACACGTTACTATTTTTAAAAAATACGGATGGAAACATAACAAAAAGATATTATATATTATATTTGGTCATAAATATACGTTGGTAGAAATCGGAATATAATGTTGTTTATACCGTGTTTAACCATCTTCAACTTCCGTGGAGTTGGCGAATGTATGGTTCCTCTTTTCAAACACTCAGGTTCACGTTCATCGTTAGCATCTGCAACTGTTGAAGTAACATTCATCTTTTCCCTCAGAGTCTTTATGATCTCACACTTTTCATTGTTAAGTGCCTCGATTTTGTGCATAAGATCAAAATCTACTTTACTTAGCTTGTTCAACTTTACGAAGCAGAAACTGCATACGTAATAGGACAAACCGTCATTTTGTTTCGGAATATAACTTAAAACTTCAATCAACTGCTGCAACACATTAAAAGTTGTAGAAAAAATTGTTCTTCTTGATTTGTTATCTAAAGTTTGGCAGCATACCCTACACACGTCGATTTTTGTAGGCGCTGCCATTGCTGTTATTTGTCATGGAATATGATTGGTTTATATTGGAAATACTAAATAACGCAAAAGAAAAAAAAAGAAGTGTAAATTCACTTGTGAAGAAAACTATTTAACTGTATTTTTTGTTTGTTAACGTACTGATTTATCCGTGAATTGCTTTCAATTTTATATAGTACTTCGTTTTGATATATTCTTGTTCTTCAAGAAATACTTTGATTGCGGGTTTTAGTTAAACCTTTTGCGAGCAACTATGCTCGCATCCAATCAAATTCGTTAGCGCGAGTTCTGAAAACATTGGCTAAATCTGCCAAGGGTTGTAGAGGAGCAGAGTGGATCGGAAACCCTTGGCTAGCGAAGATGGTGTTTGTTTGCTCTTAAAAAATATACAAATTGGAGACGAACTAAAGTCCATAGAGCTCATGTTCGTATGTAAAAAAAAAAGATATTTTTTCGCGAATAAACACAAACCTTTCGCAATATTTCGCAAACCTTTCAGAATATAACGGGAAATTTTCGCGAATAAACGCAACGCGTTACTTTCGCTAACAAACGCGAAACCTTTGCTAATTAACGCGTTTCTTTCGCGAAACTTGTGTGCAAAAACGCAATACTTTCGCTTTATATCATCTCATCAGTAAGCAGGCGAATTTTCTCCCTCTTCTCCTCTTTATTCCAACTCGAGTTTGAGTATTACACAACTTCTTCCCAAATCCATTCAGCGTGCTTAAAACTACTTCATCAGGTTTTCCACTTCCTTTTTCGGCATTAGATAATTCTTGCAGTTTGATACGTTCTGCCTCGACACTTCTAGTTCCTTTGATTAAAACATGTGGCGCTAAGCACAACTGAATCAGTTTTGCATATAAGAAGTCAAAATAAAGACTGCAGGTAACGTAAATAAGTCGCTGGCAGACATGATGAATACAGCGTGTACTTCAACAGCTAACCCAGATTTTTTTAAAGACATGATAGAAAAATAAAATCGACCAAGCAATGTTCAAACCTTGCTAGTGCCAACAGTCAACAGTTTGGTTTATAAAATGATGTCAAGGTTAATTAATGACTTGGATCATGGTCTACAAAAGACCTAAGGTACTCTTTGCAGTGGCATCTGTGGTATAAATTTGCTTGCAGACAAATTAAATGAGTTGAAAAAATCAAATCCTGAAAACGAAAACAACAATGAGTTGCTAACCCTATATGAAGACGCATCATTTCTGTTATCACACGCTTCATTTTTAATTTCATTATCTCGAAGAGAACACTTAAAACATTTTTTTCAAGGAGATTATAAAGACGTGCAAAAAAATCTGTAGAAGTTACCGATGAGTTCTTTGGTTCCGAGCTCTTTAAAGCTTCTCAGGCTACTACAAAAATGTTGAACAACAGATTCTCGGGCTCCTTTCATTTCTTTCGTTTTAACAAAAGAAATTCAAAAACCAGTAATCAAAAGAATTCAATAAACCTCAGATGGAACTCATACAGGTCTGCTATCGTGAAAATTTACAAAACAATCCTATCCTATATCCTGCATCCTATCCTGCAAATAAGCTCTATCCTATCCTTTAGGACTGTCTCAAGTGAATTGTGACGTCACAATCTAGATCAAGGTATCGATGGAGTGAACTTTATCAACGCAGTTAAGCATAAAATGTAAGCAATGCAGGTATATATATAATAAATACATATATATAATAAATCTATTTTCTATTCAGTTTCGGGTTAAATTTTTAATGAAATATTCCTCTTTAGTAGTTCAGGCGATTTCCGTCTTCCTCTGATAAAACCGAAAAATCATCAGAAACCGCCTGTTGTACCTTTGTTGGATTTATCCACTGAAACTGATGGTATCCTTTGTATTCTAGTTTACGTTTTAGTTTCACTTTTACCAACTGGGCTTCATTGATGGGTCTTGGTAGTGAGGAAGTAACTTTGTTCAGGTCAGATGGCACATTTATGCATGGTCCTTATACCCCCTTTTGGCCTCCTTTTGGAAAGGAAAGAACCTTAATGAAGGGAATGCGTAACGCAACAAGTTGCCTTTCAAGAACATTTAATTCTTTTAGTTCAGGTGGTATAGGTTCAATGTTGAGGCCATTACATAGTGATTGTTTTGGCATTTTGTTCACAGACAAATAACGATGACACGTGAAACAGATCCACTCCTGCGATTTTTCACACTTAGACTTGCATTGTTTGTCACATTTGTGTACATATTTTCCAGTCAGACATTCTGTTGCCATTTCACTCAATACACCATCTTCATAATATTTAGATCTGTCACATTTTTTCACCTGTGATTTATATAGAGATCGTATGCAAACTGTACATACATAAATCGGGACGTCATTAATACTGCTTTGAAATCGATTGATTGCTTGAGAAATTGATATGTTGTTCCTCTTTAGTTTCTTGTTTTGTTTGTAATGAATATCATTTTGATACTTTTCCTTAAGAAAAGATTTCAGTTTCCACCTGAACAGTGGATCTGAGGAGTATTTCTTTATCGATGACTCTTTTAAGCTATTACGAAAGCACTCAAATCTTTGGTACCTAATTCTGGAATAAGATTTTACTTTATTTCGAAAAACCACATCTGATCTGTATTTTTCTTTTGAAGCACTTTTCACCCTTTTTCTAAATTCGGAATTTTCTGTGTACTTGGTCTTTGAAGCACTTTTCATTTTTTGTCTAAATACTGAGTTTTCTCTGTATGTAAATCTTGAAAGCATCTGCATTTTTCTTTTGAAAATCGGATCACATGAGTATTTTAAAACAGAAGACATTTTCTTGTACTGCTTGTAATCATAAATTTTCCGGTACTTTTCTTTGAGTGCTTTATTTTTCTTTTCACTGTATTCGTTGTCTGTCCTGTATCGCTTTCTTTCAGTCCCTTTCTTGTGTTCTCTAAATTTGTTGTCTGTCTGGTATCGTTTTCTTTCAGTCCCCTTTTTGTGTTCTCTAAATTTGATGTCTGTCTGGTATCTTTTTCTTTCAGTCCCTTTTTTGTGTTCTCTAAATTCTCTACTGTTTCTGTACTTTTTGTTAGCTGTTTCTTTAGATTTATTCTTTTTACTTTCCCTGTAATTTTCATTGTGTTTATACTTGGTTCTAGCATACTGTTTGTCCCTTTCAATTTTTATTCTTTTAATCTCTCTCTCACTTTCCTTTTTTATTTGATCGGTCAAATAAGACTGCAAACTTTCTGGGAAGGTTTGCAGAGTTGGTTGATTGCTTGTAGTTAAGACTACATCGTAATGATTCTGGTTCCGATGGTAAAGATAAATTCCCATATTTTCAGAGGAATTAATAGTTTTATGCTGAAGCCAAACCCAATGAACTCCAGGCTTGGTATAAACATAAATGTTTGTCCTCAGCATGTGACTCGCAGTGAAAATTTCCACCTCTGTTACCCATGTGGCACATTGTTGCATTTTTGATTCATGTAAATAGTTATTGATATTTCCATTGTATCGTAAGGGTAAGTAACATTTCAGTTGGTTTCCATGCTGCATCAAATGGTGACATATCTGTTGTCTAATCAACATATGAAATTTTTCATGGCCACAAATTATAAAGGATAGGGATGCAAAAAAGCAATTTCCATCTCCTGGAATTGTTTTACATGTTGATGGTTTTGATAACTGCAAAGATGACCCAATGTTTGTTGTTGGAGGAGAGATGTTTTCATGATTTGGTTGGATTGATGGCAATTTTAGACGGGTTTGTGTTTCTTTCATCCAGGCTGTATTTACGGGGCAAAATGTAAATGTAGAGATCGTCTAAAAGGTAAAATAATTGAATATAAATTTATTTTTCAAGGTAACTATCTTTATTTAAAGCTGAACACAACTCTTAAATGGGCACCAAGTAGAAAGTTAGTATTTAATAGCTTTCTATTTCATTCCAAGCAATTCTAGGTCTGGGCCTCGACGAGTCATGTACATTTCTTTGACTGGCCAATATTTGCACTTTTTTTGTTAATTGTCTTTCGAACACTGTCTTTATACATGCATTGCTTTAGTTACAATTGATGTTCTTATAGAATATTCTTATGCATGTGTACTATATTTAGTAGATAATTTTTTGGCGTCCAACCGATCTAAGTATGTTTAATTCAGGTAAGATGTATACTGCAAACTGAGGTGTTTAGTGGTCAGCTACTTGTGTACTTGTAGGCGTGTACCGAGAACTATGGTTAACGATAACTGTTTATGAATCGTGTTCAGCTTTACTGACAATAGAAAATTACAAAGAATATCACTTTAAGTGTTGAATGTCCATAGCTAGCTGTTACAAATTCCGATATCATTATGTGTAATAAAAATTACCCTTTCTCTGGATTCCCATTTTCTTAATTTATCTTTCTGTTTTTTTAATCTGTAATTTTTTGCCATGATGACTTCAGTTTACTATCTATATGTAGCATTCCAGCAATGCCGGGGATGAGAGCAGGTATCAGGTCCTGAAAAGATTCTTAATTTGGATTAAAGCAATTCACAGTAAATCATCAAGCACTTGTTAGATAAAAAGTATGAAAGTGAAATCTCATATATCTCTGTCAAATAATTTCTATTACAACAGTCACATACACACACAAAAGCATTGTTAAAGAGTCCAATTAAGCTTAGTGATGTGGCGGGGAAAATAAAATTTGAATTGATAAACACTCTTATTTTTATTTTATTCTTCCAAGTCGGCGCTCCCATAAAACAGAAAATTAAAAAATGTTGGCCTAATGGGGAACCCAAAGAGTATATTTGAGGAATAAGAAATCATTTCTCGAGGGTTATCATTGAGATAAACGCAGTCACACTGAATCAAATACAATAAAGCCCAAAGGGCTTTATAAAGGATTTGATTACATTTTGACTGCGTTTATACCAAAGATAGCTTTCGAAAAATGAATTAATTCTTATATTTACATTATTTTTAGATTAATAAATCATAAAATATTGTACAATTAAAATTAGTCATGTTTTGCATAAGTTTATAATATGCATATACAATTATGCAAACCCTGCATGGTACCCCAGCGGTATTGATTTTTTAGTTGGTTCTCGTCACGCTCTGCTTAGCGTCGGTATACCCAGTGATAATTACATTGTGATGTGTAGAGGTTTATCAATGACAAAGACATGGAAAATGCAAATAGATATATATTTTAACTAAAATAATACCCAAATGTCTGACACATACATATACATGTAGTCATATAACAAACAAAAAAATGCATAGCAGTTTTCAGGGAAAACAGAGATGAAACATGTCATTACTTAATGCACGTCACTAAAGGCACAAAAAAAAAGATTGTAATTTTAGTAGGGGATAAAGCAGTTTAATTTTTATTTCAAAGACAATGTAAGGCAAGTGTCTTAATTTAGACAGTGTTGCATTATGTGCACTGTCTCAGATGAAATGTTTTAAAGTTTCTGTTTTTTCTGCATTTGTTCAACATTTTCATCTTCTATGGCCAGTTTCTTCTGTTCCTTGTCGGGTGTCTTCTCTTTTTCAGATACATTGGCTTCCTGTGAGGAAAGTAGGGAATCATCTAGCTCTTCTGTCTCATATTCCTCAAGTTTCTTCTTTAATTGTAAATTTTCTTTCTTTAACTCATTTATCTTTTTTCTGGAATCTCTTTGCGCCTTTTCATTTCTTTTGATGTCTAAGGACAATTTTTCTCCATACTTCTCAAGCTTATTTCCTACTTCTAATATTTGGTCAATTGTTTTTATGAAAAAATTTGCATGTTGTGCAGGAACAGATTTCCCCATCTTCGTAAAACAACCCTGCAACTGATATCCCTTGGCTTTAATTTCTTCTGATGAAGTTTTTAAACATTTGCACATATCCTCCATGTTTATCTGGAAGTAATTTTAATATCTAAAAGACCGTTCATGGAGAAAATTGTTTGTGGAATTATTTAATAATTAACCAGCAAACTTTCATAACTAGCAAACATATTGATTGTTCGTTGGGACATTATCCTGTCAATAATTCTTGGAAGGAAAATACACTATATGAAAATGCACTCCTTGCAATTAATATTCATGGGTTTTGTATTGTAATTATTTACATTCATAGGCCTGTGGCGAATTTTCATAGATAGCTAAAATTTTACTTGTTTGTGGGGACGTTATTCAATCATGGGGTAAATCAGATATATTTTTAATATATAAGGCCACATTCAATGGGATGTAAATTCGTGGTTTAAGGGAACCCACGATAATTGGTCCTCCAAGAATTTTAATGATTCCATAGTAATCTATAAAATACAAAAAAATAGTGCTCTACATCTTATGAACCTTAACTAATTTAATGAGTCATTCGTGGTTTCACTGTCCTAGAATGTGTACCTAAGTATGCATGGTTTAAGCTTAAAGAGAAGCATACAGTCATTTCATGCATACCTTTTAAAATTTTATGCTATGCTATGGTGTGCGATTTTAATGATATGAGATTTGTATGCTATGCTATGAGAAGTTGGAAAAAGGGCTTAATGATATGGTATGGTATGGTATGCTAAGCTTAGAGATTTGAACAAAATCGCCTCCGTACACAGAAGAGTTGCAAATATTTCAAAGTAGAATGGTTAGAAACCAATTAACATTTATCACACACCTGCAATGTGAACATATAATCCCTAAAATATAATCTTTGAAAACCAGTTAACATTTATAATGCTGTATCTATTGCTATGGTATGATATGACGAATGAGATTGTATGGTATGGTATGAAATTCCAATGCTATGGTATGAGATTTAAATGATATGCCATGCTATGGTGTATGTTGTAAAAGATATGCTTGAAATGACTGTATGACTACTCTCCCTATTTTTAAGCCACCCCTCTAGTAACCTGCAAGTGCCCGTGTTTTGTAGTGTGTACGAAAACCTAGTGTTCGTTGCACAGGCCTGTCTCTACTCAACACCTCAGGTTGCCAACACCCAAGGTGCTTGTCAACTCCAGACAAACCCTCGCAGGAGATTTTCAGCCAGCAGCCCTTGTTTAGGGGCGATCGGTTATCCAGTAATCCAGTGAGTACAAAAACCCAGCGTTCATTGTACAGTCCAGTATCGACTTGAGACCTGAGACCTTAGATTGTCGATACCCAAGGTGCTCGCGAAATCCCGGCAGACCTTCGCAGGAGACCTTGGGCCAGCTGCTCTGAAGTTGCACTTGTCTGTACAATGCTTTGCTTTAGCTTTAATCAGTTCTGCCCTAATTAGTCTTAAAGCCATAATTCAAAGGCTAGCGAAAGTTGCATGTTGTACGGTACGGCGTGCTACAGAGCTTTGCTCCTTTTTTTTATTCGTAACTCCAGACGTACAGCCCTTGTTAACTGGGGAATGCCCTTGTTGGATACTTAACCAGAGGCCATCGCTTGCTTCCAGCCACCTGTTCTGCTTTTTAGATTTTTCTGATCAACGTCAAACAATTGAGCTACATCAGCCTTGCTTCCTTACTTGAACAAACTACTCCATGTATGCACATCGGGCATACCCAGTCATGATACTCAGGGTCCAAAAATCTCATTTTAGGAAGAAACTTATTTTTTTCCCCGTCTTAAAAAGACCAAAGATTTTTTGAGAATTCCAGCAGAAAAATGTACCTCAGTAATTTAAGTGCTGTACGACACTTATCTTTGTATATACATCGCTCTACTCTAGTCAGCTAGTTCACTGACTTACACCATGTCATGATTCACACTTATAAATATTAGAGTAAACTAAAGCCCTGCAGATAATAAAAACGTAAATCAAAATTAAATCCCATTATCAAAAATAGTTTTTAAAAAGTCTAAAACTGGAGTAGGCATCATAAGGGAGTGGCTTACTTCATGTATTGATAATAAGCTTTTATTAGATAATAAAAACGTAAATCAAAATTAACTCCCATTATCAAAAATAGTTTTTTAAAAGTCTAAAACTGGAGTAGGCATCATAAGGGAGTGGCTTATTTCATGTATTGATAATAAGCTTTAGATAATAAAAACGTAAATCAAAATTAACTCCCATTATCAAAAATAGTTTTTTAAAAGTCTAAAACTGGAGTAGGCATCATAAGGGAGTGGCTTATTTCATGTATTGATAATAAGCTATAATTCATCATTATTTATTTTTATGAATGAAACATGCACATTTTGGAAATTGTGCCCAATCACTATTGTTTAAACACAATGAAATTCATGTGTAGGATCAAATTAATTTATTGTAGGAAATATATGAACATTAGAATTAATGGAACATTTTGTAAGATTCCCATTCTATAATGTACAATTTATGTTCACAAGTAATGAATATTTTTTTCTGAATGTAAATTCGTGTTCTTCGAATACGTAAGACTTGCGAATGGAATGCAAGACCTATTTGTTTTGTAGCGATGAGCTCTACTCTAGTTTTTTCTACTTCCAATAAAGCGGCCTAACGTAATATACTAAAATATATCATATGGCATGAATGATATCGAAAAATGTTGTTAAGACAGTTGTTACAATAGGACGCTCGAGAAGTTTTATTTATATAGGACGCTCGAGTATTTTTATTTATATACTTTGACCACAAAGAAAATTCGGGTGGTCAGAATGTCGTAATTTTTACATTTAACTTTACTATATCATCGTGAACATAGTCCTTATTGTTTTATTACTTTATTTATTGAAACATTTTAATCAATCTCAGCGATTAAATGTGTTTTAGTGTAGATACATTTAGATTAGAGCTCGAAGCTTGACATGGTTGTTGTGAAACATTTTTCTGTACAGTTCTGCGGCCGAGATATCGTCATTTTTGATACAAATACTCGTAAAACCTTTAAATGAATCAAAATGAAATAAAATAGAAACTTTAGTCATCTATATTTTTTTATTCTAACCTTTAATTTGTGTTGATCTATGCGTGACAGTGCTGCTCCTTTCTCGTTCGACTTTCTGCTTAATGTTTCCGTGACGCAGAATAATGACGTATATGAATTAGAAGGATAAAAAAAAACCCAGACATGCTTCATTCCGGCACTTTCTTTAAACGTACAAAAATTTCGAAATGTATTTTTTACTTATTTAGATTTATTATGTTTTTCATAGCCATTTAATATTTCTCTGCATGGTGCATAAATAAATATTAAACAAAATCTATATCAGGAATGAATATAATTTTAGATTGTTGTTAATTCAGTCAGATTGCAACACATTGTTCATAAAAGCAAAAATAAATCTGTCAATTATGTAGCTTAATTTAAGGAGTCTCAGGGGAGAGTATGTTTCAAACATACAATTTTCTTTATTTCCTTTATTTTTTTTTCAGTGAAAGGTCAACTTATAAGTAAACTATATTTTTATTTTGCAAATCATATTTTCAATTTTTATTATTGACGCTGCAATAAAAAATGCACGACATTTATTTTTTCCAATTGTTACGTCAAAGTCTCAACTGACGTCATTGTAAGACGTTGACTCCGACGTGGATAACGTCGATTTTTAAGAAGCGGCGAAATTAAAATACCTCTAACCATTATTCTAAGGATTCATTTCACTAAAAATAATTTTTATGAAAAGTAATTTTTTTCAAAATAAAAACATCACATGATAACCTGTGTGTCCAGTATATTTTAACATTTTACATTGTATTTGCGTACCCTTTCCTGGCAAAAATAAAATAGATACCGCTTAAAAACCTTGTCACAAGGAACAAGAAAATATATGGTTTAGGGGTGGGGATCTCGTCCGTTTTCAAGATATTTGGGCCCTTCCTGTTCGAAGGGGGTCCAAGACCACCCCCAGGGTCCATGACCTACATACCATATGAT
Organism: Magallana ariakensis; assembly: GCA_020458035.1. Classification (NCBI taxonomy): domain Eukaryota; kingdom Metazoa; phylum Mollusca; class Bivalvia; order Ostreida; family Ostreidae; genus Magallana; species Magallana ariakensis. The sequence continues at coordinate 27,862,669 of CM035811.1, read as the reverse complement.
GGCTCTTGACACAAGGAACAAGAATATATATGGTTTAGGGGTAGGGTTCTTAACCGTTTTCAAGATATTCTGGCACTTCCTGTTTGAGGGGGGTCAGGATCACCCCCGGGGCCCATGACCTACATACTATTTGATGCCACTTAACACAAGGAACAAGAATATATATGGTTTAGGGGTGGGGATCTCGACCGTTTTCAAGATATTTGAACCTTTCCTGTTTGAGGGGGTCAGGACCACCCCCTGGGGCCCAAGAGCTACATACCATTTGATGCTCCTTAACACAAGAAACAAGAATATATATGGTTTAGGGGTCAGGATTATAACAGTTTCCGAGATATATGGTCATTTCCAATTCCTGAGGGGTGGGGATGACCCCAGGGGTAAGATCTAATAAACCCTAAATATTGCCTGTAACAGTCGATATATGATTCTGAAAACCCTATATGATTATCTTTGTCCGTTTTTAAGTTATAACCATTTACAATATAGTCTACGATTTTTTGCCTAAGGTTCAATGTTAGACCCCACACCCTTTTGACCCCCCAGAAAAGTGGTTGGCCAACTCCAAATAAGAAAAATCAAACCAGCGTGCACATCTAGATATGCAGGCCTATCATATCCTAGAGTTTTGTACAATTCTGTTCAGCCATCTCCGAGAAACGCGACGGACAAGTTCAGAGTGAGAAAGAATAAGAATAACTAGATGAGATCTCGTTGCGAGCAACGAGTGGGTCTTCCGTCCGATTTTTTAATAAATGAGATAAAACTCATCGTTTTAAAGAGAAAATTGTGAGTCTACGCAAAAAAAACGAAAAAAACATTTGCGGCACTCGGGGCTTGAACCCGGGTCGCCTGGGCACTGTCCACGACCAATAACACTGAGCTACTCGGGCTCTCGCTTCAGGACTTTGATGCTTAATATCTCGAGACTGCGTTGATCGATTTTAAAACCAATTACATATTCTGAATCAGAAAAAGGGTCACTATCAACTGTTAAAAAAACAAAGAAAAATATTAAAAAATAAAAAAGTCGAAAATTTAAAATTTTTCAAATTTGCTTCCGGTGACGACCGGAAGTGACGGCTGGCATTCTCTTGACCGAGGTGCACCAGAAAATAGGTAGATCTATCATCTCTGAAAATTTCAGCCCTTTATATTTACTCGTTTTTGAGAAACCTGACAGACAAAATTGACTTTTTACAATCGTAAACGGACGATAACTTCCGACCGGAAGTGTATTTTCAAAAATGGTTAAAAATCAATCAACAACAGATAAAACTCCATTATTCCTGAAAATTTGAACAAAATCGGTAAGAAAAAATAAGAATAATAACTAGACACGATCTTGTTGCGAGCAACGAGTGGGTCTTCCGTCCAATTTTTTAGTAAATGAGAGAAATCCCTTCACTTTCGAGTCAAAATTGTTAATCTACGCAAAAAATTAGAAAAAAAAATTTTCGGCACCCGGGGCTTGAACCCGGGTCGACGCGGCACATGTCCACGACTCTATCGACTGAGCTACTCGGACTCTCGCTTCAGGACTTTGACGCTTAATATCTCGAGACTGCGTTGATCGATTTTAAAACAAATTACATATTCTGAATCAGTAAAAAGGTCTTTATAAAGTGAAAAAAATTTGAAAGAAAAATATTAAAAAATAAAAAAGTTGAAAAATTCAATTTTTCGAATTTGCTTCCGGTGACGACCGGAAGTGACGGAGGATATTCTCTTGACCGAGGTGCACCCGAAAAACGGCAGAGCTATCATCTCTGAAAATTTCAGCCGTCTATCTTTACTCGTTTTTGAGAAACCTGACAGACAAAATTGACTTTTTAAAATCGTTAATCGGCGATTTCTTCCGACCGGAAGTGAATTTTGAAAAACTCTCACGGCGGTACAAACTTCAAATAGAGAGGCATTACCCCTGAATATTTGAAGAAAATCGCACAAGCCATCTCCGAGAAATCGCCTGCACAAAATGTGTAAGGAAAAAAAGAATAATAACTAGATGCGATCTCGTTGCGAGCAATGAGTGGGTCTTCCGTTCGATTTTAGAATAAAAGAGATAAAACTCATGATTTTAAAGCTAAAATCGTAAGTCTACGCAAAAAAACGAAAAAAAAATTTGCGGCACCTGGGGCTTGAACCCGGGTCGCCTGGGCAGTGTCCACGACCATAACGACTGAGCTACTCGGACTCTCGCTTCAGGACTTTGACGCTTAATATCTCGAGAATGCGTTGATCGATTTTAAACAAATTACAAATTCTGAATCAAAAAAAGGGTCACTATCAACTATAAAAAATTCAAAGAAAAATATTAAAAAATGAAAAAGTCGAAAATTTGAAATTTTTCAAATTTGCTTCCGGTGACGACCGAAAGTGACGGCGGACATTCTCTTGACCGAGGTGCACCAGGAAAACGGTAGATCTATCATCTCTGAATTTTTCAGCCCTATATCTTTACTCGTTTTTGAGAAACCTGACAGACAAAATTGACTTTAAAAAATCGTTTAACGACGATAACTTCCGACCGGAAGTGAGTTTTGAAAAACTTTCACGGGGGTATAAACTTCAGTTGGCTACGCATCATCTCTGAAAATTTGAAGAAAATCGCACGAGCCATCTCTGAGAAATCGCCTGCACAAAATGTGTAAGGAAAAAAAGAATAATACTAACTAGATCGTTCTCGTTGCGAGCAACGAGTGGGTCTTCCGTCCGATTTTTGAATAAATGAGATAAAACTCAACGTTTTAAAGATAGAATTGTGAGTCTACGCAAAAAAAAAACGAAAAAAAAAATTTCGGCACTCGGGGCTTGAACCCGGGTCGCCTGGGCACTGTCCACGACCATAACGACTGAGCTACTCGGGCTCTCGCTTCAGGACTTTGACGCTTAATATCTCGAGAATGCGTTAACCGATTTTGAAACAAATTACATATTTGGAATCAGTAAAAGGGTCACTATCAAACCTATAGAAAATTAATTTAAAATAAAAAAATTTAAAAATTCGATTTTTGAAAATTACTTCCGGTGCCGACCGGAAGTGACGGCGGACATTCTCTTGACCGAGGTACATCAGGAAAACGGTAGATCTATCATTTCTATAAATTTCAGGCCTTTATCTTTACTCGTTTTCGAGAAACGTCGCAGACAAAATTCACTTTTAAAAATCGTTTAACGACGATAACTTCCGACCGGAAGTGAATTTTCAAAAACTGTCGCGGCGGTATAAACTTCAGATAATGAGGCATTACTCCTGAAAATTTAAAGAAAATCGGGCGAGCCATCTCTGAGAAATCGCCTGCACAAAATTTGTAAGAAAAAAAAAAAGAATAATAATAATAACTAGATCGTTCTCGTTGCGAGCAACGAGTGGGTCTTCCGTCTGATTTTTGAATAAATGAGATGAAACTCATCGTTTTAAAGATAAAATTGTGAGTCTACGCAAAAAAAAAATGAAAAAAAATTTTTCGGCACTCGGGGCTTGAACCCGGGTCGCCTGGGCACTGTCCACGACCATAACGACTGAGCTACTCGGGCTCTCGCTTCAGGACTTTGACGCTTAATATCTCGAGAATGCGTTGATCGATTTTAAAACAAATTACATATTCTGAATCAGTAAAAGGGTCACTATAAAGTGTAAAAATTCCAAAGTAAAATATTAAAAAATAAAAAAGTTCAAAAATTCACTTTTCAGATTTCCTTCCGGTGACGACCGGAAGTGACGGTTGACATTCTCTTGACCGAGGTGCACCAGAAAAACGGTAGATCTATCATCTCTTAAAATTTCAGCCCTCTATCTTTACTCGTTTTTGAGAAACATGACAGACAAAATTGACTTTAAAAAATCGTTTAACGGCGATAACTTTCGAACGGAAGTGATTTTTGAAAAACTGTCACGGCGGTATAAACTTCAGATGGCTAGGCATCATCTCTGAAAATTTGAAGAAAATCGCACTAGCCATCTCCGAGAAATCGCCTGCACAAAATGTGTAAGGAAAAAAAGAATAATAATAATAACTAGAGCAAAGCTCGTTGCAAAGCAACGAGTGGGTCTTCCGTTAATGTCGAGAGTAAAGCTAAATGTTCCTGTAAGAAGCAACGTTCTTAAACCAATAACTAGAGTAACTAAAACAAAAAGATAAAAAATCGAATAATTCTTGGTACGACTTAACAAAATCCGAATGATTTTTAGTACGAATTAACAAAAACCTTTACGATTTCAAGAACGACTTAACAAAAAATGTGTCAAAGTACGACTTAACAAAAATCGAATTATTTTTGGTACGAGTTAATTTCACTTTGAACTTTACGCTATTTTTTAAACCAAGAACGCGGAATTAAAATTTCCGGAAAAATCAATTTTTGAACCCTTATATCTCTGCAATGCATCGTCCGATTAAAAAACGGATTTCAGTTTCGTATTCAGCATTATAAACTCTACAAAGGTCATAAACTTTTGAAATTCAAACAAAAAATTCGAAATTTTGAAAATTTAAGAAGACTTCCGGTTTGGACCGGAAGTGACGGAATGTTAATTCCAGCCTTATTTCCAAATAAAAATGATAAATGTACAAACACAGAAAATTTCAAGTCTCTATCTTAAAGCGTTTTCGAAAAATCCCCTGGACAAAATCACTTTTTAAAATTTTTTAATTTGACGTAACGTAAAAACGTAAGTGACGTTGTTATGGAAACTTTAATAGCGTAAAGGGAGGATAAAGGCACAGTATTTCTGAAAGTTTCGTTGAAATCGGTTGAAAACTTTTTGAGATATGAAGCTTCAAAAAAGTCAGAAAAATAAAGAAAAAGAATAATAATAATAATAATAATAATAACTAGAGCAAAGCTCGTTGCAAAGCAACGAGTGGGTCTTCCGTTAATTTCGAAAGAAAAGCTAGATGTTCCTGTAAGAAGCAGAGCTCTAAAACCAATACCAGGAGTTTAAAAACAAAAAGATATAAAAAATTCTTGGTACGACTTAACAAAATCCGAATGACTTTAAGTACGAATTAACAAAAACCTTAACGATTTCAAGAACGACTTGACAAAAAAAATCCGAATGTGTTTAAGAACGACTTAACAAATACCGAATCATTCTAGGTACGAGTTCATTTAACTTTGAACATAACACTATTTTCTTAACCAAGAATGTGGAATCAAAATTTCCGGAAAAATCAATTTTTAAACCCCTATATCTCTGTTATGCATTGTCCGATTTTAAAACGGATTTCAGATTTGAATTAAGCTTAATAAGATGAACATTTTTGCTTCAATAATGTATAACAAATTATTTTTTAGTAAATAGTTATTATTAAAAGATTTTGAAGCCCTCCTGGCCCCTAATTTGAGGGGCCAGCCCCTTTTTCTTGATATCAAATGAAAGGTCTCGCAAATATAAACATATTTTGTTCAACAACTGTTCACGAATTGTTGACCGTTCTAGAGATTTCTGAACAACTGTGTTTTAGGGGCCGACCCTTCAACTCCTTAATGGGGCCACCAACAAAATTTTTTTAGGTATCATAATGTTAAAAACATTATTTTGAGCAATTTTCCTTCTAAAATGCTTTTCAAAATATTTCTCCTTTTATAGATATGACTGATCAGAGTTTTGGACTTCTGGCCCCTTGAAACCCCTAATTACGTAACATATGACTTAGGTATGGTACTGTATAGATAAATCACTGTACAAAGAATATTTTTGCTTTTATAATATATAACAAATTATTTTTCAGTAAAAAGTTATTATTAATAGACTTAAGAGCCTTCTTGGCCCCTAATTTAAGGGGCCAGCCCTTTTTTCTTGATATCAAATGAAAGATCTCGCAAATATAAACATATTTTGTTCAACAACTGTTCACGAATTGTTGACCGTTCTAGAGATATCTGAAGTAATGTGTTTTAGGGGCTGACCCTCAAACTCCTTACTGGGGCCATCAAAAAAAATTTTTTAGGTAGCATATTGTTGAGAACATTATTTTAAGCATTTTTTGTTCTACAATGCTTTTCAAAATATTTCTCCTTTTCTAGATATTAATGATCAAAGTTTTGGACTTCTGGCCCCTTGAAACCCCTAATTACGTAACATTTGATTTAGGTGTGGTACTGTATAGATAAACAGCTGTACAATAAACATTTTTGCTTCTATAATTGATAACAAATTATTGTTCAGTAAAGAGTTATTGCAAAAAGACTTTAGAGCCCTCTTGGCCCCTAATTTGAGGGGCCAGCCCCTTTTTCATGATATTAAATGAAAGAGCGTGTAAATATGAACAAGTCTTGCATTACATGTCTTAACAAAATATTTACACATTCAGAAATAATTTAGAAAATGTGCAAAAATTTTGTGCAAAAATTTGCTGCCAATTTTCGAGCTCAGGCGAGCTTCGGCGCCTTGCGCGTTTTCCACAATATCAAACCCAGAGAATCATCTACAGACATTCATCTACTATCCCTGAAAGTTTCATGATTTTATCTTAATTAGTTTTGGAGAAGTTAGGTGGACAAAATGGTTATTAAAAATTCACTAAATCCTCAAAATCTCAAACCGGAAGTGACATCATCAGCCCAAAATTTAATAACCTCAAGTACTTTTGATGTTCTATCAGTCCTGCAAATTTTATGCAAATCGGTCCAGTAGTTCACGAGTAATAGCGTCCGAAAAAAGTCAGAAAAAAAATAATAATAACTAGACACGATCTCGTTGCGAGCAACGAGGAGGTCTTCCGTCCAATTTTTAGAAGGTAAAATGACCTTGCTTTTTATCTTCGTTTACGAAAAAATCTGGAAATTGGGGTAGGATGTAAAAGAGCTATGGCTAGATGACATTAGACCCCTCTTGATCCCTAATTTGAAGGATCACGCAACGTATCTCAAAATATTTCAAAGTTAAAAGTTATTAATAAAAGACTTGAGCCCTCTCGGGCCCTAGTTTGAAGGACCAGCCCCTTTTTCTTGACGTAAAATTAAAGCAGTTGTCATTTTAAACACAATTGGTTCAATAAGTGTTTACAAATAATGTACTGTTCTCGAGATATCTGGAAAAGATCGATTTAGGGGCCAACGCTATCAATCCTTTTAGGGGCCGGATAACAAAGAAATTAGGGCTGCAAGTCGTTAAACACATTATTATGAGCATCTTTTGCTCAATATTGCTTTTCAAAATTTTTCTTCATTTTGAGATATTGATGATCACAATTTTAGACTTCTGGCCCCTTAAAATCCCTTATTACGTAACAGAGGAGCAAACACTTATCATGTATAGATAACCAACGCTACGATGAACATAATTGCTTCTATAACATATCACAAAATATTTCACAGTTAAAAGTTATAAATCAAAGACTTTAGAGCCCTCTCGGCCCCTAATTTGAAGGGCCAGCCCCTTTTTCTTGATGTCAAATAAAAGCTCTTGTCATTTTAAACACATTTGGTTCAATATGTGTTCACAAATTATGTACTGTTCTCGAGATATCTGGAAAAGATCGATTTAGGGGCCAACGCTATCAATCCTTTTAGGGGCCGGATAACAAAGAAATTAGGGTTCCATATCGTTAAACACATTATTTTGAGCATCTTTTATTCAATATTACTTTTCAAAAATTTTCTTCATTTTGAGATATTGATGATCACAATTTTAGACTTCTGGCCCCTTAAAATCCCTTATTACGTAACAGAGGAGCAAACACTTATCATGTATAGATAACCAACGCTACGATGAACATAATTGCTTCTATAACATATCACAAAATATTTCACAGTTAAAAGTTATAAATCAAAGTCTTTAGAGCCCTCTCGGCCCCTAATTTGAAGGACCAGCCCCTTTTTCTTGATGTCAAATAAAAGCTCTTGTCATTTTAAACACATTTGGTTCAATATGTGTTCACAAATTATGTACTGTTCTCGAGATATCTGGAAAAGATCGATTTAGGGGCCAACGCTATAAATCCTTTTAGGGGCCGGATAACAAAGAAATTAAGGTTCCATATCGTTAAACACATTATTTTGAGCATCTTTTATTCAATATTACTTTTCAAAAATTTTCTTCATTTTGAGATATTGATGATCACAATTTTGGATTTCTGGCCCCTACAAATCCCTTATTACGTAACAGAGGAGCAAACACTTATCATGTATAGATAACCAACGCTACGATGAACATAATTGCTTCTATAACATATCACAAAATATTTCACAGTTAAAAGTTATAAATCAAAGACTTTAGAGCCCTCTCGGCCCCTAATTTGAAGGGCCAGCCCCTTTTTCTTGATGTCAAATAAAAGCTCTTGATTTAATTCAGTTTTTTTGTTCTACATGTTTTAACATGTTTTGAGATAAAGATGATTAAAGACCATTAGACACTATTTCAATCTTTCGTCTATCAGCCCTGAAAAGTTCAACATCATATCTTAAATGGTAAAAGAGGAGTTCTCCCGACAAAATACCCCTATAAAAAACGATAAATTCACGATATCTCAGGACAGGAAGTGACGTCATCAACAAAAAAAATTTCCAACAAGGTTCAGATCAATACCTATCAGATCTGAAAATTTGACGTAAATCGGTTGAGCCGTTTCTGAGAAATCGCGTGCACAAAATCGGTAAGAAAAAAAAAATAATAATAACTAGATCGTTCTCGTTGCGAGCAACGAGTGGGTCTTCCGTCCGATTTTTGAATAAATGAGATAAAACTCATCGTTTTAAAGATAAAATTGTGAGTCTACGCAAAAAAAACGAAAAAAAATTTTTCGGCACTCGGGGCTTGAACCCGGGTCGCCTGGGCACTGTCCACGACCATAACGACTGAGCTACTCGGGCTCTCGCTTCAGGACTTTGACGCTTAATATCTCGAGAATGCGTTGATCGATTTTAAAACAAATTACATATTCTGAATCAGTAAAGGGGTCACTATCAACTGTAAAAAATTCAAAGAATAATAACAAAAAATAAAAAAGTCGAAAAATTAATTTTTTTAAATTTCCTTCCGGTGACGACCGGAAGTGACGGATGACATTCTCTTGACCGAGGTGCACCAGGAAAACGGTAGATCTATCATCTCTGAAAGTTTTAGCCCTATATCTTTACTTGTTTTTGAGAAACCTGACAGACAAAATTGACTTTAAAAAATCGTTTAACGACGATAACTTCCGACCGGAAGTGAGTTTTCAAAAACTTTCACGGGGGTATAAACTTCAGTTAGCTACGCATCATCTCTGAAAATTTGAAGAAAATCGCACTAACCATCTCTGAGAAATCGCCTGCACAAAATGTGTAAGGAAAAAAAGAATAATAATAATAATAATAACTAGAGCAAAGCTCGTTGCAAAGCAACGAGTGGGTTTTCCGTTAATGTCGAAAGTAACGCTAGAAATACCTCTAAGTAGCAGAGTTCTTAAACTATTAACAAAAGTAACTTTAGTACAAAAGATAAAAAAAAATCGAGTGATTCTTGGTACGACTTAACAAAATCCGAATTGTTTTAAGTACGAATTAACAAAAACCTTAACCTATTCAAGAACAACTTAACAAAAAAATCCGAATGTGTTTAAGTACGACTTAACAAATTTCACTTCATTTTAGGTACAAGTTAACTTTTAATTGAACTAACATCTCATTCTCTCACCAGAGGTCGTGCTACACAAGCTTCGCTTAAACCTCTGTCAACGCCGGAAAAATAGTCTGTCACATGATCAAAACAAGCATGGCAAACACATGGCATTGTTGACTCGTTTCTTCTGTACATTCTGTACAATCAACTTGAAGGGGACTCATCGACGGGCGAAGACTTTGAGGACACGTTTAAAAACATCACAGGAGATGACATTAGTGCTGATTTATGTAAAATCGTCGATAAATCGGTAGCGTACAAAAACTGATTTTTCAAACATCTGTCAAACTAGATCATGTGATCATATTTTAATTTTTACCTCCGCAAAATAGTTCTCCCAGTAACGTTGAAATAAAAATAAATAAAGGCGTTAAAGATTTAAATTTAATTATTTATAATCATATTCATAGATAAAAGGAATAACTACTAAGATTTTGATTACATTTTGCCAATCGTTTAAATTTGTACAAGAATCTTGTACATCGGGCGTTGACAGAGGTGTAAGCGAAGCTTGTGTAGCACGACCTCTGGTGAGAGAATGCTAACATCTATTGTCTTAACCCAGAATGCAAAATCAAAATTTCCTTAAAAATCAATTTTTTAACGCTTATATCCCGCATTCAATCGTCCAAATTTTATATGGATTTCAGTTTTAAATTGAGCTTGATAAGCTCTTTTATCGTATATGATTAATGACAAACTATTGCTCCAGAAATAGTTATGAAAAGCTTTTGAGCCTTCCTGGCCCCTAATTTGAGGGGCCAGCCGTATTTTTGATATCAAATAAAAGGTCTCGTTAATTTAAAAATATTTTGTTCTTCAAGTGTTCAAGAATTGTTGACCGTTCAAGTTATATCTGAAACACTGTGTTTTAGGGGCTGAACCCTTAAACTCCTTAACAGGGCCACCAACAAAAAAAATTGTTTAAAACATTTTGAGCAACTTTTCTTCTACACTGCTTGTCAAAGGGTTGACCTTTCGTACTGTGTGCTTGTTGCATCATCAATTGTCAGAAACATATCCATGTATACTTTACTTTTGTATACCTCTGTGAATATTTTCCATGTAAAATTACTATGAACCAGACAACACTGAGATTGTGAACATTTCAAAGGGCCTCGCTTATATTATTTCAGAGAATTTTGCTTTGACCTTGACCTATAAATTAGAAATATTTCCAGCTGGCATAAAACTTCTAATTCAATCTCATTCCCCCTAACATACAGACATTTTTGTTCAATCTGACCAAGATTAAGCATATCTGGGAAATAATCTATGATCTAAAACTAATTTTAAAGAGATCTGCTATGACCTTCACATTGACTTGGTTCAAAGTCACTGCACACCATTAACCAATAAGCTCTGTTTAGGTAAAGTATTAGCCAAATAGGGGCTAAAAGAAGAGTATATATATGCTCATAAAATATGGATTTTTGTGGAATCTGATGACCTTGACACTTGATCTACAAATATCATTCGAGGTCATTGCATATCCTTTGATCAAAGGTAGCATGTGGGTGAAGTATGAGCCTGATTGGAGCAAAGGGAGAGAAGGTATACTCCGGACAAGGATTTTTTAAATATAATTCTGCTATGACCTTCACAGTTTACATGTACCTTGAAAATAGGTTCAAGATCACTACACACCCTTTACTCAAAAGCTCTGCTTATGTGAAGTCTGAGCCAAATTGAGCTAAGTGAAAAGTATAAATGATTTGAAAAAATGATTTTTTTTATGATCAGATATGATCTTCACCCTTTACCTACAAATTTCATTCAAGGTCACTGCACATTAACCATAGAGACACTCTGTGAGTATTAGCCAGATTGCACCAAAGGGAGAGAAGATTTGCCCCAGTCAAGTATTTAATATATAATTCTGCTATGACCTTATATGACCTATGACCTTATACCTAAAAACATGGTTCAAGGTCACTGCACATCCTTTACCCAAAGGAACCCTGTGGATGAGGTATGAGCCAGATTGGGTGAAGGGGAGAGAAGCTATGCTCCGGTCAAGCAATCTCAGATGGACAAACAAACTGATCACTAGAAGGCGCCCGCATAAACATGCTTTTTTTTATCTAATTTGAAATAGTATCCATGCTATCTGCCCATGGTGAATAGTCATCAAAACCATTCATCGGCAGAATTCGATTTCCCTCCTTTTTAAACTCGGAACACCTCTGACCTAATCAGATCGCCGCATTAAATACAAAGTTCGATAACTCTAATTTGTTTATCATCAAGAAATTCTGCATCGCTGACATATAAAGTTTTCTTCGGTATAATAAAATACCAATTACCGGTAACTGACTATTCGGACAATAGCAGATTTATTGTCCCCTCTACAGCAACTTTTCCCTTGGCTTTGCCTCGTGAAATAGTTGGTGTCTTGGGGGACAATAAACTTGCTATTGTCCTCATACCCAGTAAATAGGTATATAATGTCCCATCCACCTACATTTTGTGTTATATAACCTCCCATTTGTAACCTTCAATTTCACTGTGTAGTCAACACAACAGTTATAGCCGCAAGTTTCACAATTTATTACTGCTTCTCATGTACTTAATATTAGGGGCCTTAATATTGCTTACCAATTTTAACAAGAGACATCCCTCTAACTAATGATTATCATTAAAATTAATTTCATGAATCTACGCAACACTAATAAGCCTTCAAGTACAGTCACTCTCAATTTTACAAAAATATTGACGGTACTTTATCCGAAACTGTCCCTTGTACCTTTAACTTAGTACACTAACATTTTCTGAAAAGACGGTTTGTCTTAGAATAAGAAAGCTAATGCAATTCTGAGAAAAAGTATACCACATATTGCCAATTCCATTGAGGTTTAATAAAAATATGGCCATTTAAATGAACCCATCATTTCAAATTTCCTCTAGTAAACACAGATTTATAGAGTTCTCCATAGTAAAACATCTTTACCTGACTTTTTAGAGGTCAATTGTTGTTCAACCACCTTTAATAAGAAACCTTATTCAATACAACATACATCTACATGATATTATCATGATAAAAGCTTCACATCACTTAGAAATGCCCTTACATGTATACCCCCCCCCCCCAATCTTTTGAATTTCATAAAAAGTCATGGTTTGAAATGTTTTACCTAATTTTATGAAACTTGTGGCAATTTCCTTGAGTCATTTCTCACACATTTGAAAACAATCATCAATGATTCTAAAATTGATTTTTTTGTTTGTTTATTGTATGATTTGTACCATTTTAATTAACGAATAGACATGCTGTCCTGCATGTGATTTCTTGTTTTCATGAAAAAAAGTAAGTTAACAATCATATTTAGTGAATATCAAATCTATTCTGATTTCTAGTCTCCTTCTAACCATGCTGAAACAGTAAGACCTACAAGTTAGACATCTGCCTTAAATTAAAATTAAATTCAAACACACCAAGGTAGCTGGAGACGGAGTTGATTTCCATGAAAAATGTTTAAATTTGACATGTTTTTCTACTTTTTTATGCATATATACCTTAGAAGGGTAGAAATAGGTTGTTTCTTGTTCATTTCAAAAGTAATCATCATAGCAGATGTTATTTCAAAGTCAAATGTACATTTACATATCCTACATGTAATCTTAATGGAGACAATTGGATAGAGGGGTGGGGGGGGGGGTGATTTTTCAATTATGTAAACATACATATCTTTATAAAATAAAAAAATAAAGGAAACATAATTGCATACTTTTATTGAAAAACAAATTTTCACAACAATTATGAATTTCTTAAAACAGCCTTAATTTTGTTTTTCATAATTTCTTATCAAACACAAACCACAACAAGGCATGATGCTTTCTTAAAGTTCCATTATTGTTTATGCATTATCCGATTTAATTTGAATTACCGGTAAATAGTCTGTAGAACACAAGGAATATGCATATGGGTACAGGTGACAGGTTAACCTTAAGAGCTGAAACCACAAGAATCAACAGGTAAAAGCCATGGGGTGCCATGTGGTAACAAGGGTCTATTTTGAGCTGAAATAAAAAAAATAATTAGCTGTGTTAACATACATGTACAAGTAATAGCTGTGTTTACATTAACATATGCATAGTATTTCTGGAAAAAATACACTGACCATGCAGTGTAATAAGTATCATGACATATCCCAATAAATGACAAACACATTTAGGCAGTACAATATCAAAAATTTGCATATCAAGTCATAATATTAAATCAAAGTACTGAAGTACTGGCAGGAGTTGATTTTATCGATTATTCAATGATATGTTATTTAGCACACAAGTAATTTCTAATCTCTCTTTAAATTACATACATTTTTATTATATGAACTCTCGGACTTCTCCGACAAGAATTTCGGAAAAACCCGATATGAATCATGTTGTGTAATATTTAAAGATATAATTAATTCCATCAAACTATGTATCAGTACAATCGCAACTTCTCGGGCCTCTCTGGCAAGCTCGGAAAAACACCTCGAATGTATTAACATCACCGGATGTTAGAATTTTATACAAAATGGAGTCGCTTCCCATTAAAATAAGTATCGGCTAGACAGCCTCGTGTATTGCTTTTGTGGTATATTTTAGGGTATATCATTGACTTTAATGAAGTCTAGCTCACATCTCAACAGATCCTAAAATGTATTGTGTTTATATCAAGTTTTATAAAAAGGGGGGTTGTCATGGACGCCTAGGTAATACATTCGAGGTGTTTTTCCGAGCTTGCCGGAAAGGCCCGAGAAGTTGCGATTGTGTATCAGTAATCGAAATATTTCTAAAAATTGTACACATGTCTGGATTCGAGCAATATTGAACTCTAGTATCGCTTAACCAGATGCTCGGCTGTCTCCGTTAATCTCCGACTACCAAGAGAGACTCAGTTTGTCGGAGATTTACGGAGACAGCCGAGCGTCTGGTTGAACACTCTGGCGTAGGAATACATACGACTACAAAAAATATCTAAATTCGTACTATTTCGTACTGACTATTTTCAAGGTATTTATAAATACGTTTTCTTGAAAAAACAATGGTTCAGCATACATTACACCGAAATTATCTATTATTTCAAGAACTAACTCTTGTGAGCGGTGATGATTTGTGCTTAGGTCCAAACACTGTTTCACTTTCAGTTTGCCAGAGTAACTGCATAGGAGAGTTGATTAAAATCAACTCTCAAAAATTTTCTTAGGTATAGACACATATCAAATTGAGAGAGAGAGAGAGAGAGAGAGAGAGAGAGAGAGAGAGAGAGCGAGCGAGCGAGTTTATTACTTGTAGTACAACAGTCTATATTTCAATTCGTAAACTACAAAGGAATATTACCCATCCGAATAGCGTTATTGTTTTTTGGCAAATAAATTTAGTGAGGGTTTTTTTTTTCTCTTCTTAAAAATTACATTTTAAAAACAATACTATGTGTAATAAGGATAAAACATGTACAAGTAAACTTAATGAAGAATTTTTAATAGATTATTTTTACAGAATGTGGTATGATACATGTATGTCAATCTGTTTACAACTAGCGTATATTTCGTTCGCCATAAATTACAAGTTTTTCGTAAATATCGTTTACTTGCGTGGTAACTATATATGGTCTAACCCAAATTTTCTTCGTAAAGCTACAGCTTTATGTACCACATATATGTTTTGTCACAAGTATACATTTAAAAAAAAATCCAAACTCCAACCGACCAAACTCCAACATTTGAAAATACATGTAACTCAATATGAATTTTTCATTCTCTGATATAAGTTCAGTGTTGTTTTTTTTGTGCATATATTATTTGTCTGCTGCAACAGCAGCCAATCAGCGGTAAGCTGAATCCACTAATAAGAAAGTTTGTGGTTTAGGAGCGAGTAAATTGTTTATGCATAACGTAGCTAACACTGACTTGATTGCAAGCTGTCAAGAAAACCACACCAAATAATTTCATGAAACATAAATTGTCATTTAAATGTATTGTATTGTAAAGTAAAGGATTTAATACACTTATTGCATCTTGCAAAACATGTGATGACTCTTAATCATCTGTTATATATCTGAATATATATATATGTACAAGATGGGAGAAATAATGATGGAGCAGACTGGGATTTGAACCTGGCCCCCTGAATCTCCAGTCAAGTGCTCTACCAACTGAGCTAAATTTATCTGTCGCCGGTATTCAAACCAGTCTGACCGTCACATTCTCCCTCTTCACCCTCGAAGATCATCCCTGGCTCTTCCCCTGGCAGGAGTTAACATGTCAGTTCCAGGGGTTGGTCACGACACCAATATTGTAACGGGATGGGAGAAATAATTAGGACCGAATCAGGATTTGAACCTTGGCCCCCTGAATCTCTAGTAAGGTGCTCTACCAACTAAGCTATCTGGCGCCAGTATTCAAACCGGTTAGACCGTCACATATATAAAGAATTTTTTTAAACAATGGTGTTCAATAAAAAATAACACACGCTACCTTCAGTTTTTGTCTGTAATTAATCGTGCGACCAGTTCTCACCAAGTACCATTTCTTACCAGTGCATTGTTACGTCACTTTATCAACACTTAAAATTATATACGAAAAATGATGAAACAATGCACTGGCAAGAAATGGTCCTCAGCGAGAACTGCTCGCACGCCAGTAGGCCTACTGCCAGTTGTCAGATTGAAAAAAGATTATATAAAAACTACATTTAAAACATTAACAAAGACAATGAAAGTATACATCATAACGGCTAAACAAGAAAAATTATGTTAACTGGTAAGGTGGAACGCATAGTTCTAACTTGTAACATACATGTACAAGTACATGTACCAGATAACCGCTGGTCTGCTAAACCTCTCTAATGAACACAATGATCGGCATCATCAAAATATTTAAGTCATGTTTTAAATCTGAAGTATACAATTTTATTTACTTGATATTATGTTTACATTTGGAATTAAAGTCTTCCTCACAAGAATATATGTTTCTAATTAGACCCTGCTTTGAATTTTAAGTTGAAAATTTTTCAAGGTAAAACATTTGGGAGTCAATTCTGTTATCAAAGATTTATAGATATTGTCTGGACTAAAAAAATAACATATATCAGTGAGAGTGTGCACGTACTTACATCTAGGCTAAATGTTAACCAGTTAACATGCTGACATTTTAACCACTAAAGACAAAGAACTTAAAAATGAGTAAAAAGACTTACCTTCTTCAGTAACATCCACATTAACAACACTTTTAAATGTCCAACTTTTCTCCTTTATTACTCGTAACTCTTCATCAGCTTATCAACAGTTGATCACATCTGCCGACAGTACTGTGACTGTCAGAATTTCCTCGCAAACGATTCATACAAGTCTGAAGAATATATCCCTCCTTATACAAATACGAAGTAGTGTTCACTGTGCATGTTAATGTGCTTCACTGTGGATTGAAAGTGCATGTAAACGTACAACATGTACGGCGAAAAAATACACAACTTCTCTTCTGCGTTTCGGCCTCCATGCTCTGTCTTTCCCACAATGCCGTTCGTTACTGTTTATGTTTGGGGTTACAGACAGGGAGGCCCCGACAGAAATTTGCTCTGCGCGGACACATCGCACGTTTAAATAAGTAGTTATATATGTTCACTGCATTTATAAATGATATAGATAAACAGAATAAAACCGTGAAATTTAATCACAACAATAACAATAAATGCTACACCCTAAAACGGCATTGTTCGCTTGTGTGGCTATGTAAACAATTAACTCGTTCATGTACGATTCTCGCATATTTGTTTTATGAAATTACAAATAAATATAGCACAGGGGTTGCTTAATTTCATACCAAATGACGTAATTTAATTCATTAAAAGTAATCTAATTATTTTTTTTTCATAAAAAGATAACATTTTTAGCTATCAGAAAAAGACGTGTATGAACTGCTGACCCCTAATTATAGGGGCCAGCCCTTTTTTCTTTATTTCATCTGAAAGCCCTCGTTATTCTAAACAACTTTTCTTCTATATGTTATAACAAAATATTTTTAGTTTAAAAGTTATAATACAAAAAGCAACAAAAATTCAGCCCCGAAAAAACCTTAAACTTTGGCGATATATAGCTCAAAAACTAAAAAAGAAATTTGCCAAAACTTCCATGCTAGCACAATTTCAACACGTTGGGTACAATTTCGCCAAATTGCATGCAACTATCATGTGTAGTTCCCGAGATCAACTCTGGACAAAAGACCCCCCAATTTTCAATTAAAGGGCAATAACTCATAACCGGAAGTGAATTTTAAAAATTTGAAAAAACCGTTTTTAGACCTTAACATTATCTACAAACCCTGAAAGTTTCATAGCAATCAGTCAAAAAATCTTCGAGAAATGGGCTGCACAAAATTTGCGGGAAAAAAAAAATAATAATAATAGGAAACAGTAGAATAACAGTAGGGTTTTCCGTTGAAAACGGAAAACCCTAATAAGAAAATTGAAAAAGAAACAATAGAATAATAGTAGGGTCTTCCGCTGAAGACGGAAGACCCTAATAATAAGAAAAGTGAAAAAGAAACAATAGAATAATAGAAGGGTCTTCCGCTGAAGACGGAAGACCCTAATAAGAAAAGTGAAAAAGAAACAATAGAATAATAGAAGGGTCTTCCGCTGAAGACGGAAGACCCTAATAAATAAGGTCTGTTTTTGTCTTAATTTAAATGGAACAGTGTTTTTCAACTTGTACTAGCATTCAGCAACCCCTTTGTGAAGAGTATTTTTGTTAGAAAATCAAAAAAAAAAAAAAAAAAAAAAAAAAAAAAAAAATGGAGAGAAAGAAAAGGAGAGAAAGAGCAAATCTTGGCTCCGGCGAGATTAGAGTTATCACACCGGTAATCCACCAATGAAAATGAACTTAGTCAATTGTAGTTCCATACATTTATAGGGAATATTTTTTTCTCTTGCCCGCATTTTGCATTTTCCCATATTTGATTTGAATAAAAATGATATCTCTGATTAGGGAAATTTCTGTAGTTTGTAAATTTGATTCTACTTTTATCGGGAACTATTTCTTAAAGGGCATATAGGCCGACTTCATGGGGTGCGCGCAGTCTGTTTACAAACAGCTTGGAAACACGTGGTTTGGGGGGTAGGCATGTTCGCAGCTAGAAAACTTGAGAAAATGCCGTATCGCATGCGCATTTTTTGATGTTAGATAATGCGTAATGTATCATAGAACACTGCTATCTATCATTTTTCTCACGAGAAAATTATTTCGATTTTTTACGAATTTTTTTCTTACATAGAATTATATAGCCCGAACTTGATTTTCGTCGTAAATAAATCGAAAGTAGAATTTTGAGGTGTGGATCTCGGATTCGGTTAACGACAATTAGGGTAAGTCCTAAAACAATGACTGATGCATTTCACACATGTATTTCAAGCGATGAGATTTTTTTTCGTGTCGTTTACTATTATGTATGACTGTTTTATTTCAACAGGATTGATAAAATCTTTATAAATGTAGAAATAACGAAATCAATAACATGTAAATTTATTCGGTAAAAATTCGATGACAGTAATTTTGACATTTCTAACATTCATAAGTAGTTCACACGCTATCGTAGATACAGACTAAACGGAAAACAAGAAATATACATGCACCAGATATATTACACGGCTGCTTACATCCCGTGTACTGTGTAAATTTTAATTCCCCGTACATGCAATACTCGCCGTTTGATCTCAGGAATTTCTTCTAAATTGTTCAATCCGCTGCATATTTGGCAGACAAAAAGAATAGGGTCCGAGGTACATTTACACGAAATTTCATTAGGATCAAGTGAAGGGTTCGGGAGTTAGAATTTTTTTCTACAGTACATGTCAAGCACGCTAATTGAAACTCAAATGCCCCAAAATTCATAACTCTGTTCAAAATGAACGAATTGGCCTGGTCATTAGTAGAGTAATCTAGAATAGTATTAGGTTGAAAGTACAGGTCAAAGATCAAGTAAAATCAGGCCAGAAAAACTAAATGATTTTGTGAATCGGGTTGGGGGGGGGGGGTCGGTGCGTGTACTGTGTAAATTTGAATTCCCCGTATAGACAATACGCGCTGTTTGATCTAAGAAATTCCTTCAAAATTGTTCAATCCGCTGCATATTTGGCAGACGGTAAGAATGGGGTCCGAGGTACATTTACATGAAATTTTGTTAGGATTAAGTGAAGGGTTCGGGAGTTAGAATTTTTTTCTACAGTACATGTCAAGCACGCTAATCGAAACTCAAATGTCCCAAAATTCATATCTCTGTTAAAAATGAACGAATTGGTCTGGTCATTAGTACAGTAATCTAGAATGGTAATAGGTTGAAATTAAAGGTCCAAGATCAAAGATCAAGAAAAAGCAGGCCAGAAAAACTAAACGATTTTTTGATTTGGGGGGGGGTGGGGGGTGGAGTGTCGGTGACTTCTGTATTAAACTTAAAATATTAAATTGTAAATATTACATATAACACAATTACTAAATGATATACATGTGTTAGAACAATGTATAAGCGTGTTATTAAAGATGTAACTATTCATTTTTCTGAACATTTTAACTAGATCTCAATACACAAATACGGGGGAAAGCGCTATTATTGTAACTTCTTTTACAAAATTAAAACGGAAAAGAACAGAATTCATCATTTTAAAGATAAAAACGTAGGTCTAAGCGAAAAATGAGTTGAAAAATTTTGCGGCACTTGAGGCTTGAACCCGGGTCGCCTGGGCATATGTCCACGACTCTAACGACTGAGCTACTCGGACTCTCGCTTCAGGACTTTGACCCTTAATATCTGGAGAATGCGTTGATCGATTTTAAAACAAATTACATATTCTGAATCAGAAAAAGGGTCACTATCAACCCTACAGAAAAATATTTTAACATAAAAAAGTTGAAAAATTTAATTTTTTAAATTTGCTTCCGGTGACAAACGGAAGCGACGGCGGCCATTCTCTTGACCGAGGTGCACCAGAAAAACGGTAGATCTATCATCTCTAGAAATTTAATTCCAATATCTTCACTCGTTTTTGAGAAACGTCGCAGACAAAATTGACTTTTAAAAATCGTAAACTGACGATAACTTCCGACAGGAAGTGAATTTTGAAAAACTGTCGCGGCGGTATAAACTTCACATGACGGGGCATTATCCCTGTAAATTTGAAAGAAATCGAAAGAGCCATCTCCGAGAAATCGCCTGCACAAAATTTGTAAGACAAAAAAAGAATAATAATAATAATAAGAAAAGTGAAAAAGAAACAATAGAATAATAGAAGGGTCTTCCGCTGAAGACGGAAGACCCTAATAAATAAGGTCTGTTTTTGTCTTAATTTAAATGGAACAGTGTTTTTCAACTTGTACTAGCATTCAGCAACCCCTTTGTGAAGAGTATTTTTGTTAGAAAATCAAAAAAAAAAAAAAAAAAAAAAAAAAAAAAAAAAAATGGAGAGAAAGAAAAGGAGAGAAAGAGCAAATCTTGGCTCCGGCGAGATTAGAGTTATCACACCGGTAATCCACCAATGAAAATGAACTTAGTCAATTGTAGTTCCATACATTTATAGGGAATATTTTTTTCTCTTGCCCGCATTTTGCATTTTCCCATATTTGATTTGAATAAAAATGATATCTCTGATTAGGGAAATTTCTGTAGTTTGTAAATTTGATTCTACTTTTATCGGGAACTATTTCTTAAAGGGCATATAGGCCGACTTCATGGGGTGCGCGCAGTCTGTTTACAAACAGCTTGGAAACACGTGGTTTGGGGGGTAGGCATGTTCGCAGCTAGAAAACTTGAGAAAATGCCGTATCGCATGCGCATTTTTTGATGTTAGATAATGCGTAATGTATCATAGAACACTGCTATCTATCATTTTTCTCACGAGAAAATTATTTCGATTTTTTACGAATTTTTTTCTTACATAGAATTATATAGCCCGAACTTGATTTTCGTCGTAAATAAATCGAAAGTAGAATTTTGAGGTGTGGATCTCGGATTCGGTTAACGACAATTAGGGTAAGTCCTAAAACAATGACTGATGCATTTCACACATGTATTTCAAGCGATGAGATTTTTTTTCGTGTCGTTTACTATTATGTATGACTGTTTTATTTCAACAGGATTGATAAAATCTTTATAAATGTAGAAATAACGAAATCAATAACATGTAAATTTATTCGGTAAAAATTCGATGACAGTAATTTTGACATTTCTAACATTCATAAGTAGTTCACACGCTATCGTAGATACAGACTAAACGGAAAACAAGAAATATACATGCACCAGATATATTACACGGCTGCTTACATCCCGTGTACTGTGTAAATTTTAATTCCCCGTACATGCAATACTCGCCGTTTGATCTCAGGAATTTCTTCTAAATTGTTCAATCCGCTGCATATTTGGCAGACAAAAAGAATAGGGTCCGAGGTACATTTACACGAAATTTCATTAGGATCAAGTGAAGGGTTCGGGAGTTAGAATTTTTTTCTACAGTACATGTCAAGCACGCTAATTGAAACTCAAATGCCCCAAAATTCATAACTCTGTTCAAAATGAACGAATTGGCCTGGTCATTAGTAGAGTAATCTAGAATAGTATTAGGTTGAAAGTACAGGTCAAAGATCAAGTAAAATCAGGCCAGAAAAACTAAATGATTTTGTGAATCGGGTTGGGGGGGGGGGGTCGGTGCGTGTACTGTGTAAATTTGAATTCCCCGTATAGACAATACGCGCTGTTTGATCTAAGAAATTCCTTCAAAATTGTTCAATCCGCTGCATATTTGGCAGACGGTAAGAATGGGGTCCGAGGTACATTTACATGAAATTTTGTTAGGATTAAGTGAAGGGTTCGGGAGTTAGAATTTTTTTCTACAGTACATGTCAAGCACGCTAATCGAAACTCAAATGTCCCAAAATTCATATCTCTGTTAAAAATGAACGAATTGGTCTGGTCATTAGTACAGTAATCTAGAATGGTAATAGGTTGAAATTAAAGGTCCAAGATCAAAGATCAAGAAAAAGCAGGCCAGAAAAACTAAACGATTTTTTGATTTGGGGGGGGGTGGGGGGTGGAGTGTCGGTGACTTCTGTATTAAACTTAAAATATTAAATTGTAAATATTACATATAACACAATTACTAAATGATATACATGTGTTAGAACAATGTATAAGCGTGTTATTAAAGATGTAACTATTCATTTTTCTGAACATTTTAACTAGATCTCAATACACAAATACGGGGGAAAGCGCTATTATTGTAACTTCTTTTACAAAATTAAAACGGAAAAGAACAGAATTCATCATTTTAAAGATAAAAACGTAGGTCTAAGCGAAAAATGAGTTGAAAAATTTTGCGGCACTTGAGGCTTGAACCCGGGTCGCCTGGGCATATGTCCACGACTCTAACGACTGAGCTACTCGGACTCTCGCTTCAGGACTTTGACCCTTAATATCTGGAGAATGCGTTGATCGATTTTAAAACAAATTACATATTCTGAATCAGAAAAAGGGTCACTATCAACCCTACAGAAAAATATTTTAACATAAAAAAGTTGAAAAATTTAATTTTTTAAATTTGCTTCCGGTGACAAACGGAAGCGACGGCGGCCATTCTCTTGACCGAGGTGCACCAGAAAAACGGTAGATCTATCATCTCTAGAAATTTAATTCCAATATCTTCACTCGTTTTTGAGAAACGTCGCAGACAAAATTGACTTTTAAAAATCGTAAACTGACGATAACTTCCGACAGGAAGTGAATTTTGAAAAACTGTCGCGGCGGTATAAACTTCACATGACGGGGCATTATCCCTGTAAATTTGAAAGAAATCGAAAGAGCCATCTCCGAGAAATCGCCTGCACAAAATTTGTAAGACAAAAAAAGAATAATAATAATAATAATA
The DNA here is from genome assembly GCA_020458035.1 of Magallana ariakensis. Lineage (NCBI taxonomy): Eukaryota > Metazoa > Mollusca > Bivalvia > Ostreida > Ostreidae > Magallana > Magallana ariakensis. The sequence goes on along the minus strand of CM035811.1, from coordinate 27,839,166 downwards.
AGAAAAGTGAAAAAGAAACAATAGAATAATAGAAGGGTCTTCCGCTGAAGACGGAAGACCCTAATAAATAAGGTCTGTTTTTGTCTTAATTTAAATGGAACAGTGTTTTTCAACTTGTACTAGCATTCAGCAACCCCTTTGTGAAGAGTATTTTTGTTAGAAAATCAAAAAAAAAAAAAAAAAAAAAAAAAAAAAAAAAAAATGGAGAGAAAGAAAAGGAGAGAAAGAGCAAATCTTGGCTCCGGCGAGATTAGAGTTATCACACCGGTAATCCACCAATGAAAATGAACTTAGTCAATTGTAGTTCCATACATTTATAGGGAATATTTTTTTCTCTTGCCCGCATTTTGCATTTTCCCATATTTGATTTGAATAAAAATGATATCTCTGATTAGGGAAATTTCTGTAGTTTGTAAATTTGATTCTACTTTTATCGGGAACTATTTCTTAAAGGGCATATAGGCCGACTTCATGGGGTGCGCGCAGTCTGTTTACAAACAGCTTGGAAACACGTGGTTTGGGGGGTAGGCATGTTCGCAGCTAGAAAACTTGAGAAAATGCCGTATCGCATGCGCATTTTTTGATGTTAGATAATGCGTAATGTATCATAGAACACTGCTATCTATCATTTTTCTCACGAGAAAATTATTTCGATTTTTTACGAATTTTTTTCTTACATAGAATTATATAGCCCGAACTTGATTTTCGTCGTAAATAAATCGAAAGTAGAATTTTGAGGTGTGGATCTCGGATTCGGTTAACGACAATTAGGGTAAGTCCTAAAACAATGACTGATGCATTTCACACATGTATTTCAAGCGATGAGATTTTTTTTCGTGTCGTTTACTATTATGTATGACTGTTTTATTTCAACAGGATTGATAAAATCTTTATAAATGTAGAAATAACGAAATCAATAACATGTAAATTTATTCGGTAAAAATTCGATGACAGTAATTTTGACATTTCTAACATTCATAAGTAGTTCACACGCTATCGTAGATACAGACTAAACGGAAAACAAGAAATATACATGCACCAGATATATTACACGGCTGCTTACATCCCGTGTACTGTGTAAATTTTAATTCCCCGTACATGCAATACTCGCCGTTTGATCTCAGGAATTTCTTCTAAATTGTTCAATCCGCTGCATATTTGGCAGACAAAAAGAATAGGGTCCGAGGTACATTTACACGAAATTTCATTAGGATCAAGTGAAGGGTTCGGGAGTTAGAATTTTTTTCTACAGTACATGTCAAGCACGCTAATTGAAACTCAAATGCCCCAAAATTCATAACTCTGTTCAAAATGAACGAATTGGCCTGGTCATTAGTAGAGTAATCTAGAATAGTATTAGGTTGAAAGTACAGGTCAAAGATCAAGTAAAATCAGGCCAGAAAAACTAAATGATTTTGTGAATCGGGTTGGGGGGGGGGGGGTCGGTGCGTGTACTGTGTAAATTTGAATTCCCCGTATAGACAATACGCGCTGTTTGATCTAAGAAATTCCTTCAAAATTGTTCAATCCGCTGCATATTTGGCAGACGGTAAGAATGGGGTCCGAGGTACATTTACATGAAATTTTGTTAGGATTAAGTGAAGGGTTCGGGAGTTAGAATTTTTTTCTACAGTACATGTCAAGCACGCTAATCGAAACTCAAATGTCCCAAAATTCATATCTCTGTTAAAAATGAACGAATTGGTCTGGTCATTAGTACAGTAATCTAGAATGGTAATAGGTTGAAATTAAAGGTCCAAGATCAAAGATCAAGAAAAAGCAGGCCAGAAAAACTAAACGATTTTTTGATTTGGGGGGGGGTGGGGGGTGGAGTGTCGGTGACTTCTGTATTAAACTTAAAATATTAAATTGTAAATATTACATATAACACAATTACTAAATGATATACATGTGTTAGAACAATGTATAAGCGTGTTATTAAAGATGTAACTATTCATTTTTCTGAACATTTTAACTAGATCTCAATACACAAATACGGGGGAAAGCGCTATTATTGTAACTTCTTTTACAAAATTAAAACGGAAAAGAACAGAATTCATCATTTTAAAGATAAAAACGTAGGTCTAAGCGAAAAATGAGTTGAAAAATTTTGCGGCACTTGAGGCTTGAACCCGGGTCGCCTGGGCATATGTCCACGACTCTAACGACTGAGCTACTCGGACTCTCGCTTCAGGACTTTGACCCTTAATATCTGGAGAATGCGTTGATCGATTTTAAAACAAATTACATATTCTGAATCAGAAAAAGGGTCACTATCAACCCTACAGAAAAATATTTTAACATAAAAAAGTTGAAAAATTTAATTTTTTAAATTTGCTTCCGGTGACAAACGGAAGCGACGGCGGCCATTCTCTTGACCGAGGTGCACCAGAAAAACGGTAGATCTATCATCTCTAGAAATTTAATTCCAATATCTTCACTCGTTTTTGAGAAACGTCGCAGACAAAATTGACTTTTAAAAATCGTAAACTGACGATAACTTCCGACAGGAAGTGAATTTTGAAAAACTGTCGCGGCGGTATAAACTTCACATGACGGGGCATTATCCCTGTAAATTTGAAAGAAATCGAAAGAGCCATCTCCGAGAAATCGCCTGCACAAAATTTGTAAGACAAAAAAAGAATAATAATAATAATAAGAAAAGTGAAAAAGAAACAATAGAATAATAGAAGGGTCTTCCGCTGAAGACGGAAGACCCTAATAAATAAGGTCTGTTTTTGTCTTAATTTAAATGGAACAGTGTTTTTCAACTTGTACTAGCATTCAGCAACCCCTTTGTGAAGAGTATTTTTGTTAGAAAATCAAAAAAAAAAAAAAAAAAAAAAAAAAAAAAAAAAAAAAATGGAGAGAAAGAAAAGGAGAGAAAGAGCAAATCTTGGCTCCGGCGAGATTAGAGTTATCACACCGGTAATCCACCAATGAAAATGAACTTAGTCAATTGTAGTTCCATACATTTATAGGGAATATTTTTTTCTCTTGCCCGCATTTTGCATTTTCCCATATTTGATTTGAATAAAAATGATATCTCTGATTAGGGAAATTTCTGTAGTTTGTAAATTTGATTCTACTTTTATCGGGAACTATTTCTTAAAGGGCATATAGGCCGACTTCATGGGGTGCGCGCAGTCTGTTTACAAACAGCTTGGAAACACGTGGTTTGGGGGGTAGGCATGTTCGCAGCTAGAAAACTTGAGAAAATGCCGTATCGCATGCGCATTTTTTGATGTTAGATAATGCGTAATGTATCATAGAACACTGCTATCTATCATTTTTCTCACGAGAAAATTATTTCGATTTTTTACGAATTTTTTTCTTACATAGAATTATATAGCCCGAACTTGATTTTCGTCGTAAATAAATCGAAAGTAGAATTTTGAGGTGTGGATCTCGGATTCGGTTAACGACAATTAGGGTAAGTCCTAAAACAATGACTGATGCATTTCACACATGTATTTCAAGCGATGAGATTTTTTTTCGTGTCGTTTACTATTATGTATGACTGTTTTATTTCAACAGGATTGATAAAATCTTTATAAATGTAGAAATAACGAAATCAATAACATGTAAATTTATTCGGTAAAAATTCGATGACAGTAATTTTGACATTTCTAACATTCATAAGTAGTTCACACGCTATCGTAGATACAGACTAAACGGAAAACAAGAAATATACATGCACCAGATATATTACACGGCTGCTTACATCCCGTGTACTGTGTAAATTTTAATTCCCCGTACATGCAATACTCGCCGTTTGATCTCAGGAATTTCTTCTAAATTGTTCAATCCGCTGCATATTTGGCAGACAAAAAGAATAGGGTCCGAGGTACATTTACACGAAATTTCATTAGGATCAAGTGAAGGGTTCGGGAGTTAGAATTTTTTTCTACAGTACATGTCAAGCACGCTAATTGAAACTCAAATGCCCCAAAATTCATAACTCTGTTCAAAATGAACGAATTGGCCTGGTCATTAGTAGAGTAATCTAGAATAGTATTAGGTTGAAAGTACAGGTCAAAGATCAAGTAAAATCAGGCCAGAAAAACTAAATGATTTTGTGAATCGGGTTGGGGGGGGGGGGGGGGTCGGTGCGTGTACTGTGTAAATTTGAATTCCCCGTATAGACAATACGCGCTGTTTGATCTAAGAAATTCCTTCAAAATTGTTCAATCCGCTGCATATTTGGCAGACGGTAAGAATGGGGTCCGAGGTACATTTACATGAAATTTTGTTAGGATTAAGTGAAGGGTTCGGGAGTTAGAATTTTTTTCTACAGTACATGTCAAGCACGCTAATCGAAACTCAAATGTCCCAAAATTCATATCTCTGTTAAAAATGAACGAATTGGTCTGGTCATTAGTACAGTAATCTAGAATGGTAATAGGTTGAAATTAAAGGTCCAAGATCAAAGATCAAGAAAAAGCAGGCCAGAAAAACTAAACGATTTTTTGATTTGGGGGGGGTGGGGGGTGGAGTGTCGGTGACTTCTGTATTAAACTTAAAATATTAAATTGTAAATATTACATATAACACAATTACTAAATGATATACATGTGTTAGAACAATGTATAAGCGTGTTATTAAAGATGTAACTATTCATTTTTCTGAACATTTTAACTAGATCTCAATACACAAATACGGGGGAAAGCGCTATTATTGTAACTTCTTTTACAAAATTAAAACGGAAAAGAACAGAATTCATCATTTTAAAGATAAAAACGTAGGTCTAAGCGAAAAATGAGTTGAAAAATTTTGCGGCACTTGAGGCTTGAACCCGGGTCGCCTGGGCATATGTCCACGACTCTAACGACTGAGCTACTCGGACTCTCGCTTCAGGACTTTGACCCTTAATATCTGGAGAATGCGTTGATCGATTTTAAAACAAATTACATATTCTGAATCAGAAAAAGGGTCACTATCAACCCTACAGAAAAATATTTTAACATAAAAAAGTTGAAAAATTTAATTTTTTAAATTTGCTTCCGGTGACAAACGGAAGCGACGGCGGCCATTCTCTTGACCGAGGTGCACCAGAAAAACGGTAGATCTATCATCTCTAGAAATTTAATTCCAATATCTTCACTCGTTTTTGAGAAACGTCGCAGACAAAATTGACTTTTAAAAATCGTAAACTGACGATAACTTCCGACAGGAAGTGAATTTTGAAAAACTGTCGCGGCGGTATAAACTTCACATGACGGGGCATTATCCCTGTAAATTTGAAAGAAATCGAAAGAGCCATCTCCGAGAAATCGCCTGCACAAAATTTGTAAGACAAAAAAAGAATAATAATAATAATAAGAAAAGTGAAAAAGAAACAATAGAATAATAGAAGGGTCTTCCGCTGAAGACGGAAGACCCTAATAAATAAGGTCTGTTTTTGTCTTAATTTAAATGGAACAGTGTTTTTCAACTTGTACTAGCATTCAGCAACCCCTTTGTGAAGAGTATTTTTGTTAGAAAATCAAAAAAAAAAAAAAAAAAAAAAAAAAAAAAAAAAAATGGAGAGAAAGAAAAGGAGAGAAAGAGCAAATCTTGGCTCCGGCGAGATTAGAGTTATCACACCGGTAATCCACCAATGAAAATGAACTTAGTCAATTGTAGTTCCATACATTTATAGGGAATATTTTTTTCTCTTGCCCGCATTTTGCATTTTCCCATATTTGATTTGAATAAAAATGATATCTCTGATTAGGGAAATTTCTGTAGTTTGTAAATTTGATTCTACTTTTATCGGGAACTATTTCTTAAAGGGCATATAGGCCGACTTCATGGGGTGCGCGCAGTCTGTTTACAAACAGCTTGGAAACACGTGGTTTGGGGGGTAGGCATGTTCGCAGCTAGAAAACTTGAGAAAATGCCGTATCGCATGCACATTTTTTGATGTTAGATAATGCGTAATGTATCATAGAACACTGCTATCTATCATTTTTCTCACGAGAAAATTATTTCGATTTTTTACGAATTTTTTTCTTACATAGAATTATATAGCCCGAACTTGATTTTCGTCGTAAATAAATCGAAAGTAGAATTTTGAGGTGTGGATCTCGGATTCGGTTAACGACAATTAGGGTAAGTCCTAAAACAATGACTGATGCATTTCACACATGTATTTCAAGCGATGAGATTTTTTTTCGTGTCGTTTACTATTATGTATGACTGTTTTATTTCAACAGGATTGATAAAATCTTTATAAATGTAGAAATAACGAAATCAATAACATGTAAATTTATTCGGTAAAAATTCGATGACAGTAATTTTGACATTTCTAACATTCATAAGTAGTTCACACGCTATCGTAGATACAGACTAAACGGAAAACAAGAAATATACATGCACCAGATATATTACACGGCTGCTTACATCCCGTGTACTGTGTAAATTTTAATTCCCCGTACATGCAATACTCGCCGTTTGATCTCAGGAATTTCTTCTAAATTGTTCAATCCGCTGCATATTTGGCAGACAAAAAGAATAGGGTCCGAGGTACATTTACACGAAATTTCATTAGGATCAAGTGAAGGGTTCGGGAGTTAGAATTTTTTTCTACAGTACATGTCAAGCACGCTAATTGAAACTCAAATGCCCCAAAATTCATAACTCTGTTCAAAATGAACGAATTGGCCTGGTCATTAGTAGAGTAATCTAGAATAGTATTAGGTTGAAAGTACAGGTCAAAGATCAAGTAAAATCAGGCCAGAAAAACTAAATGATTTTGTGAATCGGGTTGGGGGGGGGGGGGGTCGGTGCGTGTACTGTGTAAATTTGAATTCCCCGTATAGACAATACGCGCTGTTTGATCTAAGAAATTCCTTCAAAATTGTTCAATCCGCTGCATATTTGGCAGACGGTAAGAATGGGGTCCGAGGTACATTTACATGAAATTTTGTTAGGATTAAGTGAAGGGTTCGGGAGTTAGAATTTTTTTCTACAGTACATGTCAAGCACGCTAATCGAAACTCAAATGTCCCAAAATTCATATCTCTGTTAAAAATGAACGAATTGGTCTGGTCATTAGTACAGTAATCTAGAATGGTAATAGGTTGAAATTAAAGGTCCAAGATCAAAGATCAAGAAAAAGCAGGCCAGAAAAACTAAACGATTTTTTGATTTGGGGGGGGGTGGGGGGTGGAGTGTCGGTGACTTCTGTATTAAACTTAAAATATTAAATTGTAAATATTACATATAACACAATTACTAAATGATATACATGTGTTAGAACAATGTATAAGCGTGTTATTAAAGATGTAACTATTCATTTTTCTGAACATTTTAACTAGATCTCAATACACAAATACGGGGGAAAGCGCTATTATTGTAACTTCTTTTACAAAATTAAAACGGAAAAGAACAGAATTCATCATTTTAAAGATAAAAACGTAGGTCTAAGCGAAAAATGAGTTGAAAAATTTTGCGGCACTTGAGGCTTGAACCCGGGTCGCCTGGGCATATGTCCACGACTCTAACGACTGAGCTACTCGGACTCTCGCTTCAGGACTTTGACCCTTAATATCTGGAGAATGCGTTGATCGATTTTAAAACAAATTACATATTCTGAATCAGAAAAAGGGTCACTATCAACCCTACAGAAAAATATTTTAACATAAAAAAGTTGAAAAATTTAATTTTTTAAATTTGCTTCCGGTGACAAACGGAAGCGACGGCGGCCATTCTCTTGACCGAGGTGCACCAGAAAAACGGTAGATCTATCATCTCTAGAAATTTAATTCCAATATCTTCACTCGTTTTTGAGAAACGTCGCAGACAAAATTGACTTTTAAAAATCGTAAACTGACGATAACTTCCGACAGGAAGTGAATTTTGAAAAACTGTCGCGGCGGTATAAACTTCACATGACGGGGCATTATCCCTGTAAATTTGAAAGAAATCGAAAGAGCCATCTCCGAGAAATCGCCTGCACAAAATTTGTAAGACAAAAAAAGAATAATAATAATAACTAGACACGATCTCGTTGCGAGCAACGAGGAGGTCTTCCGTCCAATTTTTAGAAGATAAAATGACCTTGCTTTTTATCTTCGTTAACGAAACATATCTGGAAATTAGGGGAGGATCTAAAAGAGCTATGGCTAGATGACATTAGACCTCTCTTGGTCCCTAATTTGAAGGATCACACACCGTATCACAAAATATTTCAAAATTAAAAGTTTTTAATAAAAGACTTGAGCCCTCTCGGCCCCTAATTTGAAGGGCCAGTCCCTTTTTTTGGATGTAAAATCAAAGTTCTTGTCATTTTAGACACATTTGGTTTAATAAGTGTTTACAAATAATGTACTGTTCTCGAGATATCTGGAAAAGATCGATTTAGGGGCCAACACTATAACTCCTTTTAGGGGCCGGATAACAGAGAAATTACAGTTGCATATCGATAAAAACATTATTTTGAGCATCTTTTGCTCAATATTGCTTTTCAAAATTTTACTTCATTTTGAGACATTGATGATCACCATTTTGGACTCCTGGCCCCTAAAAATCCCTTATTACATAACAGAGGAGCAAACACTTATCATGTATAGATAACCGACGCTACGATGAACATAATTGCTTCTATAACATATCATAAAATATTTCACAGTTAAAAGTTATTAATAAAAGACTTAAGAGCCCTTTCGGCCCCTAATTTGAAGGGCCAGCCCCTTTTTCTTGATGTCAAATAAAAGCTCTTGTCATTTTAAACACATTTGGTTCAATAAGTATTTACAAATTATGTACTGTTCTCGAGATATCTGGAAAAGATCGATTTAGGGGCCAACACTATAACTCCTTTTAGGGGCCGGATAACAAAGAAATTATGGTTGCATATCGTTAAACACATTATTTTGAGCATCTTTTGCTCTATATTGCTTTTCAAAATTTTTCTCCATTTTGAGATACTGAAGATCAAAATTTCTGACTTCTGGCCCCTAAAAATCCCTAATTACGTAACAAAGGAGCAAATAATTGACATGTTTAGGTCAATGACGTTATGATGAACATAATTGCTTCTATAATGTATTACAAAATATTTCACAGTTAAAAGTTATATCTGAAAGACTTTGGAACCCTTTCGGCCCCTAATTTGAAGGGCCAGCCCCTTTTTCTTGATGTCATATGAAAGATCTTGACGTTATTAAGTTTTTTTGTTCTACATGTTTTACCAAAATACTATCGAGAAAAAAGATATTGAAAGAAAACCACCAAAATTCATGACGCCTTTTTAACCGTAATTTTCGAGCTCGGGCGAGCTTCCGCGCTTTTGGTCACAGGTCAATGTATATACCACATGTCAGATCTACCACCTTTCGTCTACAATCCCTGAAAGTTTGATTTCAATATCTTAAATCGTTTAGGAGTTTACCCCTGGACAAGCCGATCCTCTGAAAATCGCTAAATTGTTAAAATCTCAAAACCGGAAGTGACGTCATCATTAAAAAAAATTTCCAATAAGGTTCAGATCATTATCTATCATATCTGAAAGTTTCGTGTAAATCGCTCGAGTAGTTTCTGAGAAATCGCGTACACAAAATTTGTAAGAAAAAAAAAGAAAAATAATAATAATAATAGGGAAAAAGAAACCGAACGAAAACAATAAGGTCTTCCGTTGGAAACGGAAGACCTTAATAACTAGATCGTTCTCGTTGCGAGCAACGAGTGGGTCTTCCGTCCGATTTTTGAATTAACGAGATAAAACTCATCGTTTTAAAGATAAAATTGTAAGTCTACGCAATAAAAAAAAAAAAAATTCTCGGCACCCGGGGCTTGAACCCGGGTCGCCTAGGCACTGTCCACGACCATAACGACTGAGCTACTCGGGCTCTCGCTTCAGGACTTTGACGCTTTATAACTCGAGATTGCGTTGATCGATTTTAAAACAAATTACATATTCTAAATCAGTAAAAGAGTCACTATCAACTGTAAAAAATTCAAAGAAAAATAACAAAAAATAAAAAAGTCGAAAAATTAATTTTTTTAAATTTCCTTCCGGTGACGACCGGAAGTGACGGCGGACATTCTCTTGACCGAGGTGCACCAGAAAAGAGATAGATCTATCATCTCTAAAAATTTCAGTCCTACATCTTTATTCGTTTTTGAGAAACCTGACAGACAAAATTGACTTTTAAAAAATCGGTTAACGACGATCACTTTCGACCGGAAGTGAATTTTGAAAAACTGTTACGGCGGTACAAACTTCATATGACGGGGCATCATCCCTGAAAATTTGACTAAAATCGGTCGAGCCATCTCTGAGAAATCGCCTGCACAAAATCGGTAAGAAAAAAAAAAAAGAATAAGAATAATAAGAAAAGTGAAAAAGAAACAATAGAATAATAGAAGGGTCTTCCGCTGAAGACGGAAGACCCTAATAATAATAATAAGAAAAGTGAAAAAGAAACAATAGAATAATAGAAGGGTCTTCCGCTGAAGACGGAAGACCCTAATAAGAAAAGTGAAAAAGAAACAATAGAATAATAGAAGGGTCTTCCGCTGAAGACGGAAGACCCTAATAAATAAGGTCTGTTTTTGTCTTAATCTAAATGGAATAGTGTTTTTCAACGTGTACTTCATTCCAACAACCCCTTTGTGAGTAATATTTTTGTTTTAAAATCAAAAAAAAAAAAAAAATGGATAGAAAGAAAAGGAGAGAAAGAACAAATCTTGTTGCTCCGTCGAGATTAGAACATCCAACTTATGCAGGTGTCATAACAGAATTTCATCGAAGGTTCACGTCAAAACATGGCTGACGCAAAATAATTCCCGAATTTCTCTTTGAATTTGGGGCGTTTCCGCCCGGGACAGGAGCTGATTTTTTGTATGAGATGAAAAACAACGTGTAAGATGTCTGACTATTCAGGTTTTGTAACAATGCGAGGTCATTTGAATTATTGATGCGTGTTTGTTTCTGGAGGGGGGTGAAAAGGCCAGAGCTTGATTTTCGTCGTAAATAAATCGAAAGTAGAATTTTGAGGTGTGGATCTCGGATTCGGTTAACGACAAATAGGGGAATGATAAAACAATGACTGATGCATTTTACACATGTATTTCAGCGTTGAGAATTTTTTTCGTGTCGTTTACTATTATGTTTGACTGTTTTATTATGCCAGGATTGATAAAATCTTGATAAATGTAGAAATAACGAAATCAGTAACATGTAAATTTATTCGGTAAAAAATCGATAACGGTAATTTTCACAGTTCTAACATTCATAAGTAGTTCACACGCTATCGTAGATACAGACTAAACGGAAAACAAGAAATATACATGCACCAGAAATATTACACGGCTGCTTACATCCCGTGTACTGTGTAAATTTTAATTCCCAGTACAGGCAATGCCTGCCGTTTGATCTCAGGAATTTCTTCTAAATTGTTCAATTCGCTGCATAGTTGGCAGACAATTAGAATGGGGTCCGAGGTACATTTACACGAAATTTCATTAGGATTGAGTGAAGGGCTCGGGAGTTAGAATTTTTTTCTACAGTACATGTGAAGCACGCTAATCGAAACTCAAATGCCCAAAAATTCATAACTTTGTTAAAATAAAACGAACTGGTCTGGCCATTAGTACAGTAATCTAGAATGGTAATAGGCTGAAAGTAAAGGTCCAATATCAAAGATCAAGTAAAATCAGGCCAGAAAAACTAAATGATTTTGTGAATCGGAAGGGGTGGGGGGGGGGGGGTCGGTGCGTGTACTGTGTAAATTTAACTCCACGTACAGGCAATACTCGCCGTTTGATCTCAGGTATTTCTTCTAAATTGTCTGATCCGGTGCATATTTGGCAGACAATAAGAATTGGGTCCGAAGTATATTTACACGAATTTTCATAAGGATTGAGTGAAGGGCTCGGAAGTTAGAATTTTTTTCTACAGTACATGTCAAGCACGCCAGTTGAAACGCAAATGCCTAAAAATTCATAACTCTGTTAAAAATGAACGAATTGGTCTGGTCATTAGTACAGTAATCTAGAATGGTACTAGGTTGAAAGTAAAGGTCAAAGATCAAAGATCAAGAAAAAGCAGACCAGAAAAACTAAGTGATTTTATGAATTGAGGGGGGGGGGGGGAGTCGGTGAATTCTATATTAAACGTAGTATAA